>CM067357.1:45679982-45717482 GCA_034190875.2 Urechis unicinctus
TGGCGCGATAGTAGCCCCTTAGTGGGAGGAAATGGGCCTATAAGGGAGACTGATAGTGAGACGCTGTCACGGCGCACACCATGCATAAAGAGCAACATGAGGGGGTCATGAATAGGGTGACAGTTAATGTTAATGAACGTAGTGTGCTATGTGCAGCAGATTTGAGGCATTGGGATATATCGATGGTTTACAAAGCTAGCTACTGGCAATGATAAGCACTAGTTCAATTACACCTGACGAAACGCTGACACGACTTAAGTGGTACGTCAAGTGCATATGTGAGGCGCCTGTAGTTCGATTACCGTAAGTGATTTAGATAAAGATACGTGTCTACAGCATATATTAAGCTGTACTGACCTACCTGAGTGAGCCTGAGTGACAGCTGATTATCCATGTAGCAGCTTGGTGTCAGAAAGTTACTACGGTAGATGAAGCTGTTCTATGAAACTCGACTAGCTAATCCTGTCAACATCTGCAAATAGGCAGTAAATTACATGATGTTCATTCTTGCCATTATCTTAAGAATGTTAAGGTTCTGAATTGCGTATGCTACAAACGACAGTCCTTTCCAATTACAAAAGTCCACCAGAGGAACATAAATCATCTTGTTGTTGGCCATACACTGTAAGGTGTTTGGAATTGGTCCAGTGTAGCGTAACAATTACGTAACGAGGCACAACGATGTATGGTCCATAACACGATGCTCAATATTTGCGGGTCGAAATGTTCTATACCACTGGTGGGACATTACTTGTTTGACAAACGAGCCTGTATCGCAATCAGCAATATGCAGGCCTTCACCACATGCGGCCTTTGATGTTATTTATTGAATAAGTCTCACTGTAAAGCTGTTGAAACGAAACAGGTATTGTTTGCCGCTCTCACCTTACATATCAATCTCTTAAGGATGTCCGTGGTTTTACAACTAAGAGCTGCGCGAACTACAACCACAATACCTTGACAGATAGGGTAAATTAAATTCAATGTATAGATCTGGAATAGTGCTGCTTATTGATGTAATGCAATAAACATTTAATCATCGGGATAGTTCTTAACTGCCTGACGACCGGCTCAATTGTTATTGCTAGATTCGATGGCGATTACAGAGGAAATAATATAATGCATATTCTATGACGCGCAGTATAGAACGTGGCAGTCGTTTTGCTGTGCATGTATTATATAATTATTCGACACAATTAGATATCACGATGAACTTAGTCAAGGGATAGCAAACTTTGTCCATATGTCAACCGGGTAGACCAAAGCGCATTTTTTGTCCTGTTACCACCAGGGAGACCATACTCCAAAGCGCAAGTTGTGTTCTGTTACCACCAGGGAGACCATACTCCAAATCGCAAGTTGTGTTCAGATACCACAAGGTAGAGTATGTGCTAACAAGATAGACAAGCTACATTTAGGTTTCTAAATCGTCTAAAAACAAATCGGCAGATAATATTACTCTGCTGTGACAGGCAACGTTTCTGATGATGTCTTGCACAGACATTTATATGAGAACCCGACATGCGGTCATAGACTATTGTACATACTTTAGTCCCGTTGAACTGTCCTTGTCGCGAGTCGCAAATGAGCCGTTCCCTTTTGGTCGGATTTATTTTTGATCTTTCCGATTCAGGTTAATAACTCTTCCGAAGGCTTGGCCTTGTCTCCTCATATTCATATCAAGCCACATTTAGTGTATCTTTATTTTTACTGACCCAATACAGCCGACAAGGCAAATCATTGCTGTAACACTCTAGGAAAAAAAAATATTTGTAACGATGAGCCTGTGTTTACATAATTGTTCATTGTGCGTTTTTATAGCAGGGTTGAATTGACGCTAGGATATATCAGACAACCAATGTCAGGCCGTGTATGCATTACACTACTGTCGGTTCAAGTTGTCATGCACTTTTCTGAACAACCGTCTGAATACAATGCTTACATTGTTTTGCATAATTTAAAAGTCGTATTAACATTTTAAACCGTTCAACATACGATGCACACAAACTTAAGCAATTGAATATTATTTCCTCGTTAACATCGCTTTGGTAATTTACGTCAAGGCTGTTTGCTTCGATCAAGTGGAGCTGGATATTACATGCCTCATACCTGCTGGTACCCATGCTAATGTTACAGGTGATATCTAATTATTTCATTTACAGTGACTCGTGTTTACGGAACAATGCACCCACGTGAAGGAAGCGTACAGATCCGAAAGTGAGCAATAAGCAGCGTTTTTGAGTTATACTGACATATCTGGTGTCTAGATGTCTTTGAAGTGACATTAAAGTTGCGTTAAATATTATATGACCAGGAGATGCATCGTCAAAGGTTTCCTCAAAAAAGAATATTATCTTGGGCGTTGCTTACAACTACGCACATAAATCATTCGACATGGTGTCCGCTAACGTGTTACACCCTAGCACCATCTTCCTCTTCCAAGCACTTGTCAATAATGTATGTATATATATATATATATATATATATATATATAGATATATATAGAGATAGATAGATATATATATATATATATATATATATATATATATATATATATATATAGATATAGATATATATATATTTATATATATCAATATATATCAATACATATAACAATATACATATTTATATATATATAATTATATAAATATATATATATATATATGCTTATATATCTATCTCTATATATATAAATATATATATATATATTTAAATACATATATATATATTTATATATATACGTAAATATATATATCTCTATATATATACATGCATATATATGCAAGTATTAGTATATATATATATATATAAATATATGTATACATCTATATATTTATATATATATATATATATATATATATATATATATGCGTATATATATGTGCGTATATATATATTGATATATGTATAAAGATATACGAATCATAAAGATAAATATATATATATTTATATATATACTGAAGATTGCAACCATTCGTGGCTATCATTAATGCGAATTAAAATCTTTTTGTCTCTTATTATTTCTGGTCGTCCACGAAAGGTGAAAATGTGCGTTGACTCTATGTGGACATACCGGTATATCCTGTCGTGGAATAAAGTCTACGAAGTATATATATATATATATATATATATACATATATAGCTTAATAATGCAGCAAACGTTCAGTTTACTGCCTAAGTGTGTTCTTCAATCTGCGAAATTCCGTTCAGGATTTTTATGTTATCGGATTATTTGGAGCAGCCCACAGATGATAGCTACTTGTTCACGGTTATGCGGTTAGCTCATCCCATTATGATGGTCGTAGAGGTGGTTATCAAGATTTTCTCTATAATTAGATAGAATATGTTCAGTGTTTTTCACTATATATTATATGATTTCATTTGCATGGAAATAATTAGTCAGATTCCCCAGGTGGCTTTAACTATCGCAAATCCATGCTGTGTGTCTCTTCATTACTGCTGGGCTTGCTCGTGCAGTATACTACGACAGCAATAAAATGCAATTCAAGGGAATACACAAGCTTGTTGTACTGCCAGGTTATAAGACACTTTACTGCCCAGTCCCGATAAAACCGACCCAACAGAGCCATAATTTTGAAGTGCTGACACGTAATGTTGATCTGTTGCATAGGAATAAGGCCAATATATGTCAATTGTCTAGTTGGGCTCGGGAGTTGGGGCGAGAGTACAAAATTAACAAAACACTTTGCTCTGACCACTTGTTATTGTCTCTGATTATTTTCTTCTTGTAAAGGGGTGTTTCCAGATTGTTGCAGGGCAGGCTTGAAATAACTGTTGATGGTCGAGCGCAGCCAAAGGGTTTATGATTCATAGTAATGAAAGTCCATCTTAGGCACATGAAGCATCTTGTTCTTGGCCAAACACAAAAAAGGTTTCAACGTAACGAGACGGAACAAGGTAGGGTCCAGAAAACAACTCTCAATATTTGTGGGTCGACATGTTCGATATCGCGTGGGTCGACATGTGGTATATCACGTACATGACGGATGACGCTGTATCGCTGCCCAGAACATGCGCTATTCTGGCGGCGTATAAGCATGCCCGAGCAGTATGCGCATTGGTCAACCTGGTTTCAGTGAAAAGTTGTTAAAACGGAACTAGCAGATCTCACTTATATAACAATACCTTACGGATGTGAATGTTGAGAAAAAAATAACTACGCAAACTAAGAGCAGTGTCCGATAGAGTAATTTCAAATCCATCAATTAAAATGGAAAGTTCTGTTAAATTTTTTATTGCTATAAATAGTATAAAGGAAACACATCAGGAAACTGCCTGATTACCTAATGGATTATTATTGCTAGTGTTGATGGTGATTATAGAGACAATAATATGATGCATACTTTATGAGGCTCTGTATAGATCATGACTGTTCCATTGCTGTATATGTATTGTGTCATTATTGGATTCGTTAGATATCATGAATAAATGAGTCAAGGGATAACAAACTATGTCCATATGCGGACCACCCAAAGGTTCAAATAACATTGACGTTGTCTGATACCGTACATTGTGGATAGACTTACGACAGGAATAAAGTAAACTCCGTCCGAATTGCAAGTATACACTCGTTCCATGTCATTTACAAGCTGTCAAGTGAACCGGAAGCTGTCGCGGTTAGAGAGAGGCAGGAACCCAAATATTTCAATGAATCTGGGCATCGAATGAAATCGCGCAAGGGTGTATTTTATTTTGAGTATTAAAGCGGTTCCCTGACCTGCTGCTTTTGTGGCTCCCTCTTACAAACTTATCAGGGTAGAAGCTTTTGCGGCATAGTTGAATCTTCTTAAACCGTTTCATCCCAGGTGTCAGAAACCACTCGGCAACATTGGCACAACGTTCTTCCACGGCAAAGAGTCGCCTGCCATAACGATTGCGAGTTGCACATATGACGTGGTTCTGTTCTTAAAGGTGCATTTTTTTTCAAAAAATCGAATCGAAAAAAAAAAGTTGCTAACTCCAAGAGTACCCTAAATGGTGCTGATATCCGGATTCCAAAGTTGGAATGGCCGTATATATTATTTGTTGTTCGTAAATAAACCTTCAATTCCTTATTTTTCACTTCCAGCCAAGAATAGACCATATTTGGAAGCTCATGTATTATTAATTTCGGAAGCGCAGAACGTCATCACTCTGTGCCGATTGCCGCCGGGGGGTGTTTAGTTTGAGCTATTTTCATTGCGATAATGGACGATCAAACCAAGAAACGAAGAAAAGGTGGAGGGAGAAAGAAGCTGTTAATAGATTCAACAACTAAGAGAAGGAAGCGGGAGCTAGACCAGCTGCGGTCTAACACGAGGGTGTCTTAAGATAGGCATTCAGGGAAGTGAGGAGTGTGACCAACGAAGAAGCTGCAAAGTTTTTGCTGGACATGTAAGTAATCTCGTTGTATTATGAACAGATGAATACCCTGCTATCAAATCGGTCTGTATTGAATCGACTTGTGTAAATGTCACCGATTAAATAAAATCTAAGGGCCTATTGTGAGTTCATTGCACCATTTAGATTTGTAGATTGTTGTTGCAAACATACCTTACTTAATTTGTAAATTTCAGGTAGAGAAATTATTACATCCTCTTGACCCTAATTCAATGGCTGGTGATCAGGTGTTCATCATACCTTGCCTGCAATCAAGTTGTGACAATGGACCACAACAGGTATAGGTATAGGACATATGCACTCAAGTAGGGTTGGTCAGCCAATGTAAGTCTCTCATGACCACTCAACTACGCACTGACTAAATGTCCTATCAGAAAACAAAATACTGATGCTGCACATGTAATGTGTTCTAGCTATTTGGCCATATAATGCCATTTGTTGTGTTACAGGTACAGCAATCGCTTCAACAAGCAGTCAAAGACGTGGTCTTTGGTTTAGAGGTCAAGACTTAAGCCCATATACCAGATATGATGACAGAAATCTTTAGGCCCAAGCAATGCGACAGCAATCACAACAACACCCACAACGATCTGCTGATGACCCCACAAAATCAGTTTGAACATTGCTCATGTACCAGGCCATCTACCCAAGAAACAGTTGCAGGAGTCTCATTTTGATTAAAAATATGATTTGGAAATTTGTTTTTGTTGAAATGTACAATAATTTATTAGTCACATTCTTTTGTCTGTAAATCCAAACTGTAATAGAAGAACACATGTAATTGGCAAATAAATAATACATGAACTCATTTTAATGTCACTTCTTTTTTTATCAGGGCTAGAATTATGAACATAAAAAGTCAAATCTGAAGTCATGACTAATTGACAAAATAATGTGTGCATAATTCTTTTCTTCTGTGTTTGAGAGACGAAAAATTTACTAATATATGAATGCTCATTCCATGAAACAAATAGACAATAAGTTATCAGATTGTTGAAGCAAAAATGTTCAGAACAAATAATACCACATGTTTTGTAAGACTAAGCAATTTATAATCCACACAAAAATATCAATCAGAACAATGTGATATTTCTGGATTAAAATTAAAAATTCAAACATTTAGACTTAGTATATTACCAAAACCTATTTTGTATTAAGCCTGTATACTGTCAATACTTGTTAAGGAAGAGGTCTCTGATCTTCCTTACACAACCGGAGTTACCCTCCTGTTGCACTCCTCCAAAAATACATGAATCCACAGAACCAATTGCTGATAGGCGTCGTGTCTAAGCATCTTTTTTTTGGTCCTCGACAACTGCATCCCGTAGCAAGTCCACCCGGTACCTGTTAATAACCTCAATGACCATCGGGTCAAGCACAACTCCTTCCATCTGAGGTAGTGCATATGTGCAAAAGTCTGGGCTGTTAGTGCAACATTGCCACTCCACAGGGGGAGGCATTTCCCTACAGTGAAGGCAGATGCAACAGTCTGGGGAAGTGGTAGTTGATGGAGGGTGGAACCCTTCTTTCGGCGGTGTGGGTTGTCGGGTGATTGTAAGCGCAAACTGTGGCTGTCTTCCTAACCAGCAACTGACCCACCCCACCCAAATCCAGCCACCGCACTAAATTCTGAAAATATGAGTAATCAAAAGTCTTCATTTTGATGGATTGAATATCTCCAATACAAATCTCTCTCTGTGACCAAAATTGCATTAAGGTTTTTGGAGAAGCTGAAGAGTGCTAAATGCCGAGTTGTACAATACCTTCAATTTCTCCTTCTGTGACAGCTCTAAAGATTTAGCAATCACTCTACTCTGATGTAGGGTCTGGTTAGTTATTGGTGTGTTGCAAAGGTAGCCTCTGTGAACAAGATTGACTCGCTTTCGGCCTGTCGAGGTCTACAAACAAATGAGAACCAATGGAAATTTATGGTTCGATAGTTCAACATTGGACCTATTTCCTGACAAAGTGATTCAAATAGGTAAGGCAGGCCCAAAAGTACCTTGTTTGAAGAAGGTGGGGCTCCTCTGCCACCTCTTCAGGCTTGTCTGCAACCTCCACCAACTTGGACACCTGTGTCATGGTGAACAATTTCAAATCATTAAACACATCCTTCCCAGTCATAATGGGTGTATTGAGTTCAATAAAATACCCTTGATAAGAATCAAATAAAAAAGGAACCAACCTCAGTTCCACACACGTTGTCAGAATCTGTACAATGACCCCTTCCACTGCCTCTTCTTGTACATTATCCCCTCCTTGGCGTTTTGATTTCCTTTAAATTTGAAAGTGGGTTGGTTCAATTTAATCAATGAATGAACATGACAAGAATAATTCAATCAATAATGTTACAGTGTTTGAGCCAAAAGCCTGCAAAAGCCAATTCAAATCCCTGTTTCAGTTCACTATAACCAGATAAGGTAGACGTCCTGAGGGAGACCTCAGCCCCTTGATTTATAATACATTTTATGAGTTCATTCAGGAATATTCCAATAGTTTGCTATGAAAAAGCACCGATAATTCGTTCGCAGGTGTAACGCTATCTGTTGTTAAATTTATGGTAATCTATTATACCGATAGTGTTCACTTTATTGAGGCGGGTTCTTTTTTATATATAACATTCGAAAACTCCAATCAAAGAAGAACAAAGAAGAGAAATGTAAGAATCAAAACACTCACCATTTCGGCTGCATGCGTTTCCACCTTCTGTCGAACGTGCGCTGCGCGTGACGTCACGACTATGTGTTGTCAACAAATGACCCTTCAATACGCATGCGTCATTTTCCCATCGACATGTGCTCATGTTTGTAAACATGGGTGTGACCGACAGATTTCGATACGGTGTAATCGACGATATAGCGTTGAAATAGTCCGCAAAATGGTTTATATGGGTTCCAAACGAGTTGTTCTATTAAATGGAGCAAAAAAACCGCATGTCATTTTTTTGAAAAAATGCATCTTTAAAGACGGGGTGTGATTGCTTGGCTTACATATTTGTGTGAATAACGCTATCGGGCGCAGTGCTTTCGATATGATTATGTTTATCCCTTGAAGAAGGCTTGGAACAAACGACTCGCAGCATTACGATCCCCAGTGATGCTCATTGCAGCAGCTTCAGTAAGTGGTACGAGCGATCTGCGATTATAATGACAATAGTGCATCTGTCAATCTTTCCGCGGCGTTGGTGTACACGGTACAAAGATGGAGAGAGAAAAATGTTGTAGCCGATGTCTGAGCACTAAAGTCAGCTTTATAGGGTGTAGTTTGAAATCATGCCACTAATGTGTCCATGCGCTTCCTACATACTATAGTGATATTCTTAAGAAAAAAACAATTTATCTTGTTCCTTCAACTGTTTGTATAACATGATTCGATTCTTAGAGTGACCCCTACTTTGCTTGCTCGGCAGTTTTTGGATAAAAATCCCATTAGCTAAATAACAAACCTATCGTCCTTCAGTATCTCTAGCGGAACTATTCGTGGTATCGGTACATTAAGCGGGATCTACACTTCCGTGGCTTGGCGATAATTCAACATTCGATTCGAGAGTTCAAACTTTTACGTTCCTTGCAGTGTTTCTAGTGTACTGTTGTATCTTTGATCCACGTTCCATAATTTCGCCTAATAACAGTTTCTTGCCCTAGAACAATCTTGCTTCTTAATATTCGCATCACGCAATGGTCCATTGAGCTGCTGTCTGCTAACAAGTCGAATCAGACGAGGAGCATGATTGCAAGCTCATGACCTAGCATTCAAGTATGAACATGTTAATAAGCAATTCCGCCGAAACCTGTCGCTGTATTGAGCTTTCTATGGCGTGAAATTCACTGGTTCGTGGAAACTAATTGTGTAACGGACTGTTGTGCACCACAATCACAGCGTCGTAAGAACAAGAAAGGTTCACTATATTCGTTGTTAGGCAATTACAAGTTGTCTTAAATTCTGGGTTTGCATGCCACGCCAGATTTCACTGATGGATATATCTGCAATCAATAAACAGCAACTCACATAGGATGTACAGTGACATTAAGGCGCAAGCGTATATCAACTGATAGCTGCTGAATATATGCGAGGTCGTTATAATCCGTTGTTATCACTGCATATGTAATGAGTCTCCTGGTTACAATTTATCGAAAAGGAGCCAACGTTTAATATCGTAATATCCAAACATTGCCGAATATAAGCACGAGGTCGCTGTTATCCATTGTTGTCACCGCACAGGTGGGGATCTAGGCGTAAAATATCGCATGGTTAATTATGTTGTATGCCTCCTCGCTATAATTCATCGAGAAAGAAGCCAACTTTAAGTCTCGTATTATCCAAACATGATATTTTATGGGTGTGATTAACATGAGAGTTTCTGTTTGCTCATGTCACTGGTCGTACCGGCTGATCAGACCGACTGGAGCGTAGCTGCGGATGATACATGGAAGTAGCGGGCAGATCTACCTTGTAGGTTCAAACCGTTGGTCATGTAAACCTGGCAAGTCTAGCAATTCTCATGCGGCTTATTGTATCCTTATAGCCATCGACGTAGCTCAAGAGTATGATGAGGACGAGCCACTGCGGGAGAATAATTATGTCCAAGAGCCTATGTTCGTAATAAAATTACACGTCGCGCATAAATGAATGAGCTGCAATTTCCATTGCATGTCGTTTCCATGGAGACTTAGAACTCCTTGTGAGCTTCAACAGCGACCCTGTCTTAGTAAAGGTGATTTATACAGGTTGGCTTTTTATACGCTGCGTGGAAAGACGTTTCATGCTGCTCGGCGGAAATTATACAATTGAAATAACTTGAGAGATGCAAATAGCAAAATATTTGCTAAGGTCGATAGTTATGACTAGTCTACCCATCCGAACATGCGATGTTGGTTCAGTTCGTGACATTCTCAATTTACTGGCATGTTCGTTACCTGTAGTTTCAGCGTAGGGTCAATGCACGGATATAACTTAATAAAGGACTGAGCATGTTTTCAGACACACAAATCAAGTTATTCTCATTTGTTCTCATCGGCTGCCATATTTAACGCGTAAGGTAATTGGTTACTGCATGATCCGGCTGATTAGTCGACTTATACTTAACAAAGCGCACATACTAACACTTATAAAGACACTGATCGCATTATCTAGCCATATGATGGCAAGTTCTGTAGTCTGTCCATTTTAGCTTGAAGTAGTTATGAAGGACAATTGGGCGAGTGGTCCATTTACGTGCCAACCCGAAGCTTTATTCACACAGCGAGCTTATTACTGGATATGTAAGATACTATCTGCAGATGTTTTATGCGATGATCTCGTCATCGGTTTATGTGTATGGGCTCAATCTCTAGTGAAGCGCCAAGTTAGTATGCTTTATCCAGCTAACTGCATTCTTGTAGTCCATACCGGGCTATTTCTTGCGGGGATGTCATGCAACGGCCGACGTAACAAAGATATTGGGATCGAAACATAGAATGCCCGAGGCTCTTCAATGGAATTTGTTGGAGTCGTAGAGCGTCTTCTAGCTTACGTTGAATAGAGTACTTCATTATGCAGCAATCACATAACATACAGGTATGCATGCGGAAGGAATAATGCGTGCGCAGTTGACAAAATTCGGAATGTACATTCACATTGTTAACAAACCAGATCAGTGAGTGGATTTCACTGTCACTGCAGGTACAATGTTTATCTAGCGCTATTTTATTTAGCCTCTCGCACATAAAACTTAATATATAATTATTCAAATCCGAAATATGCTTTGAAATTACACCCTTACTCATCATCCACACAATTATAGCGAACAGGTTAATTACCAGGTCGGCTAGCTCCATATGTAGTCCACTGACATTCCACCGTTATGTTTTCTGCTAACATTAAAGTAAGCCATTGTTTCGTGGTGGATATGCTTAAGAGCGGCTTTGACCCGGCTAAACAATATATATATCAGTAAAATGTGGGTCATGAGTTGAGCACCCACCATGCGTATGAAGGCAAAGTGACATTTGACGAGCGCTGTGAGGCCGGCTGCCATGGTGCTAGTTGAATCGACAGACAACGAATTACAATATGTATCACCAAGCACTATCTATTTTAGGAAGCTGCATATTGAATAGAAAACTAGTAAATCATCATTGGAACCATATGCGTACACCTGTCCAAATGGGCCTGCAATAACCGCGATGTCTCACTATGGGAACACGGCTACATACTGTTACCTAGAGTTCACCTTTACGATCATTACAATGCTTCCCAAAACAACTGAGGAATTCGCTGCTATTCAACATTCGCTCCTTTAGTAGTTTGCATTCATCTTATATTGTTCAGATTATCAATGTTGAAAAGAAGTAATGTTTTGCTATCTTATGAATCTATTTTATTCACCAATTGCTTTTGTTTTGTATTATAACGACCGCACTGAACTCATCCTCTTTTTTGTCTGCACTCGATCGATGACCACCCAGACTAATGAATAAGTAGTACGATCAATGCTCCAACTAAATACACTTGAATGTCAGATCGGTGCTGAACACTATCGCGGTTCTCTGTTGATGAGGTGTGCGGCAATATGGTCATCTTGTGTTACATCGGAGTCAGTGCGTCTGCTTCAGCTGATCTCAACGACCTACCTGTCTTAGGAGAAACCTTTTGAGAATGAATGCTTTTGGGACATCCTATGAGTGCATAGCCAATTATTTGGAGAAAAAAACTGAATGCAATTGTCCACAGCACCAAGAACAGCGTGTTCTATTATTTTGCCCGGTTCTGTGACATTTTCAATTTACGTCAGCATTACATTTGCTTACCCTTTTTCTAATGTGTATCTTTTTCAACAAGAACAACAATTAAGTCTTCTGCCTTCCACTGGGTATTAATTTCCTGCAAAATAACGGCGAAACTAAAGGATCTAACATCCATATATGTACTGTTAAATAGCCCATAGATTCGACATGACAGGAACCTCTACGTAGACACAATGATCGCTTTTACTGATTCTTGTTTTTTTCAAGCTGCATATTGATTGAAGCACCTGCATCGCACTGACTATGAACCTAGTCAATCAATCTTTTAGTGCTGTTTAATTGTCCAGAACATCCATAATTAGCTGCCCTTGTGAGAAATCCTACTATTAACAATGCGCTTCAAATCCTTGTGATATTATGATGAAACCTTGCACATGAAAGCAATAATATATATCCAAGGATCTGCTATTGGATGTTAGAAATGCTATAATATGCAGCAGATGACTATTGTCTAAGCAACATATCTACTGAAGTAGAGACTCGCCGGCCACAAATACTGTATATCTCTCAATCTTTTGACAGATTGTCGGAAATGTAATTAGAATATAAATCGTTCAATAGAAAACAACCATAACTTAATCATCGTTGCCATGAATATTCAGCAGAACACGCGAATGAGGCGAAGATCACCATGAATAGAAACGTTGGCATGATGCAGACTGCGGCATGCAGTAGCTTATTCCTGACCAAAAGCGCCAAACACAACTGATAACACTAATGGAAACCACAACTAGAATGCCTACCTCACACCAGTTATCAAAATGTCAATATGAGGACCTCATGTGCAACGCCTTCGCCTTCTATGACTTCTGGGCGACATCGATGTCGACATTCTGACGATCGCTATGTGCCTGGTTGCCACCATGCAAATTCAATCGACTGACAATTTATCAGAAAACAAATGCGAATATGAATCATCAAGAAATGACTATTATAGGAAGCTGCACGTTGAATTAAATCATCATTAATATTTATATTTGATAGCACAATTATCTGCCACGGCGAGCTTATAGCGCAAAGATGAAAAGTGGGCATGCTGATCACTAGAGCATTTTTGTACATTCGCTAAATGATGCTGCTAGCAATAGATTTCGCTTTGCAGCAGTTTCCGACCAACTCCATCTCTACTACGCTTAGGTGATTCAAATTCTAATTCGATTTCTGACAAACTATCAAGAGGTTGAATACATCCTACTGATATACAGCATTTGTGGCCGGCTAATCTCTGCTTCAATAGTGCTGTTTTTTTTAGACAATAACTACGATTTCCCACACTGGAAGCTGATAATCCTAATTGATCCCATAAATAGTTTGCAAACATTTGATAACCTCACGGGTTAACTTTATCTACCATATGAAGGTCTTTCCTTTAACATCACGAACGCAATATTGTGGAACACTAATCGGCGATTCGATTTAATGCGGGAGAAATGTATCAGAGATATCTTATTTTTTCGTGCTCATTGTCCGATTTTTACAGGACATGATGTCATATTCAAATACTACCAAATGTGTTAAAACCAGGTTTCTTGTGACACATTCAATGAATTCGCAAAGGAGAGAGTTTTAATAATTACCGCGCTGTCAGTTGAGCGCTGGTGGCAAAGTGCGTGGTAATATCGTATGCTAATCTGCGATACAATGATCCTGTGCTAGACCAGCGAGTCTGCTTCAGCTGCTGAACGATAAACGCCGAAGTAAAGTTGCAAAAGCCTTTCATAAATGAACGAGCCGGCAAATTTTCTGCAATGCTTTGCTGAGTTGTGTCCGAATGGCCATTCTCTCATGCACTATGGTCTGAATGCCCATTAGGTAATTCAATATCCCTGATATTTAATGTAGTTACTACAGTGCACAGCCTACTGAGTAGGCATCAAAATGCTGGCCATACCATGTAATATTGTCCAGAGAAACGGAGTTGCTTAATACTAAATCCATCCATTACAAGAGGCAATGCGATACTAAACATACTAGCACCAAGATACGACATAATATAACACATATTTGACTCCGAAGTCGCTTGGGTTACGCCTTGTTAGTACATAGCCAAGAATTTTGTAAGGAAACTGACCACGGGTTGTAACCAAGGGCGTCGCCAGGGTGATTTGGTTGGGGGGGGGGTGTAACTAAAATTTTGCCGACGGCGGGATGAATATCTAAGCGTAGCGCCACCATAGGTTGGCGCGGAACTATCAATTTGCCGACTGGACAGGATTTTGCCGACTGTGACGCGGACTGTCGGTTTTGAATGGAGGGGGGGGGGGTCACACCCCCCTACCCCCCCCCCCTTTTGGCGACGCCCCTGGTTGTAACAACATTTTGCTGTACAGCTCTCGATGGATATCTGACAATCAAATTCACATCATCATCACCGTCATTAAAGGTATATTTGTATACAATAAAGGCAATATTTCAGCCCTCTGCTTATCACCATATTTTGCGGACCCGGGAGGCACTACTCTATAATTCAATGACACCAAATAACGGCGAGCAACTACAATTGATCTAATATCTATGTGTGTACTATTAATGTAATGTCATACATCAGAGCAGAAACAATATATGGCTATAAAGCTTCCTAACCATGACAAAAAGTCTGTTAGTGCTGGTGAATAGTTTAGGAAAACCGTAATGAATTGCCTTTGAGCGAGGTGTGTTCAGTGAATGCAACAATAGGTGCCGTGTAAAGTGTTCGCCTCTATTGTGGGCTGATCCTGCAGACATAAGTATCAGATATGTTGGCATTTATCATGTACAAAAGCGACATTAACTATGAAAAGAACCAACTTGAAACAATAAATGGACGTTTTGTTGTATGTGTGTAAACAAATCGCTCGGTTCCATGGCATATAGCATGATAGTGTCTGATTGGCCTCGACCTCGCATAGTTGTATCTAATGGAAATCCCGATGCCGATAGTTGAACTATTATGGCAGCGGAATTGTACTTTTCCGTGTAGTAATGATAGTGCTGGTTTGTGTTTTAGCTGCTCGTTCACCGATGCCTTACATCCGCATTTGTGAAAAATTAAACTGAGCGCCTGGTTTTAGGGTAATAACAGGATAACGTAATCCGCTGCTGTCTGCTCAGTTGTATATTCGTTGGATATTGCTTATATATCCAGGAATATAACTGTAATTCGTATTCGTAAAATCAATGTTGATCATTTCCTGCACGTTGCAATATCCGTCATCGTGCCGCATAATCTCAGGCATGAAGTGAAAATGAAGACCTTCCAAGAGATCTCGAATAATACCAACACCAGACGAACCATGGCGTTATTGCATATCTAATGCTTTCATGTGTACAGGACGCAATAAAGCAGCAGCCTCTGGTGCAGCGGTTTGGCTGACTGATCGAATATCAGACTTCGCTGAAATCTTATAACTTTCATTCCTCTCTCACATTGGCAGAACCAACAAATATACGACAATGAGGCAATTGTTTTTGGTTGCCTCAATAATTGCAATTAGATGTTACTTACGTATGAAGCACAATATATGCCGTGAACTGATAAATGGTAACTATGTTCACGAGCCGGTTATATTGGGCATTAAGTACTGTGTGATTTGTGGTCTTTTAAGCCTACAAGAAAGCAAATAGAGCCCTTTACGAATTGTGAATCAGAATGTATTACTGTTAATGTATTCATCCTATTAACATAACTCATGCAATTTACGTATAAGTGGTATATATGGCCTTAAATTAAAGGAAGCAAATGCTGGATATCAGCTACTATTTGCATCGATCAGTTTTAATCGCCCATGGCAGGCACTATAATAATTCAAAGGATATCTATGCTATTGATATAAGTAGCTTCAATATTTTTTGATTACTGAGCCGAAGAAAAAGGTATGGTTAACTCCATGTTTCGTGTGCCGTATTGTTTCCATGGGAACGGAATACGGATATTACTATTCATGCTGTGGCCTAATTGTTCACTGTACATTTAGCTGACCTAATGCGATGAGTATGTCAGGCCCCTGTTTTTTAGACTACATTATGAAAATCACAAAATAATTGATAGCATATATATAATAGAGTGCATTAAAAAAGCAAAAAATAATTGATAGCATAATTATAATCTATGCATAAACATAAGCGTCGATATCTACTCTTCACTGATGCTTTATTCAGTTGTATATGGCATTTCAGTACTCATCCAGTATTATAATATTTCCGCTCTGACGCCTGAGTAAGGGCTCTTTGTTGCGCTTCAATTACACCCGAAGAGAAGTGTAGAGTACACGGTGATAGAGCATAGAGAGGTGCAGAGTACACGACGCTTCGTTCAGTTGTATGTGGCATTTCAGTACTCATCCAGTATATAAAAGATAAAATAACTAAACAATCCATCATTTTATCGGTAAGGAGAGATTTATCTTCTTTGAATTTGTTTTTGGAAAGAGGACGGCTTCCTTGCTTTACCATCTACAATAAGGGGTCAATCTGAAGTATGATAAATCAAAGCAATATCTTGCAATGTTGAAAAAGTGAATCAACAAGAGTTCAAGCATCGCACATGACAGAGATGGGTGAACTCACCATTCGTCTTTCGTACGAAAAGTTTGCCATGACAGCATTTCAATTGACAATAAGTCTCTTGGCCTTGTGGACAACACAAGCGCCATGAAAGCCAAATATTGAAATACTCGGTAACTAATATTCCGCTTTTAGAAATATTGTGTGCGAATATTCGAAAAGTTCAGCTGGGGCTAAGTTGGGTGTCACGTTAACAGGCTTTTCCATATGAGTAAAAGGCGAGATTATTGCTGGTATTTACGTGTTACAGTATTATCTTTGTACTTATTTTGAGACATGATATTCCTCCAAAGTCTTAGAGGCAAAAGGTTATCGAATGCGAATTTTAAACATTAATTTACTGTGTTATGTCAAAACTCTATAGAATTGTGTGAATTAGTTACTTGATATTTTTTGAATATTTAAAGACCGTCTACGTTTGTCGCGTCCGTTTGATGGCATTTATTTCTGATTGTAAAGCCATGAAAATAACTCTTAAATCTCAGAACAGGTGCGCAAGTGAGGTTGTCGATTCTCTTACAGATTTCAATATCTAGAAGCATGCTACCCAGTCTCAGCTGTAATACAAACCATTCAGGGCACGATATCAGCTAGTGCTCAAATGTACACGCGTCAAGACGGCGGACAAATGTTAAATTTTAGAGTTGAGTGAAACTCTTTGTGACCCAGTATTATCCTTTAGGATAACGACGACGCGCTCCGTTTGTCAGAGACAATCAATTTCTTTAGACAAATCTTTCATCAATTTATTGTAGGAGACATTAGTCACGACCTCGGTCTCGGTCAAATAGAGTAAATTATGGGTATCCAAGCTAGCGCCTATGCTCAAAGTGTTCAATATCTGCTAACTGATTCTTGACCACTCGTTATAATTCCCTCTTGCAGCTTATTTATAAAAGAGTGGCTTGCGCGGTAGTAAGTGGCAACCAGTTACGTAATGCAGTATTTGGGGTCAAGTAGATAGATTGCAAGCAACAATGCGCCTACATGGTGATGAAGATGGAAACATGGACTTTAAACTACAACGCTCCCACAATTGATTCCTAGCTTATGGATACATTTATGGTTGCTACTTGCTATTCGTGGTTTCGCCCTGAAGGCTGGATGACATAAACCTGATGTCAGAAGCAACCATCGTGAAAATGTCATCTCAACATCGACCACATTAGAGTGTCACTGGCCCGCTAAATGAATTGTCCTACAATTGCAGGGAATACTGAAAGGTGCCTTCGTTAGGCACTGTAGACATCATGAGCCTATATATGCGATTTAGTGGCAATATCGCTAGTGCCTACATGCCAAAATCCCATAAAATACGTACAGTAATAGGTGGGGATTATACTGAAAAATACAACACCTAACATTCTAGCGCTGAACATGTCCCTAGCTGTATATGCGCAGCTCGGCATTTGAAAAGGACATTTTATCGTATAAAAAAGGCAAGGTTTGTTGTATTTATGTTTCGTTATTCTCAACATGAGCGTAGCATGAAATTTAATAATAATGGGTCTTTCCCCAGAAGTTTGTCACCTGTAGAACACCACTATACAAGTCAATGTATATATTATATGGATGTTCACTGCGGCACACGCCAATATAATACGACATGACATCACACTCCGTATGTGGCAATGTGGCATGAGATGGCATGGGCATCTGTCTGACAGTGAGTTACGGTGTGCACGTGTTGTACAAGTTGGATGCTCTAAATTTCACTACAAATATGGCATATAGTCAGGGTTATTTGTTCACTGAGAATAATTTGCAAGTTTTGGCATGTACTAATATCGCAAAAAATAATAATGACAATGCAATGATGCATTGCGGAGCGGTACAAATAAATGCGTGCGAAACAAGTCACATATATGTTGACTGTAAGTCCCCGTGATTTGCTCAATGCAAACTTGACCAACATACATTGAGAGATATCCTGTTCTTAAGGGTAAATTCATCTTCAGTCAGGCAGAACCAGAAGCCATGTTGGACAAATACTTTCACTGGCAGGAACTTTCTACAGATCTACGTCTCAGCTGATGCCATGTTGATGGGGCTCGAATATGAGCAGCAATTTTAACCACACACAACCATGACATAACGTACAGCAGGTGTGCACATGACATCAGCATTAATTCACCGGTTTGGTTTCCAGGTGGCAATCTTCAAGGACTATTTACATCATTTAAAACTACCTATAATTGAGGATAGTCCTGCACAATAGGCAATAAAAACGAACTGGTTATGCGATTATAACGGCTGGGCGATTCTGTTCTGAAAAAATTATTGCAAAGGTAATTGTGTCAATCTGTCATCATTATCCCTCACATGGCCCCATTGCTCTTCTGATATGTGGAAAAATTGGCAAGAGAATTAGCAGATATATTGATTGATACCGCATAAAATGATGTTGGATTTGTATTGGCAACCGGTAAACATTGTACGTAACGTTTAGCGCGGCTGTTAAACCACGTTATTCACACCTTTGTAGTAATTGCATCTAAGCATATTGCTATAGAAATATAATTTTAAATGCTCTGTTGAATCCTCACAAAGCAGTCGTTTTAACATAATGTTTACTAATTTAGCTGCCAGGGAAAAGTGTGCAATAGCATCGTAAGGATGTTTTTAATTATTACACACAATGTAAGACTAAGTATGCTTTTGCTTTGTATACCATATATTCTACGCCGAGCATATAAGATGAGCGCAATGGTGGATTTAATGGAATATGCGAGATGAAGGACGGTAGACAGCTCTTGTACACCAATTATGATCAAGGTCGCTTAGTCAGAAAATACAGTTATTTCAAATGGCTCAACAACACGCTAGCATTTATGGTAGTAGACTTCACCTATTCCCAATCTAAAATTTCCATCCCTTGTGTAGCCAACATATCGATAATAGCGCCGATAGCTGTAGTTATGTGTAAATATGATCTCCAATTGTGTAAGATATAAGATACGATAGATTTTTATATTGTATTATTGCTACTGCAACTCTTGTCATTTAACTAGTTATAGAAGAATGTCTGATCTAAAGTTAGAATAGAATGAATGATGAAAACGTGGGTCAAGCTGAGTTGAGTATATAGTAGCTCCTCTATTTATTTATATTTATATATATATTCATATATGCAAATTTATGTTTTTATAGATACATATACCGCATATATATGTGAATATAAATATATAATAATATGTATTTATATATCTACACATATAATTATATATATATAAAATATTCATGCGCTTACAAATATGTTTTTCAAATATATGAATATTTATTTGTATATGAGCATATGAATATACATATAAATATTTATATAAGAATATAATTTTAATAAATATAAATATATATATAAATTAATATTTATATATGCATTTATATAGATATGGATATATGCATATATATTAATATGTATTTATATTATATATGTATATATATCTTTATTACTATAGATATATCTAACCGAGATACAATGCCTACTGCGTCAGATGATTAAACAAGGCGTGAGGTATTGGGAAGTGTTAGTGGCGAGGTCTGGGATGTGAAATAACCAGCTTAGTTTTAAGGCTCCATATTCTCTGATAAGCAATTGTGGATGAATGCCCTTGCAAATCGGTTCCCCTTTGATTTTGCTAATGTCACAAGCATGCCAGGCACATCTGTCTAAGCAGCATTGATCTGATTTTAAAATTTGATGTTCCAATCAGTTACCAATTCACTTTATAAAAGAGTGATTGCCTGGACCTTGGTACCAAGCATATTTAATAACATGAAAAGAAGTTATTATGGCCAAATCGACTTCTAGCTAATATCGCCCGTCAATGATATTGCCAATTTGGATAATAGCGTCGTGTCTTGTGAGGATCCAACACTATCATTGGCATTGGTGCTCTTCATCATAAGACCTTATGGAAAGCACCAAGACATGCTTGGAAATCGAATTGCTGACTTAAACGCTTCCGAGACAATGGAGCGGTTTATACTCAACCGGGTATTTGAAATAAAGAGCGATTTCAGCAAGTAATCATCCACAGATCCAACGTCATACGCTATACCAGGGTCGTTTGCAACGCGGACAAAACATGGTATTTCGAGTAAGCGTCCTTTTGGAATTATGGTAAGACAGTCAGTTGTTCATTTTGCACTTTGACCCTGGTTTTGATCGTTTATGAGCCAAGAACGCTACTACACCCGATTGTTGACTGGTGTGCATCAACACTTGTATAATTGTGGCCGGCTGTAGGTGGCTGCAACTGTTATCAACGGTCGAGTGAAAGTGTGTACATTGTGATATTGTTTTGGGACCACCAAGTGAGAAGTCTCATGATTGTCGACTGCATGGTTTACTGCTTATCCCAGGACTATTCAGTGTGACAAAAGCCGCTGAGTCTACAAAGTCATCAGTGTTTTGAAATGCTGGTTGTGAACAAAGAAAATGTGATAGTTATAGCAAGTCAAATAGGTTGTCTCTTTAAGAGGCATTTGCAATTTGTTTGAGTGATTCGGGTTTGCTCCTCGGTATAAAGGTCCTGCAGACAAACCACTATTCGTGACTGTGTCAGCCAGTTTAAGCAAATAAGCCACAAGCAAAAATACCTGGATATTAGGAAGCCAAACCAATGTTGACATTTATCATCACTGACGTGTACGTCTCGCAGATGATTATACTGAATGATGAAACCAATCACATCGGCATCAATCAACAGTCTTCCTCACCTGTGGTTACGAACCAGACGTAGCAAGTTATTCTGTGAGTTGTGTTGCATAAGATGGCACTGGCCCATCAGAGGATCACCAAAATGTAGCACAACATTGCGTTAGCCCATGAAATGATCACCAAAATGTTGCACAACGTTTGCATTGGCCTTTCAAAGGATCACCAAAATGCAGCACAACATTGCGTTTGCCCATTAATTGATCACCAAAATGTAGCACAACGTTTGCGCCTGCCTTTCAAAGGATCACCAAAGTGCATCACAGCAAATGGATCACCAACATGCAGTGAAGAGACCCGTCCGGTGTTTGAAGGGTTCACAAGGCCTAATTAGACTACTAAGGCGGTAAACGAGTCTTTTTGACACTGTGATGCTTATCCAACAGTTGCCATTGGTGACAAGAAATCTACATCATGTTAAAAATAAGTGTTGGACCGGTGAGATAGAGAAGCAAGAAACTGTGTTTTGCCGCTCTGTCCTCAGCTGAGGCAAAGGTGTAAGGCGCTAGCTAATGCTGCTCAAAAGGCTGTGTGTGGTCTAAACCATGTTTCAATCATCAACGAGAATAAATGGGTATGAAGTTATCTAAGGAGCGACTCTAAAAGAAGCCAAATGAAGGATTGGTCCGTTTTTAGTTTAAACTGAGGTGTTAGATTGAGTAACCTGCCCATATGCTGTCACAAATAGTGCAATTTATCCTGTGATAGTTATATAATAATGTTTAAACAGGTCACATTGTCCCATTTATGGTCTGCATTGATGGTATGTCAATTATCATGCACAGTGATGCTCGTATATTGCAAATATAGCAATTTCCGATTATTACAATCGGACTTGGCCAATTAGTTGACATTGACTACCCATGATTGTTAGTGGTTGAAATCACTCAGTTGTCTGGTTTATCAAAAGTGCTGTGGATTGTTTGATTTATATGTTAAGTAGTGCGATGATGCATCGATGTTATGAATCAGTAGGCGGCCAAAATGATTGAAGAGTATGTTTAGCCTGCAATATTGCAGAGGTCTGTAATGGTCGTTGTGTTTAACATGAATGTGCATATGAATGCGAGTATCGTGGTGAAAAGAGATGATTTGCCGTGCAAATCACTGAAACGCGGATAAAATCAACATCTCTTTTGAAATTGAGACGTTTTCACAGTAAAATATTTCCTTCACATATTGTGCGGCATCTAGGGAAGGTTGATCTGATATGAAGATAAAAGTGATTGATTCGTTCTCCGTGCACTAGCTTGAAAGTCAATCACGTCCTATTGTAAACGATAAGGTGCAGGGTTAACGGGGCTGACCATTTATAATCAATATTGTTTAAGTAACAAAGGGACGGTTCAAAATATATTTAAAGGTAGCTTATGGAAAAGTGTCACCCATCAGCTAGCAAAAATGCTATGAAACTCGCCCATAATTATTCTATCCTCCATACTCTCATCTGTTGTTTAGAGCCAATTAATTAATCGTCCGACGCGACCAATATATAAGAGCCCTAGCAGAATAACGCATGTTACAAGATATTAAATGAACGATTTATTACTGTGGAAGAGATATCACGCTGGTCGTTCCCTTACCGTCATTTATGCGTCGATTACGAGCACAAAGATAAATTCCCCACCTGCTTTTGCCACATGCGGCATAGTAGAATAAATAAGTCAGTAATATTGTCACATTTCCTTGACCTGACAACAACGTGCGGCGCATGGTAGGCCTAGAAGTAAACTTTGTGGGATGAAGATGATTGCCCGCTTCATGATGGGTAGTTGTAATATTGCATTTGTTAATTATTCCTGTGGTTAAAAATTGTCATTTATGACCACACCACAGTGCTGTCAGTGGCAGTGTTGAGTGTGGAATGTCCAATCCGTGAATTGATGTTCACAAATTGAATGATAACCTTAGCTAAGATTTCGAATAAGATTTGACGTTCACTTAGGAAAACCAACGAATCACATACACGCCACGTTTCTGCTTTTAATATAAATGCCAAATTAACCACAATCCTATCTCATTAGGATCTGCAAGTCACTATACACTATCCATCGGATGTGCGTACTTCAGGTAATCGCAGTTGCATTAGCTTGCTAAGCCGAGATGAGTGAGTGCGACAAGCTCCATTAAAGCCGAAAAGAACATATATATAGCATCAAACATGGACAGTGTGCTATGTTTACCCACCTCACTCACGTAAAATGACATATCCTGAGTAATCTGACCTTCAAGCTGTACACAACTGACCTAATGACCGACTCGTGCGTTAGGTGGCGTTGCTGACGTACCTCCATACTATCACTAAGATAATGGGAAGGTGTTGTTGTCTCTGATGGTTAACTTCACTGCTACAGCCTATGTGTATTGAGGTGCATTTATACCGTGCGTCTATTGTGTGTCATACTTTCCAATAAGGTGTAAGGTAATTTGTAATCCATCATAATGAGATACTCTTGTTGGGCCACCCCCTATCTGGGCCCGTATATTTATACTACCCTATTTGGGGGTCTCGCATGCGAATGATGTTAAGTAATGTTAATCACGACCAAACAACAATTGCTGGATGAAGCACATAGGTCGTCACATGGCTTACGAGTAATACTTTACAGGTCCTCCATGCCTAAGTTGTTTTGGGAAGCAGTATAATGGTAACAAAGGTTAGTTGATGATAACAGCATAAAGCATAGTAGTAGCTTATGCAGCATCTCAGCCTATATACACAAAGGATCCTCCAGAGGGTACGTCGCGTTCTAATCGGCTGAGAGCAACTTTATTTACACTGACAAAGGCGAGTTACTAGAGAGGGAATATTGTCGGTTTGGGAATCACAAGAGTGGAATATAGTGATTTAGTTCGGCTGAGCTTAGGTTATCGGATGGCAATTTCTGTCTACATTCATGAATTGAATCATAAAATCAAATCCCATTAGCCAACATTGTTTGATTATTCGTATTCGTTTAAGGTAATATGATGAAAATATCTAAGACAAATTTGTTAAGGTCGGGACTATTCAGACAGCAAGGGAGTGTCGAAATGATATTTATAACATCCATCCGTAACATTTCATACTTGACATGGGATTTTACTATAAAAAGAGACATCGAAGTCGCCCTGAAGTAGTAGAAGGCGGTGATATTACACATCAGGTGTTCATATTGGATGTATATGGTGTGGTTGTCAATTGAATGCAATCTGTTTCCGGTAAGCATTGTAACTATGAGATTCCATCGGTAGACGTCGTTGTTATCTTTGGCACATGTGGTCAAGAATAAGCTACTGCATGCCCACTATTTTATTCATGGTCACCTTTGCCTTTTAAGCGTGTTGTTGCAGAATATTTATATCCATGATGTTATTAGATTTCTGACAAATGTTTAATAGATTGAATTAGCACCTTGTCGGTCGGCCACATAGCGCTCGATAAAATTGCCACTTTATCTTCATACATTTGGCAGCCGGTATTTAACAGGAAATAACGGTGATAATGATATGGCTGTCATATGCCAAAGAATTAAAACGGAATATCGATAATGCGTCAACAATGCTTTGAATGGTAGACTCAATATTAAATGTCGCAGGAAATGGTACGACCCGAGTGTATTGGGCATCAATCTATCGAACAATTCCCATTTTCATTGATTCAGTAACATCTGAAGCGTATTGCTAATATTGTTCGACAAGCCCCGTGATTTTCGCTAGACTTACGGGTATGTTACACATGCCACTGAGAATGAGTACGCAATAAAAGTTGGAGTATCTGCAGCGGAAGTATTATTGAGCAAAATGCTACAGCTATTTCCCCACACGATCATTACTCATATTTTTGTCGTGCGCGTTATAAACTTATCTCCCTTCATCGAGGTCTGAACTGTAGTAACACCAAGGCATACATTTTAAGAAGCAGCGGAAGCGGATAGCGAAAACAGTGCACTATTTTACCGTAATTGCAGGGGCAACTTATGAGGGCAGCGCCATTATGCGATTGGAAAAAAAGAACCTTTGAAAGTAATTCGGCCTTGGTCTATTCGCCATCAAATACGACTCCTTGGTTTCAGGCATAATGTTAACAGTTCAAGGGGGATCAAAATACGGGCAGTGGTTCAAACGTTCTATCGAAATAGCCAATGAAATAACACGCATAAAGCGATCTCCGAGAAAGTGGATCTGCTTGATGAAGGGTAACTCGACAAACGATGTGATATTCGTAATTTTGCACTCAATCACCATATAATAATAATAATAATCTTTATTTTCGCACAGCATGTGTACAGGAACAATTATTATTTGATACAACAGCAACAAAACACACGAGAAGGAATAAGCAAATAAATCAGTTAAGATAAACACAAGTCCTTTAACAGAGCTTCAGCTTCTTGTCGGGTAAGCACTGATAATGAATCCCCATCTCTAATAGAAATAAGCTCCTTTATGAGCATGGCTATATGACCATATTCAGAATTACCTGGTGGCTTAATCTTATAGCTGAAGTCCTTAATGCATTCACTATGCTGTAATAGATAACAATTATTGATGTTCATGGTATGCATTATTGTTCGAACATTATCGCTTACAATTGTTCTGCTATGGAAACAACATCTACTTACATAGGATACTACAACATTAGGGCTGTTCTGGCACTTATGAAAGAAATTGACAAAGCGCAACATCAATTGATTTCTAAGGGGCAATTTTCCCGAAATGAACTGTAAATACTTTGAACATGTTCTGAACTCTAATTTCCATATAGTTCGAACACACCTCCTCCAAACACTACACAATTTGGCCAGCTGGTTGGGTCTTAAACTCCACATCGCCGACCCAAAAAAACTACTACAGTATACTTCAAATAGTGAGTTTCTAATAACAGAGTTGCAGTATCCAAAGCGAGACATAATCATATTCGTTTTCGCCATCAAATCCCTACATGCACGCTGAGTATTTATCAAATTCGCACAATAACCAATATCACTTCCCAAGTGAACAGCTTGTTTTTCTTGTACAATTAGTTCATCATTTAGTGTTAAATGTACTGGACTGTCGCAAGCATCGAATGCAAGCAACCGGCTTATTGCAGAATTGAACTTCACATAGTATTCCTCCGAAAATTCCTCGCATATTCTAAGCATTGTCTTAGCCGCTGTAACTGAAGGTGCAATGAGTGAAACATCATCAGCATAACTCAAAGCACCCATATAATGGTGGCCCATGTGACATCCTACATTAGCTTCACGAAGGCGCCTTAGTAATTCATCGATATATACACAAAACAATAATGGCGAAAGAACTGCGCCTTGCTAAACACCATTCGTGCATATAAAAGGCTCAGAGCTAGAAGCATTCCATCGGACTTTCAGGTTCTGACGTGTGTACATATTAATGAGTAATTTACATATTGTTGGACAGAGTCCTTTCTGCCTGAGAAGCGCAAACAATTTCACATAATTCACACGATCAAATGCTTTAGATGCGTCCAATAGAATAACAAAACAAGATGACCCCTGAGTTACAAAGTGATCAACAATCTCTTGCAAAACAAACGTGCATTGAGTGGTAGAGTGTGACTGTTTGAAACCGAATTGCGGATCGCTTGTTTTCAGTGCTTCACTCTGGGATGTTAAAATAATATTGTCAAGTAATTTTCCCAAAATACTACTGATTGCTATGGACCTGTAATTATCACTATTATTCAACGATTTCTTTCTATTCTTTGGTATAGGTATCAGCGTGGAATGCAACATACCCGGTGGAGCATATGCATGCGAAAGCATCGCATTAAACAACAATGAGATATGAACAAACAATTCTTGACAGGCATTCTTAATGTGATCAGAGCTGATTTCAGAATTACCATCGGTTTTGTCTGGTTTCAAATTCCGCGTTGCGGATTCGACCTGCTTAACGGTTATGACATGATCAGAAGTGCATTTGCCCGTTTTGCAGCATAATGCGGCATCGCTGCGTATGGATCTGTAAAGATCGTTCATTTCAAGCTCGTTATATGAAACGGAGTTATACAGCCTCGAATACTTGTCCTTAAATGTTTCGCATATATTAACCTCATCATGAGCATCGTCCACAAGAGTAGGGTTGGACACACGTGCGCTAAATTTCTTACGAACTTCCTTCCAAAAATTGGGGTTATTTTTGGACGCGTTTGCAGCCGCCATTCTGTCGGCTACTAATTGGTCTTGTTTACGCATAACGTTCCGTGATTTCTTTTTGTAGTCTTTTTTAGCCTTAAGCATTATATCTTTAATTGTCCCGGTAGAAGGGCAGCCATTCTCTCGCCACAAGCAGCACCAAAAAATTTATTTATTTTTCAGGGATCGGACTTCGTCGGTCCACCCAGCCCGGCGCTTCTTTGGTCGGTTAGCCGGAATACTACAGAGAGACGATGCCACGCAAGCATGAATTATGTCATCGTGAAATTGATCAATTTTTTCAACATGCTTGCAACGACTCGGGTTCGCGCATGATAAAACTTCCGTTGGAACATCCACATTAGCCAGCATTTTACGCAGAGTGTTCTTGTACAAATCAATGCCATTGCCCTTTGCGCTCTTCCAATTCCTTCTAGTATCCGATGGTAATAAAGCACAGTTTAAAGATAACCGGACTATGATCCGACATATTGTCACCATCATGAATGCATTCATAGCTTACAATTGATGACTCAAGATTCTCTGAAACCATTAAGTGATCAAGTGACGATCTGGCATGCGACATGTCACTTTCATAAGTGAAATCGACATTTGCAAGGGGTTTTATAAGGCATGGAATTAGACATTCCTGTTCACAGAAATTATTTAACGATATAGTATGCCTGGAACTATCCCGTGAAAAGTCTGTGTTAAAATCACCACCCATAATAACGAAATCAGCTTCCGTATGAGATGTAATAACCGCATTTGCTTGATCTAGAAGCTCACTATATAAGTTACTAATTGATATGCTGTTATCCTTATCACATGGCATGTAAACATTAATAATCAACATTTTAACAGGTCCGGTAGCAGTGTGACAAATAACTTCGCATGCCTGGCACCTACGACTTTTTCCAAAATCAATTGGGGCAACAGAAACTTTGGTGGATGTCTTATGTCAAATTGCACAACCACCATAAGGTCTACCGACTAACAATTCCGATTCGTCCATACCAGATATACCAACGACGGACACATTACCAATATTACGTTCAAACAGTGCAAACTCAGATTCAAATAACCAGTGCTCCTGTAGTAAAAGATCATCGCATTCTCCCATTAAATGACGTATGTACATAACAGTATCGTTCTTATGTCCTCGACAATTATAAGTACCGATTGTAAAGTTTTGACCAAGCATAGAGGGAAAACTAGAATATATAATACAGAGGTATGACCAGACTAATAATGTACATACAATCAAGATTATTGACGAACACTCTTACGGTAATACTTCCGCACGCAGATGCCAGTGGGCCAGAATTCATCATTCATCAATGATTTCATATCGGAGACTTTCACCTCAACTCTAAAGCTCTCAAATTTCGCTTCACTATAGGAAACGCGCTCAATGTTTCTCACCTCTATCTCCGATTCTGCAATAAACGATTTTACGTCCTCTGCACTTGTTCCTTTTTCATCGTTCACGAAGAATCGAGGTGCATGTACTGACCTGATTTCTTTTTATGACGGACCATTTTCCCACACGCGTATCATTGAATCTGTTCATAACTTAATGGATGGATACCCTCACCTGGATCAAAACAACTGGAATCGACACGAGGCATAAGCTAATAGAAACGGAGATAATGAATCAGGTTACCCCAGCAGCTCACCTAACGTCAGCAAGAAATAGACAACCAATACCTAAATGTCCAATACTGCTTAATTGAACCATCATGAATGACATCGCTAGATATTGCCGGCTTCCCATTGCGCAATTGGCAATATCAGTCGAACGTTGCTTTGGTGAGATATTAGCTGACGGTCAGCCTGCTTATGCGGAACTCTTTGTCCTAGGGAGATCAAAGAGATGATACATGCTGAATGATTTCAAAATGACTTGATTGACTACGGTTTTGTTAATTGCCATTCAAATGCATGTGCATTTATAAAGGTGGTACTTAAAAACTTGAGCTGCTGGGAAGGTATGTGTAGTCGCTATGAATCAGGTCATTATCTGAAGATATTCTGGTCCCCTATAAATGACGTTTATCGACGGCTTATGAGATTGGGCGACGTACCACCGCATGGTAAAATAAGGTATTGAGCATTCACTTAAATTGGAATGGCGCTTTCGCTTACAAATAATGCACAATACATCCATCTGTCTTAATCATTCTAGGATAACGGACATTTGGATTTCCATACTTTGAGCATTGGCGCAACACGCTGGTGGATACAGGGGAGACATCCACTGAAGTGATTCCAATAATGGTGGTTGTCTGTGCAATCTCGAGTAGATGAACATTGGAGAAATTAATAATGTAAAGTCCACGCCATATGCTCTTCAGCTGCCAGGATTGCCGGCTTCGCGAATGATGATGCATCTGCTAGTGGGTACTAATTGTAAATAAATTTGTTAGTTAACTTATTTTGTTTTCCAATTTCTTAAAAAAACTGCATAACAAGTGAAGAGTAGATCATACTAATAATCGAATCATGTTAAACCTACAATCAATGAATTCAGATAAGTTTTTTTTCGTCCTTAAGAATATAATGGTAGCATGTAGGCATTGTGTTGCAAAGCTGGTTACTGCTTTTGTCTTTCCATCTTAGTATCAGATACACCAATTCCGTTTAAAGGTGTAAGATTTAAAGGTGCGTAGTATAACTAGAATTGCAGATCGCTTGTCACACTTACTGAAGCTGCTGCATTGGTAAATACGTATAACTAATCACATTGGTGACAGCAACGGGACGCTCTTTATTAGCTGTGGCACGTCAGATGGCTTTCTAATTCTCAGCAACAGAACGCAGGTTTATAAATCTAACTTTCATTGTTTGATTGGCCATTAGAGGAGGAGCCAACAGATCTTTAGGCATATAGTGTCGATGCAATGTATTTTATCATTACTTGTTTCCCAAGGTAATTGTTCGTAGCTATTGACATGACAACCTTATCCTCACGACATGACCTTCACTTCTTCATTGATAGTAGGCATGTATGGATTTATCATCTTGTACACAAAAATTGTTAAAACACAGAATTGCTTTTCGCCATTTGAGGAATGTTATACATAACGATAATGCAGTGGCCGCCGTTGATCGTCTGGACACCACGAGCAGCGAAGAAAATATTTTCGTCGTCGCTCATTCGTTGATGAGCATCTATTGTGTGCAACAAGGAGGGAATCAGAGGCGTGCGACATTGTACAAAACAGTGTCAACAGAGTTAACGCAGTATTCACGTCGCATCAAAAGTGCTTGCTAGGTGTTGCATATAATCGTGCCATAGCTTAAATAGTGTACAGCCTACAGGAACGACAACTTATTTGACAGCCAAACTTGTGGCGGGCTTGTACATTGTGAATACTTATACACACAGGTCGCCTTCACAACGCTTCGTTGACATTAGGCATGTAACGTTGAAGCAAAGTGCATTTGCGAAGGCATAACCCCCTCTACATTTATGCACATTATCGATGGTGACAACAGCAATGCGAACAGCAATAGATTGGCTGTTTGTTTTCCCGATCAGCAACGCACGCGCTGTGACTGAATTTGGATAATTAGGGACACGATGCACTATACACATTAAAAGCACACGTGGATCTGTGTTCAACACACTTACGTTGGTCTGTTGATATTTAACTTTTCCGTATCACGACGTCCTTACATGTGGACAATATGTATCATGCCTTATAGGACTCGGACCATTTTAATATAAGAGGCCCACGCTTTCGTACAATTAACGGGCGGGGATAATTTTAAACATAAACAAATTCAACGTGAACAAACACTGACAATTAGACGTTCGTGGTCCCTAAGATATATCCTTCGGGGCTGAAGCAATATATAAATATATATGTATAAATATATATATATATATATATATATATATATATATATATATATATATATATATATATATATATATATATATATATATATATATATATATATATATATATATATATATATATATATATATATATATATATATATATATATATATATATATATATTATTATTTATTGAAGCCATCAATGTTATTTGAACGTTTTGGTGCTATCCCTCGACCGATATCATCATGATATCTTATTGTATCGAATAATTAATTATTACAGCGCAACAACTGCCATGGTCTGTACTGAGCGTCAAAAAAAATACATTAAATTATTGTTTCTGTAATCACAATAGAATCTACATATTTAAGTAGACAGTTAAGTGTTATCCTGATGATTAAATGTTTATCGAATTACATCAGTTAGCAACACTCTGCTATATCTATGCATTCAATTCAATTAACCCTATCTGTCATGATATTTCGGCCCTAGTTCGAGCAGCTATTATTAGTATAACCACGGACGTCCTAACTGATATCTTAGATGAGAGCGGTAAAATTACTTGTTTCCTTTCAACAGCTTTACAATGATACCAGTTCTATAAGTATCCGAATGTTCCCGTACGTTAAGCTACCTCTCCCCACCCCACCCCACCCCAAATGTCGCATATGTGTCAGGCCTGTGATGTCCAACCAGTAGTATAGAACATTTCGACCCGCAAATATTGAGTTGTGTTCTGCACCATGCATTGTTCCGCCTCCTTACGTATTTGCTATGCTAACCCGGACCAATGACAGAACCCTTACTGTGTTTGGCAAAACAAGATGTTTCTTGTGCTTCTGATGGACTTTTTAGATTGAAAAGGACCGTCGTTGTGGCATATGTAATTCAGAAACCTTAACATTCTTGTCAATCGGTGATACATTTACATGAGTGAGCTTCATTGAATTACTGCTTATTTTTAAATGTTGACAGGATTAGCTAGTCGAGATTCATAGAACCGCTTCATGTACCGTATTCACTGTCTGATACCAAGCTGCTACATAGACAGACAGCCTTCACACAGACGAAGGAAGGTCGGTGCAGCATAATATGTGCTGTCGACATGTATGTCTAAGTTGATCACTTATGGTAGTCGATCTACCAGCGCCTCACAAATGCGCATGGCCCTGCAACAATCCGCAAACACCCGATTGTAAGGAGGAACTCAGTAGCGAATAGTCAGAGGCAACAACGAAAGGCGAGTGGCCAATTTCCTCCTAACAATGTACCACTAACGTGCAACCTCCCAAGACTTTTGGTGCAACTGAATATTAACCATTGAGTTGTGACTGTGATGCAACACCAAAATGACCCATAGGGGGCAATCTATCACTGAAAGTATGTTGTTGGATTTCCCCGTAGCTTCCTAGCTTTCTGGAGCGTCTATTTGACATGTAGGCTTTGGCGATATTGACACTAGGTTGCAATATCGATTTGTTCATTTGTCCATCATGTAATATGGAAATTATGATGACTGATTCGAAAACACTGTTACAACTGTTCTCGTGATTTGAATAATCCCTACAAGCCATCGATCAAAATAACGATAGGACGTAAAGGCTGTGGGCGACGTTTGTTGAATATACACAAATCAAGATATCAGACCCACTACTTTAACGACATTGATGCATTCTTATGCTGCTTGTTATCTGTGAACATGCGATTGGTTGACATAATCATGGGCAAATATCGCGCTTACATTTCTTTTCAGCAAAGCTCATACATTAGTGCTACTTTAATTTTTCATCACGATTAGTGGATAGGTGCTTGTTTAATATGCCATTCCACATTTGATCATTTCATTGATCAAATTGTTGTGCTATGATAAGATTGTACAATGCTACTGATATCAGGGGCCGTGTTATCTACTTTAACAAATGGTGATAAATCTGGTATAATTGAATCCTTATGTTGTCAATTGTAGTGTTCATTTTGTCACTGGCTGATACGTTCATGAATGGGCTAATTGTAGCGTTCTTGATTGGACTGGTTGCTGCGTTCATGATGGGGCAGGTTGTCGCGTTCATGATGGGGCCTGTTGTAGCGTTCATGATGGGGCTGGTTGTAGCGTTCATGATGGGGTTGCTTTCAAGTTTTCATGGTGGATGTCTTCATTGGCTACATACACTTTCTACCTTTGCCTTTACTGAGTGATGGATTTGTCTCTTTCCGATACTGCTTGTCCCCGTTCTTTACAGATTTCCAGACGTTTGCTGAGGATAGTTTTTTATAGTCCTTGATCGCAGTTATGGTCAAATCTGTGTGGGATTTGGCGCGTGGAAATTTCTTATATATCACTTTCATTAGTTGTAACATTGTCAATGCCACAAATACAACCGAGTTAGGTCGTCAAAGAAATGATTGCTCTGACTTGCGAAGCGTAACGTTCTAGCTTATAGGATGTTTAATGCTCAACTTGACGATTGAAGCTCGGCCTGCGTTGTTTATTCTCACTATATGTGATCCATTTCCGTTATAAAACATCAATTGACACAGGTCACCTTGCCGTTTGTAGTGTAGCTCAGTACACTGGAGAATTACCCGCTCTCAGACGCCACCGCTTTTACAACAGTAACAAAACACCAATATCTTTCATATGCAATCAAGCTGAGTTGCGATCCAGCGGATCAAGCAGCACGAAGAGTATAGCCGCTATATCAGGTCAACTGAGCAGATTACTGCCTTATATTGCTTTGTATATCACCGAAGAAGTCTATTGCAGTAAGCTGTGTGAATAATTCATTATACAACATATCAGTGCCAATCTTCAAAAACACTATGTAGTTACGCCATTGAAGATATTCTGTTCTTGACAAGCCTTAATGCGATGAATCGGTTTGCTTTATATTTACCTTCAGGGTCACGAATGTCAATTTAACCACTTATTTACGGAATTGTTAATACTGTGATATAATTGTTCGATTTAAGTGGCGAGCATCGGCTTTGGTCTTGTTTCTGGTTCGAATATAGAGAAGTTGTGTTGCAGGAACCGTCATCAACTGATATCAGGATAACGAACAGTAGCTATTGTAGAGTGAATGAGGAGATCAATATTTCCACAGTAGCTATTACAGAATGAATGACGAGATCAATCTTTCCCCGGTTGGTACTGTAGAGAAAATGTCTTACGTATGCTGCTATATTGAAGAATATCAAGGAGAAGCGGTAAGAATGTCCATAAATGGGATTTATAATGGTCTGAGTGATTGCGTGGCTGTCGTCATTTATTTGTAATAAATTATATTTTTGACCTATCCGTAATCAATGGTACCACGTTATTCACACCTTTGCAGGAATTTTATCTAGGCATATTGCTATAGAAATATAATTTTAAAAAACTGCTCACATGGAAAATGTTTTCAATATGTAAAATAATTCATCTACCCCCAGATACGTAAATTAACACCGTGGTACAATCCGATTTTCCCCAGCGTATATATGATAAATGCAAGCTGCTTTCATTGTATTAAACGTGAACTGCTATAGTTACACCCTGCTTCTTGTATATCAATTAGTATTGGCAAATATGAATAGTATATAACATTTTCTGTCGCATCTTTCAAATGACATTTGCTTACATGGGAATCGTATCCAGGTTGTATTGTAATATAAACCCTGTGACCCGTTGTCTACAATACACATTCCTAGACAAACGTTCACGAGAAGTTGCCAAGCAGCGATGGAGTGGCTTTCATATTTAATCAGCTAATCAAACAGATGGCTCTTGACAGCTGACATATGCATGGTTTTCCTTTACGTGTTACCGAGTACTTATGCCTGATAATTGGATAATGGACGCCCAGAAATTGAATCCCGTGTATCCGTCTGGTCTATTTCCCCGCGCAATTTCTACTGTTATATTATACGTTATGACTGATTTTACAATCCAATTTCAGATATTCTGGGATTGAATGAAGTATGCAAAACGACGAGATTAAATGTTACCTATGTCCAGTAAAGTCAAACTACACGATTTATTTCGATAACATGCCGTCTAAGCAACGGTCATATATGGAACGTGATTCCCTATTTTAGTAAGGTATTTGCAATGTTAATTCACTCAGGCAGCGAGAAGTACTCAGCCGTACATTTGAGCCTGAATCTGATTGATATATGCTCGTGCAAATAAACAAAAATCTTACACGACAAGACTCGAGAAATATTATTATTATTGTTAAACCATTCTAATTTCCCACTGCTGAATGATTAATTGTCTATCTCTGAAACCTTTGTGGAACTACAATGCGTTTTATTGGTTAGGGTTCATCCGTTATCATGGCAGCGTAGCTGCCCATATTATAAATCAGAAGAAAATTCTTCTTCAAACACACATGCACGCACACATACATACACACACACATTTACACACACTGTCTCTCACACACACACACACACACACACACACTCAACCATAATATGCAAGTTTGTTTAGCGGGAGGTGATAGGAAGTAATAGGGGCGAGGTGTAGGATTGGAATTAACCAGCTGAAGTATGAGAGTCTGATGTTTGCGATCAGCTATGGTAGATGTTAGCAGGACTTGCTGCTCGTTCCCCGTATTGACTCAACTATGGTCATTGGCAAGCTGGGAACAGCTGCTTAAGTGGCGTTGATCAGGATTTATAATTTGATGTTCCAATTCACCTGATGAAAATGGGATTGCCCGGACTCTACTCAGACTCAAGTGACGTATTATACTCATCTAGTACTTAGTCCATTTGGTTACCCGAAAAGAAGACATTATGACCAGAATGACCGCCAGCTTATATCGTCTATCAATAATATTGCAAATTTTGATCATAGCGTCGTGTCTTGCGAGCATCTAACATAATTACTTGCGAGCATCTAACATAAAAATAATCTTTTAATTTGATCCCAGTCATGGTTCAAAAATTGTGAAAGATAATTGTGTAAATGAAATTGCTTTGGCATCGTGTCCAAAATGCTCTATTGATATTTGTATCCACTATTTCTTTGGATAGTTTAGTTAATATTTGGACAGCCCAAATCTTCTGCTATGCACAAGACACAACAATGTAGACATTAACGACAGGAGGTATTACTGCAGAACTATCGAATGATATGATCGACCCGCAACGATAATATCACTGAAGGATCATCAGTAATTCTATCCCATGTATCCAGCCAACAGTATGTACTACGTATATATATATATATATATATATATATATATATATATATATATATATATATATATATATATATATATATATATATATATATATATATATATATATATATATATATATATATATATATATATATATATATATATATATATATATAGATATATATATCTATCTATATATATATATATGCTGGCCTATATATAACATCTAACTTATATTGCGATCCGGAAAATGTATAGCCGAGTTGTCGAATTGTTATAAATTATATATGGGGGGATTGTTAATATGCAACACATTGGGCTCGTTAAGCGATCCGGAAAATGTGAGCAAGTCGACCAATTAGATTTGTTATGGTTAATATGCAACACTGGGCTCGTTAAGACATACAAATGAGCAAGACCAATTTAGATTTGTTATGGTCAGAACTGGTCAGACATATTTATATGTGCCTCTAAGAACATTGTCTAGACCTTGTCGGTTTATGAAGCTTTACGCATGACACTGTTGATGCTCGGGCGTTTCTATTACGTCATGCAAAAAGTCCAATATATGGCGTCAGCAATTGCTTGAATTGCAGGTAACGAACATACCAGACAATTCCTAGAAGAATGTTACGAGCTTTAACCAACATCGCATGTTCGGGTGGGTCGTCTAGTTATAATTATAAGCATCAGCGAATATTTCGCGATTTGCATCTTACAACCGTATTATTTCCGCCGAGCTACATTGAACATCTTTTCTGGCAGCGTGTAAACAGCGCCTTTGCATTAATCGCCTTAACTGGAACAGGAGCGACATTGACGCTCACAAGGACAGCCGTCGGAATACTGAGTCTCCATGAAAACCACATGCAGCATCAGCAATGGCACATACTG
>CM067357.1:45722482-45759982 GCA_034190875.2 Urechis unicinctus
TATAGAGGAAGTTGTGTTGCGGGGACAACGAACAGTAGCTATTGTAGAGTGAATAAGGAGATCAATCTTTCCAAGTAGCTATTGTGTAGAGAATGACGAGATCAATATTTCCCCAGTACCTACTGTTGAGTGAACAAGAAAATGTCTCGCGTGCAATACTGAGGAATATCAAGGAGAAACGGTAGGAATGTCTGTCTATGGGATTTATAATAGGATTACGTGGGTGTCGCCATTTATTTGTAAAAAAATATTTTTGACCTATCAGTAATCAATGGTACCACGTTATTCACACCTTTGTAGGAATTGCATCTAGGCATATTGCTACAGAAATACAATTTTGAAAACTGCTCTATCGAATTCTCCCAAACAAGACGTTTAAATATGATGTATACTAATTGTGCTGCTGGTGAAAATTTGGCAATAGCATCCTAAGGGTTTCTAAATCATTTCCGGCAATAGAGGACTATGTTTTTTTTTGGCTGTGTATATCATATATTCTATGCTAAACAAATAAGATGAGCGCCATTGTGGATTTAACAGAATAGGCGATGTGATGTACGGTGGACAGCTCCTGTACACCAATTTTGATCAAGGTCACTTGGTCAGCAAACACTGTTATTAAAAATGGCTCAAAACACGCTATCATTGATGGTAGTAGGCTTCACCTATTCCCAGTCTACTATTTTCCTTCCCTTGTGTAGCCAACGTATCGATAATAGCGCCGATAGCTGTCGTTATGTGTAAATATGATCTCCAGCTGTGTAGGATATAAGGTACGATGAATTTGTATATTAGAGTATTGCTGCTGCAACCCTCGTCATTTAACTAGTTATGGAAGAATGTTCGATTCAAAGTTAAAATAAAATGAATGATGAAAACGTGGCTCACGCGGTCTTGAGTATATAAAAGCTCCTATACTTCGTTCTTAAAGAGAGCAAGCCAGAACTCCTAACTACCTCTCTGTTACATGGTGTGTTCCAATATGTAGATCACGTGATTACCACAGAGACATTCGCACAATATTGCAGTCACACCATCAATGTACTTAGTCTCTATAATGGCTCGTTCACTGAAACATTCAATGGCCTGGGAGTCATGCTGGCCAATAAATTCCGTTGAAGTGCGCAGCAGTGAACCATAAAGAAGCAGGTGCCACGGTAGTTGAGATTAATCAAAGGTTCACAACACGGTGCATATGTAGTGTTAGATTGAACGCAGGGGCGCCAAGTTGGTAGCATATATTAGGGGATTTAGAGGCATTGTTTTTCGAACATTATAGGATGTAGTGAATGTCAGTAGATGTTTGCTGAAGAAGCATTCTGGAGACAAGGCGACGGCACATGAAACAGTCCGCAGTGACCAAGAATGACACGTAGTGAAAAAGCAACAGACCTTGACGACATGAGGTAGTTTTAGCTAATAGAGAGCATCATCACAGATGGAATATTAACCTGCAATCTTGAATTCTCTAATTGACAAGATAATATGATAACATTTGTATGATGGTATTTTTGGGAAGGGGTTGGGGGCTGGTTACTGATCAAATGTGCTGCAAGATTACATGGAAAATGTTTTTAATGTGTAAAATATATCATCTATCCCAGATACGTAAATTAACAACTTCGTATAATCCGAATTGCACCATCGCATTTATGCTCAGTGTAACCTGCGTTCATCATATTAAACGTGACCTGCTGTAGTTACTCATGCTTCATGTGTACCAATAGTATCGTCATATTAAAGCTACTGAGCCATCATTCAAATGACATCAGCTTACACGCCGCTGTTTTGTAATATAAACCCTGTGACCTGTTGTCTACGATACACATATTTAGACAAAACTTCACGAGGAATTGCCAAGCAGTGATGGAGTGGCTTTCATATTAGATAAACTCATCAAACAGGTGGCTTTTGGCAGCTGACATATGCATTGGTTTTTCTTTACGTTTTACAGAGCACTTATGCCTGAAAATGGGATGATGGAAGCTCAGAAATTAAATCCCATGTATCCTGCTGGTCTATTTCCCCGCGCAATTTTCTACTGCTATATTGGTTGGTGACAAATATATTGCATGATACACTATTTCATTTCATCGATATTTCTTGTTGTATCGGGCTGTATACTACAATTGAATGGAGTATGCAAAACCACGAGATACATCGTGACCTATGTCTGGTGAAATAAAACTACAAAATTCATCAGATCACATGCCTCCTCAGCAGCGGTCATGTATGGTATATGGTTTCCTGTTTTTGTAACATAAGTGCAGCGTTGATTCACTCGGGCAGATAGAAGTACTGATCAATAAATATGACCCTGAATCCAATTGATAGATTATCATGCAAATGAATAACAGTCTTACACAACAAGACTCGAGAAATATCATTATTATCGTTAAACCATCCTTACCTTCCATTGCTGATAACTAATTGTAAGGCTCTGAAACCTTTGTTAAAACTGAAATACGTCGTACTGGTTATGTTGCCTGTTTATGTAAAGCTAACAAATATATTCGTGATCATGCCAACGTGGTTTCCCAAATTATAAACCCGAGAGAAGCTCTTATTCACACACACACACACACACACACACACACACACACACACACACACACACACACACACACACACACACACACACACACACACACACACACACACACACACACACACACACACACACACACACACACACACACACACACACACACACACACACACACACACACACACATACATACATACACACACATACACACATACATACACATACATACATACATACATACATACATACATACATACATACATACATACATACATACATACATACATACATACATACATACATACATACATACATACATACATACATACATACATACATACATACATACATACACATACATACACACATACACACTCACTCATAATGTGCAATTTGACGCTGGGAAGGCCTCGGAAAGAGGTCCGGGAGTGGAAATAACCAGCTGATGGAATAAATCTGCAGTACGTGCTCAACTACGGTGTTTGTTTCATTGGCCTTGCTGCTCGTTCCCCGTATTGACTCAACGATGGTCATTAGAAAGCCAGAAGCAGCTGTTTGAGTGGCGGTGATCTGGATTTATAATTTGATGTTCAAATTAAGTTGAAATTTACTTGATGAAAATGAAATTGCCTGGATCTTACTCAGACCAAGGTGACATAATATACTCCCCTGTACTTAGCCTATTTGATAGCCGGAAAAGAGGATATTATGGCCAGAGCGACCTCAAGCTAATATCGTCCATGAATGATATTGCCAAATGGGATTGTAGCACCGTGTCGTGCTAGCATCTAACACGATTACTGGCAATTGCATGCGAAGGATATTGAATATAGCGATTACTGGGGAATTATTGCCTTAATCAGCAGGTTTTGTGTTGCTACAAAATAATCCTTTAAATTGTCATGGTTCGAATATTGTGAACGATAATGGTGCAAATGAAATCGCTCAGACATGGTGTCTTAGAGGCTCTATTGATCTTTGTATCCACGATTTCTTTGGGTAGTTTAGTAACTATTCGGACAGCCCGGATACACCTTTGTGGTTGCAAACATTTGACCATAACTGATGGAAAAGAAACGATACTATTCCGACCCCACGATCAATATCTGATGTACGGCAATGATGCCAACATTACATAATAATAAACGAGATAATTGTGTGGTTTTTAGTTGAATGTATTGATTACTCTCTTAACATAAATGCATTGTTTCATCGACTTATTTGACGGTTTAACACACATCCCCCACCCCACCCTCCCCGTACTTGCACAAAGGACAGAGCACGAACTAAGGAATTTATATGCAATAAGCAAGCAATCGAGTTATCGACTTTTTTATAGAAAAATCGCCAAGTAGATGAAATATGCAAGCGACACAGACGCATATCTCACTGGGTGGCCAATATTGTGAAGACCTCATAGGATGTTATTTTCAGCGACAATGGCGTAAAAAAATCGGCTGAATGCCCTAATAAAATTTCGCAGTCTATTTGAGGGAAATGGCTCGAGAGAATGAATTTTCTGCGAAATGATACTAGGTATTAGACTCGAATCTCCGACAAGAAACACCAGTGCACGGATAAACGACAGCAGGTATTACTGCGATCGTAACTAACATTGTAATCATGATGATATGAAACGATCTCACTATGTATAAAATATCGTATTTAATGTCAATGTTCGATGTATAATTAAATGCCTCTCTATTATACTTAGTAATTGCAGCGAATATATTTTGACATAGTGACAAGGAAACAGGCCTATAACTACACCTGGCAGGCTGTAATGTTTACTGGCGTCCTATTGAATTCACGGATGGGGAAATAATTGAACAACAGCGTGCTGCACTTTGTTTAAATTTTAATATCCTGATGCAGGAAGTCTTATGACATCTATACGGATCCGTGCCACATAGAATATATGATTGGATTACGCTTAATGGCGCGCCACAATTAAACATTAATGCCCATTTATCACCGTTAAACACTTTTTTGGGGGTGAGCAATGTGTTGACCAGTAAATACAGTGAAACGAAACATTGATGTTTCCCGGACCCTGGGATACCTGAGGATCCCTGTGGTTTCTGGGTAGCACCTTAAATATCATCTGTTGCTTTGCACCGCCTTCCTGTTCACCACATCGGAGAGACAGACCTCTTGAACCGCTGTTATATGGGTTATTAATGAATGGTTGAGGAGTTGCCTGGGCTATATAGATACGTTAACGCGTAACGTAAAAGCGCAGCCAATACCGTGGCAACTGGTTGTAAGAGGGCACATGGTGCGCTTGTCACATGATGCATACACCGTGATGGATAGTAGTGCAAAAGTGTCATAAACATAAGCTGCACGGGGTGAATGCACAATACAAACCTGGCTTCCGCAACTTTATCAAACAGTCTTGTGGGTACGCACATACCATCTCCAAACTATGCGCTGTAGCAGTGCAGAGATAAGTTAACCAACAAAGACAGCATCGCCCACCCCTTATCGGTCAGTACCACGCGAGTCAGTCATTATGTCGGTGGTGGCACCCTCGATTTCTCACAAGAAGATTTCTCCGCAAATAGCTCCAATCGAAGACACTTGTTATGATAGAGTTCTCTATCTGAACATGGATCTCAGAAATCTTTTGCAGTGGGCACCTCAAAGTCACAATAACCAACGATGATCGATCTGACTACCTTGTAAAGAGTTTAAACTCTTAATGGTCCATAACGTTTGCACCGCAATTCCTTGATGAAGTCGTATCACACCGTGGCTGCAGTGGCGCTGAAAGACCGTCACACTTCCCTTGTTCACAACCAGCAGTTAAAACCAATGACTTCGCAGCATTCGAGTCCTAGGCTAAACAGTATACAATGCAGCCGACAGCCATGAGACTTACCACTTGTTAACTGAAAACAATATCACTTTTAGACACTTTCACACGACCATTAATGGTCATTGCTACCAACAGCCGGCCACGTGTATATAAGACTTTCTACAGACTTCCAGCTACCCGCTATAGAAGCGCTGTGGGCTCATAAACTTTCACAAACAGAGCCAAAGTGCAAAAAGACCGACAAATTAGCCACTGAATGTACATAATGTAACAAAGCTAGCCGTAAATACAGCTACCACTTCTTGTCTGGGTGACAAACGACCCTGGTATATCGTTTGGCGCGGGCCTATGAATTATAACTTAAATACCGGATGAGTAACAACAACTCGATCTTCTCTGATATAAAAAGACAAGTTATATATTAGCCAGTGAGTTATATTGGTGAGCCGTTGAGGTAAAATAGTGATAACCTTCCCACTATCTATGTATAGCTCCCTTTGGCATAGTAGTTTTTAAAATGTCTCGGCCCCAGTTTCTGCAGATTGATTTATCACTGATGGACACGCGTTGCATCGTGATAAATCAACTTCCACCATTGTAAAACCCGCTCATGAGAAAACCCACATATCAGAAACACGCGAATGGTTTCCAATATATTATGTGGCTCTAGGTATAATGCTGCAGGCAACCTATACGACATCTTACTCGCAGTCATTTGCTGATTTCCCATCAAGAAGAAAACTTGTCTTCGATCGTTTGCAATCTGCACTAGTCAGCTCTGTGATGGGGTCATCAGATTAACACTACATTGCATGTTACAAGTTACTGTATCTAAAGCAATACTGTTGCATCGCCAAGTTCAAATAAGCAGCCAATTATCACGCGCAAGTATCACGCTTAAAGTGAGCACTCCCAATAACAGTCGATCCATATCAAGCAGCAATGACGATTTAACAGGATCGTTTCCATGTTGGCGTTAATGAGTTACGCGATTGCTTTATAACGTCTACGACTAACATCTTACATGGCTGTTACAGGGAACATCTTCAGTTACACAGCTCGCTAGGCCAAGCACTGTTGCTCAACAAAAGAGTTCCACTTCCAAAAGAGGGTTCACAAGACTGATTTGCATACGTGGCAAACAGAATGAGCTTATTGAAATGCACGATCCCGAAACGTGGTGTATTGCAAATTGCTGCCATGTGGAAAACAGCCACTGCAAACAAACAGCCTGCCGCACATGAGCTGATAATTACTACATCCGATTACGCTGCCGTGATTTTGTCTTCGTCTCATTAGCACTGTATGTCTATCCTGAGGTATCAGTTTGGCGCCTGGTATGTACGGTCGTGTTAATTTCTTTCTCTAAATGCACGAAAAAGGGTGCCCGCAATTTGAGGACCGCCCACATCTGACACTAGGTCGGGATTTTCGGATTGTGTTGTTAATATTAAATGTTGGGGAGTAAGGAAATGAATAGGAAGCCGTGATGTCCACTGAAATTTTTCGAAGAGGTCAGCGCCTCATTCTCAATTCATTTATGTAACGTTAACCTTCACACAATGGCGTTAATCACGCACATGTGTTGATGTCCAGTTAATCGTCATATCATCCTGTGCTTGATAGTGGTTTGCGTATGATCGTATGATTGGCATTGCCTTTGGTTGCGGTTGACCCAGAAACCCAGGTGATGGCTTCGTCATCAATGTTGTGTGCGGCTGCCGTAATGATGTAAAATAGCCATGTACTCGGTCGCTTACTCTGTCTCAGCTTTGACAGCTTATATATCCTGATGCTTGGTTCTCACAGCAGCCTTTTTTAGTTACCAGTGGCATAATACCTCCTGCTGACATTACAATATTCTTAAACCAGGAGCACATAAAGAATTTTGCAAATAATGCTGAATGTGAAATAATTTAAACATACTAAGCAAATTAAATAGATCAGCAGTGATTAATTGTATCGGTCATTCTTGTACAGATCTCTGGGAGTTTTGCCACCCCTTAGGTGCGCCAAACATCAACCGAATCAACCTAGTCTGAGGCAATCTATTACGAATTTGGAATAGGCACAAAGGAGTCGTAAACCGTGAACATTTAATCAAATTGAAGTTCTTGCTGTATGAATATAATATGCCTCCTTTCAACCCACAATACTACAACACCGTACATCATCTATACATTGCTAGGCTGTGACAGATAAACTTACTTTTCCCTGTAGTCAGCGATGTCAAAACTAGATATGCATCAGCGTGTAAACTTATTGCGCGCGTATCCATTCCCACAAGATGGCAATAACATCCTGCGCTCAGGGTCGGCAACATGCAGCAATATCCATTACAATACAGCGCGAACCATGTTAGCTTTCATGCCCATCATTAGGGAGTATATCGAATTTCAGACTCTCTGCTTCGTCACATTCTACCCCGCGTGTCATGAATAACGTATGTTAGAATACAACTGAATCCCGACATTGCTGCTAACCTCACCAGTGGCCCTAGTACAAAAACGAGGAAACACAGCACTCTCGAAAGTGTGTGCGTACTTGGAGCGCATCACTGGCGTACATTATAGGATCATAGTCGCTAGATTTCTAGAGTAACCACATAAACTGCTCGCGCTCGGTATCCGAATTAACAGTGAAAATATTAACAGGTAAGAAAGAAATAGCTGCTTACTTCCCCTGCTAACTTTCGCGACTTGTTGCCCTTTGAAGCAAAGCTCTACTCACTGATCCTATGTTATGCGGAACAGTGACCAATGCTTCCTAGCTGTTATACGCTCTAAGGATTGCGACATTTAAGGCATCTCAATGATATCTAAACCATCGAAAATAACTGACCGTAGCTGAACATTTCCATGAAACCTTCCGTTCCCAATTTATCGTGGTACATGACTTCCCTTGAATATACTCAGGGGCTGTATATTGAAGGATATGTCGCTGTCACAACACTGTGTTCTTTTGTGCAATCCGTCCACAAACCTCTTACTAAACAGACCAGACAATAGTAAACACGACGAACCAAACTAATCCATGTATGATTTATTCATAGCAGAGTGAATACTCTTCTCTTGTGCAAAGTAATCATCATTTGAAATAATGCAGAACTAGTTTGATGACATGGGGCCCGTGAAGCAGCAATAACGATACAAAATGCATAATTTCTGGTAAAACATTTCCTCATTTATGTCTGCTGGCCTTAACGATATGTGAAACTTGTACCACTTCATGAGACATTTAAAATCATTCTTGAACCGGTCATCCACCTCGACCAGTGAGAAAGCTCTGTAAGTGATAATATGTAGCAGCGTGGTTACATTAGCAACCAGTAGTGTGTTACCAGATGTTCCCTCTGTTCATTCGCGCTATTGTGGAGGTTGGTATTGTGTTGTTGCGGCTGTTTTACATTGTTTACATTAAAACGCTAGCGAATAAGGTTGCGTAATTTACACAAGAGGAGAGCTTAAGATATTCCTCATGACATAAGTAATGCTCCTGGGTAATCTTTGTTAATAAGGTTTAGTAGACATTATTAATCACTGCTAATCATGGTTAATGCTTTCATTGCCGGCGAGCTATATCACTTTGAATGTGTCCTTTAACTTGGATGTAGCACAGTTATACAGAGCGTACTTTTCTATTTTAGACCACGTCACCTCTATAGTTAAAGCTTTTGCAGCGAGATTTCCAACTCATCTACGTCTGTTTAATGCATTATTCTCATGATAAACTTGCACGAGCTGCCACATAGCGACCTCCCGATACTTGAACATCCATTATGAATTACCACTGCCTGTGGTTGGAGGAATCATCCACGCCCAATCATGACGCGTCACCAATATAACCCTTGACCCCATTGTATATGTGGGCATGTTTTGCACTGCGTTCGTTAAATTAAGAACTGCCCTTTGTTTGAGTCATCTTATTCTGCAATTTACACGTTGTTGTGCTTTGTTACCTTTATACCGGGTGGTGTTTACTCGACCTGTATGCATGAAAACGTAAGCAGCAGTAAAAATGAATGTGCGACCGTTTACAGCGCTGCTAGTGCTGCTCATGTTAATTCTGAAGATACCGGTGGCGTCTTCGGACTTGATCGCTTGCACGTAAAGCCAAGTTAATAATAATGAAAACGTTATGATCTGGTACGGGTACCCGTATTCATTTACCGTACAAACTGTAGGAACTCACTGCGGGACATTACTACAGAGTCGTCGTACGTCACTGCTTCCATGCATTTTCCCACCTTGCAACCACTGTGATGGCAATCGTGCTTTTATGTATGGTCCATTTACACGGGCCGGTACGCTGAATGTGCTATTGATATCGACGTAATGTATAATGTGTCACAATGCCCATGAAAACCAGGGTGTTTCAATCAGCAGAAAAACAATAAGAACTGAATACTCTAAGCCATGTGCAATAAATGGCCATGCTTCTTTGCACAGTGGCTTACTGCTTTGCCTTCGGTTCTGGTGGCTAGGTGTGATTGTATTTGACCTTCGTCTGAGTAGCTTTGGTTTCTCGTCCAAGAGCTTCAAATGGGTGTGTGCCAATAGGGCAATGACACACGATGGGAGCTGTCCAAGCATCACCACCATCCTGACCCATCGCCGTCGTTACATCTACCTTGGTTTGTAGATATAAACCACATGGTGTAAATGTGTTCGCCTGTGAGATGTCAATTGCGCAACCACGGGGGGAAATAATGTTTTTTGACACAGATAGAAGGTTAGTGGTGCTCTAAACCGACGGCAATGCGCTTGGCAACGCAAAGTATCTGCAACATGCACTGAGGTTTTCAAGACAGAAGCTGTTATTCATATATCAGTTAAGCAGTGGCTTAGCACATATAATCTGAATCGACCGCTTAACCGAGGCCCTGGTTCTTCGCAATTCGCAAATTTTGTTCCCGTTGCATTTATAACACCGATATATGTCTGATTCGCTGATTAACACACTCATTATGTGTCAGTGGCTATAGCAATGCCCTCGTCAATCTGCTGTCATAGCAGATAGCACTTTAGAGAACGGGACTCAAAGGTATCACGTGCAAGTCTCCACTGACAGACGCCCGTCATAATCTCCAGAAAGTCTCGAACAACGGTTAAATTTATGATGGGGGGAGGTCGAGGGATTATATTAAGCTTTGCGAAATACGCTATAGTGGGACGACCAAATGGAAAGCGGAATTAAAGATTTGAAAAAGTTGTCACTGCTGCCTTGCCAGGTCACGTTTACCTACAGCTAAATGCGCCACCCTAAAAGGGTCCAATATGACACCTTGTCTTCAATATACAAGATACTGACAGGCTAATAATCTAAATGGCTTTGCAACCCTTCCTTTGGTGTGTAATGATGTGGCCAAAGATTAGGAACAAGCCACCGTTGTGATAATAATTCGCGTGTAACTGAAATGATGCAAATATATGGATTATGTTGTAGATGCCATTATAAAAAGTCGAACATTATCCAGCTAGCGGCAGGTAAACAACAGTCCATATCCTTAATAACCATATCGTTGTTTGGTGTGGGCATGTGATTGTTGGCCTGAGTACAGGTGTCTTGTGGTTTCAAACATACTTCATTTGCATTCTATTCAATATCAAAAGACAGTTATATAACTGCTCAAAAGCCAGGCTGTTATAAGTAATGTATTACTACAGGAACTCTACGACATGATGGACTGACAGTATAAAATAAAGGCAGTCCAACGCGCAGGTAATATAACCCTGTTACCGACCTCTCCCTCACAGTCAGTCCTGTAATATCACATAAAGTTACTATCCGTTACTCCATTCCGCATGGTACATCTTGGCAAAGCCTATAACTGTAATAAACACACATACCCACGACCATATAACATTTGCTCTAACCGTATCTATGTATATCTATCCGCGGAGCATAAACCGGTCGCTAAAGGGTAAAGAAGGGTGTTTGGAGACTTTGTTTAATAGTAAAATAGCGTGATTCATTGGATGAAGAGTGGTTCTCTCGGCATTACCTATCTATGTAACAAACGAGTGTAAAGGGATGTAGGGTATCTTGAGACTGAATAGACAGGGGAGCTGGTCGTCTAGCATTGACACTGTGATGTCATGCGACGAGGCCCTATAAAGCAGTACTTATAACGATATATCAACAGCATAGCTTTATATTCGGGTTTTGCAACTGTACATGCTGCGCTTACTGATGTATTGTTCTCTTTAAAATATGGATGCTCAGACCTTCAAATAATAATTAAAACTTTATCACAATTTGTGCATACATGAATGAATGACAGGTTGTGGCCCCACATCTTCGGTAAGAGAACTTTATAGGAGCAACATTATGAGTGCTTTCATGAGTAGTAAGATTTCTTTTTCGCACGACTAACATCTTGCACGCCTTGTGTCTAATGAGTGTTCACTGTCGGCTACAAGACTATTCTCATTTCATCACAATGAAAGTGCATAGGGTAAATTGTCTGTTCAGGTGGCATTAATAATACATATGCAAGGTAGTATATTTATGGGCAGTGTAGTTATATTACATGTTAAAAGAACCTTTGGACGCCACGAGACTGCGGTACATTCTCAATATGCATGACTATGAATTGATTTCAAACATATCTATGACCTTTATCATACATTGATCGAGATGTGTAACGACGGCGAACAAAGCATTAAGGACAAATGCAGAATTAGGCACATTAAAAAATGCCCCTTAATGACAATAACAAAAGAAACTCTAACATGTCTAATCGGATGTGGTGACGTTAAGTTGACGCGAGAGATAATGATGCAAATTAATATGAAACATTATACAATACAACGTCAAAATCGTACAGGAAATGTCGCTTCACATATATCTTTGCAATGCATCGGTTGTGCGCTTGTAGCTGCGGGTAGTGAGAGGGGGTATGAAATGCTAAGCTGTCGTTGCTGATCACTTACCCCGAGGGCGGTTGCCTGGGTATAACGGCTGGAGTGACCTTCCGGAAGCGATTTGAGTGGTCCAAGCAAATGTTGTTAGCGTCGTTAATGAGCTGATATGACCTTGTTTGTGTCACTCTGCAGGTTGCAACAAACCGTAGCGTTGTCATACTAGCATGGGTCCGCTGGTCGGCTACACGATTAGTTATACAAATCCCATGAGCGCCTTATAAAGCATCCACACTGCTCAGTGGAACTCATTGACTTTGAAATATAGCTGGTTTAACCGGTTAATGTTGACACCGCTGCTTGTGTTTTTTTATCAATTACACCATCGCTCTAATAGGCTTACACCCATCGAAGGAAATACCTACATGCCTGTTTGTTCTTCATAATTAGAGGTCCTGTTCTGTACCCATAGTTAGCAGGAAATTGCCCATCTAGGTTGAAGCAAGTTTAAATGCATAAACATGTTATTCATTTCTATTTCCAATATTTTTAAAACGCCAATAACCAAAATAGGTTCGACTCATTTTCGTTGCCCTGTGTATCAAGTAGCACTGGTTGATGTTGCTGGTACCTTGACACAGTGGCCATATAACTCGCCTTCCGACCTGGTTGCTCAATACTATAATATATGATCCGTCCCCTATTTGTTTCCACTGCATTGTGTCCGTCCCCAGTCACCTGACAGTTCCAGTAATGACGACTGAGCGTCTATAACTTGTAGTTGTCTGCGTACATTATATTATGTTGTGTGAGGGCCATGTTAGTCCTGCCCTACATTATTCCATTATCATTGCAAAGTCATAAGTTTCGTTTTAGAGATCACACAGATCGAATGCAAGTTCAAACGACTCTGACGTTCACCGAAAAGGGAGAGGCGACTGCCCACCAGAGGCTGTGCTTTCAACACAACAGTTGATGGTGACAATAACTGTGTTCACGTAGAACGCTGAGCTAACCACGATTTCTCTCACTGGTTATGTGACGCATATGTGCATCATACAATCCTAGGAACGCCAATCACTAGCAACGAGTTTATGGGCTTTGGTAAACAATGTTACCTTAAAATAACGAGAATCAGGCTATGACATGCAAAAATGTACTAGTGCACACAATATTCTGAATAATAGGAGAACCAAGATGATACAAATCTCTAGCCAAGTAGCAAATGACTACACACATGATATATATGCAACATATAGCATCAAATTAGTGGTAATTAATCAATGATACAGTTATGCCACCAATAAGGTACTGTTGTCTCGATACTTTGCATTGACAAGCGCACACACATCTCAAACGCGTAGAATAGGCGCATACGAAGGTGCATATGGTCGGCAAGCACATGCTGCAATGCGTCTTAAGTGATAATGTTTAGAGGCCCGCTTCGCTCCGCGAGCAAGCTGCAATGAATTAGCCATAACGACAAGATGGGACAAATTTTCCTTATATTATTTATGCAATACCGATTCTTTCCACGTTGAAGGCATCGAGATGCAGGCATACATATAGTGAATAGGTGAGGTAGTTACCAAGTTACATGTGTTACCCGATATCCATAAAGCAGAATGAGATTGCATAACCTATGGTTATCATCTCATCAATATTGATTAGGCCACCGAGCCAGTAAACCAAGTCAATGGGTCGATGAAGCAAATCTAAAGCTACTGTTCCTGTAATGTTATCTTTATTCATGCAGACACTGGTGTCTGCTACGCGATGTGCAATAAATACATACACACGCACACATGCTTGCATTTGAAAACGGTTCATTTTGTTCCCACGATGTAGAAGTATATGATAATTCGATGCAGTCAGAGTGGCTTAATCAACATATAAAAACCACGAGTTGCCCAATATTGCAAAAACTAGAACTATTGTACTATGATTTTGCCACATAATTCCGTAATCCTACAAAGCTTGATAATGCAGCTGAATATTTATTATTAGAGTAAAATATATTTTCAACCGATAACTCTCCATATAAAATATTCTACTATTTCACCGGCCTAACTGTCTGACGACTCGCATGTTGTACAGGTTTAGTTAGCTGGTGTTTAAAATGTAAAGTGTATATGCACTTATGGTAAATACGCATGATGAATAATCGGCTAACACACGAACACCTATTACATTAAAAACATCCTCATTTTACCATTCCCAATACTACCATATCATCAAACACGTTGCTGGTGCATGCCATTCAACGACAAAAAGGAAATCTGAAATATTCACATGCAACCCAGTCACATACAAGCGACATTGAAAGAAACGCTTGTTTATCAACAAATGCACTGTAGCGTCTAATATTCAAGGGAAATTCGTCAAAGAATGAACCATTCATGTCGTGGTTCAAGCCTCTATAATTGTTCTTTGTTGCATTACCGCATTGGTCTATGGGCCTGAATCATCGTTCAGGTAGGGCAATTTATAGGTCTTCAACGCCGCCGTATTGAGCAATCATTGGTCGGGAGATTGAAAACTGTATCGGTTCCCCTGCATGCATGTTTTGGACTTATGCCAGTCACTAACACCCTTCATTATATAAAGAAGGGTCCTCTGCATATATGTTTTGGACTTATGCCAGTCACTAACACACTCTTCATCATATAAAAAAGATGATTTAGTGGATGGGGTCTGTTCCTTAAATAGCCTATAAAGCCTTACTAATGACGATCCATAAACTGCTTTCAATGGCGTACTGACAGCATGGATTGTCTGGATCGGCGTCTTGGGCCTACAGTATTCCCTTAAACTTGCTTTTTGAATACTAAGTATTAGACATTTGCGGCTATGGGAATTTGTGATTATAACTCTCGTAATGTCATTCCTAATGCACCATGAACATGAGAACGCTATAAGATTGACACTTGACCGGCTTGTATTCGTAATGGCCCACTTTGTGGAGGAGAAGTAGAATGTAGGATTCTATGACCTCCACGGTGCCTCAAACTAGTATTAACTGTGAACTAAAGCCGCCAGTCAGTTTTATATACTCACAGTGGTTTAACTCATATCCTGATTGATATGGTCAATACATCGATGTCTTAACTCGCATTTATCTGAGGGTTTTTCACTTTATTAGCCAGTGTGATTGATTCAAGCCAGATTTATCTATGGGCGATTATGATGCACAAATTCCAATATTGCAGTCGCCTCAATCAAAAACTAACAGGCCTTTCAAGCGTTGAATTACTTCATAAAATTCAACATGCGATGGCAATAAAGTGGGCTGGTTGAGATCAATCAGCATCACATTATCCAAGGTAGAATAAAATAGTTCATACTTGGTTGCGTAGGCCTGCGATAAATAGTGAACACGACGAAAAAAATTAATCCATGTATAATTCATTTAAACCAGTGTGAATCATATGCCGTTCACTACTTTTGCGCAAAGCAATCATCATTTGAAAAAAATGCAGAACTCGTTTGATGATATTGCGCACGTTTTCCAGCAGTAACGGCCACAAATGCATCATATATGGCGAAAACAATTTTGTAATTGATGTATGAAGGCTTGTGCAACATGATTTGTAATGGTGCAGCGTTTGTCCCACTCCTTGAATAGGTAACCAGATCAATAACATCATCATTTCAATGTGCCAGGTAGATGGTTCTAGATGTGTCGTAAGCAATGTAATCCTCGTTGGCTGCAGAAGCGGTGCAAACTAAGAAACCTGGTTTTCCAACTCTGCCAACTTATGCATCGCGAAGTTGGATCTATATGAATGAAAAGCCCTTTATAGGTTAGTTTTATTGTCTCAAATATATTTATTCATAGCAAGTATAGCTCGATGGTGATGTACCGTTCTATGTCTTTGTTGTCAACGCGAATGGACAATGTGTTTAGAAAGTGACGGTCGTTTTGGTATCTACAAAATAACATATATCAAGACCCTGCGAAACTGTATTTGTAACGAACCAAAAGCTTAGCCAGTATTCATTCATTCTTTAATGAACCCATTTAGTGAACAACCACCCTTCTATTCAAACGGTCATCTGTGTGAAATAGCCCGGACTGTGCGTGCACACAGATACTACCGACGCTTAATGAGTAACATGTCGACATGTGCTCAACGATGATGGTACTACGACTGCAATCATAAGGGTGGCTAAATACATCACTGGTGATTATAGGTGCAATTTGTGCGCTACCATCAAAAATGCAATGAAACCAAATTACTTGCCAGGTTTTATACGTTCATGGTATTTGATTTGTGCATTGCGTTGGGATCGAACCTCGTAGGACTTCTACTGGACCATTTCATATGACAGAATGTCCGGTCACATACGTGCATGTTGATTGAATAGTTAATTCTTTACAGACCCTATTGCATAACTCCAGCTACTAAATACGAACGAATGCTATCAGAAAACAACATTCTTTGTCGAATACGAAAGACAGGTTGCCCCATTTACGGGAACATTCATTGTCCTGGGATTAGCTCTAACCATGTAAATGTTTTGAATTGCGTATCAGCGGGCCAGAAACAGGTAGACATTATATAGAGTAGGGTGATGTATTGCATGGGGAGTGTGCTCTGTTCCTTACATATCCTATTAAGCCTTACTAATGACGATCCATGAACTACAATTGTTAGGGAACAACAAGCCCACGAAGCCAACCTATTCACAAATAAGATGCGGGTAAGTTAGAAGCGGTCCAGAATGCACCCATCCCGGGTGACAAAGCAATTAGGTATGGGTTCATTTTCAGACCGTTGATCTTACCATGAGCACGTACGCTATCTAGTGTGATGCGACTGAAGCACAACATCTCATGCCTTGCATGACCTCAACATTTATACCCCTGAGGAGCTCGCGCGGCAATCCTTAACATTATCAGTCTTCCATTTCGCCAAAGAGCTATTTCCCTTACAGACATATCTAAGAAAGCAAACTTATTATAGAAGAGAAAGGAGTAGCGTTTTGGTTTGAGCGTTACATTTCGGCATTGCAGCATCCTAATTATATTTTAATGACATGCGTAATGCCACTTAGCTCTCTTTCATGTATGAATGCTCCAACCAGCAAATAAGAGTTTCTAATTCATTAAAATTGGATCATACATGAATGACTGACAGGTTTTGACCACGCATCGTCTCTACAAGAGCAATCTAGCAGCAGCAGTAAGAATTTAACGTACTAAAGTGACAAACGTAAAAGGAGTCCCAACATGTTTAACAGAATGTGGTTATTTGAAGTTGATGCTGGAAGTAATCAGATAAACCCGGCATGGTATATGATGTAAGTCGTATACAAATAGCGCTCTACGGTATATCTTTGCAATGGATCAGTTGCGTTCTTATAGCTGTAGGGGGTGGAAGGATAGGAAATGCTCAGCTGTCGTTGCTGATCAATTAGCCAAAGGATGGTTTGTCAGGGTGTGACGGCATGAGTGGCCTTCCGGGAGCGATGTGAGTGGCCCAGGCCGCACTTGTTTGGCGTCGTTAATTAGTTTATATGACCCCCTTATCTCACGTTGCAGATTGCCACAACCCGTAGCGTGGTCATCGTAAAACGTAATGACTGGTCGCCTTCAGGATAAATAATGTGAATCCCACGGGAGACTAATAAAGCATCCAGAATGCTAATCGACGCTCATTCAATTTGAAATATCGCTGGTATAGCCGTAAAAAGAGAATTATAAGCGTAGCTGCTTGCGTTCTTTTACCAAGCTTACACTGGTCACAGAAAATCAGTCAATATACCTATTTATTCTGCGGAATAAGAGTCCTTGCGCTTTGCCTATGGTAATCAGGAAAGTGCACAGTTAGCATCAAGCAAGTTTTGAAGATAAAACATGGTAAAAATTTCATGTTTCCCCGTATATGTTTCATGCACTGAAAGTAGCGGATAAATTAGGTTGTATTAATTGCATTAATATTTGACATAGTTCAGTGGAAGCAGCCTAAAAAATACATTCGCATTAACGTAGCTTATATGAAAAAAGAGCATGTTTCCAACGGGCACATAAGGTTTGTCCCATTTATCACGCTGCACTGTTTGGGTTTCGTGGTAGTTGGGGTAAGCTTTTGGGGATCTATCGATATTTCCTGACTCGGACATAGAACGCTAAGACCTATATGGTCTATCCACCTTGTCATATTTGTTATCTTGAATATGCTCCTCTGAAGAACGATGTCAGTACAAATGTCCAGGTAAATAATAACACGCCGATATTGACTGACTGTTCAGTGGGAATCTTAAATATCCCGAGTTAGTGATACCCTCCCGCGCGTACAAGCAATGGGTCGCACATTTTCAATGGCATTGTGTGCATAGCTCCACAAAACGCCTCTGATGACGTTCTAATATGTACAAAAAGTCACCAAACGTAAAGAGTGAGCTTATTATCCTTAACTTCGCATATCGAATAATACTGTTTAGAAAACACTGATCATTTCTTACATTAATTTTGTAATCAACTGAGTATAGTTGCCAAACAAACACTGTGCAATACCATGCATAACATATCTAAATGGTCTCTAAACACATTATGTGGGCTCAGAGTGTCGCTTATTCCTAACAGCAGGTGAAAAAACACTTAAGCGACAGGCAATCTGACACGATGTCTAGCAACACTTGTTGGACAACCCTCAGTCAGTTATCAAATCGATGTTTGTTAGAGGTCAATGAATGTCATTTGGGTTCTAGTGAGGTACCTACGACCTGCGCCTTAAATGTGTTTAATCAACTGGAATGCTACAATTGTATGATATCTCTACGGCTTTTAAAAAGTCGCTCATGACCAAATTACGAACTCACCCATAGCTAATTGACATGCTGATTGCACTAACGAATAGCTGAATCGATAGCCTAATGAAGACCTGATTATCCATATCAACAGATTGTTAAATCGGAAACCACCAGAGACCTAAGATCGTCTCATAGCATGCACCGTCTGATGGTCATAGTGTGGATTGATTGTGGTCAACTAGTATAGGCCAAAAAACTACATATATCACACTCGATAGTGCAGCACCCGTTGGGCTGTGTAAGCCTCTAGACCAGGGCAGTACAATAATTAGTTAACACACAAGCGAAAACAATATTTCGTGAAGCAAACCAATGCAGAAACAATTGTCTCTAGATAGTATTATAAATAATGTAAAGCAAAACTTATTTTCATAAAACTACTATACAAAAATAAATCACCTGTGACAATAGCTGTTCTCTATTTTCGCGTGTTAGCTCCTTCTTTGTGCTTTTGCACCCGTACGGCATGCAGTATTCCGTGAAATGATGCACCACGAGGCGTTAAAATGGTCAACCGAGCCGATTCCAGCTTGATGGCGACGTTAATGTTAATGCGCAATGTCACTATTACGCGTGGCGTTCTCGGGGAAGTATTCCCTGATTGCTGCCGACGCGGTGTAGAATAATTCACTATGCTCAAGTATAGGGAAGGTATTTTGGCGCGTATGCAGACCGGGTTTCTCTCCTTATACAGCTAATATACTCTTAGGTTTCGCCTATAGGAATTAAAGCTATCATAACAGACATTGCTGAATCCATTGACAATGTGTCCCTCGCGTTACAATTGCATTATTCCTCAGCCGGTGGCGAATAATGTTTCTCAATAATGCTTGCCATATCTAATGATAGAATGACAGCTCACATATAGACTAAGTAATATAATGAACCATTGATTTGCGTCTCCTTTCGTGGGAAATGTCAACCTCCACGTTAGGGTAGCCGCGCCCCGGCTAGTCAGTATGTAATGAACATCAGAACATCAGAAGAAGAACTTTAATCTCCATATGAATCATGATTAAATACACATTACATCCGATAAACACTGCTGGGCCAGGTCGGGATAACTCACAATTTGCTGCGAACATAAATGCCAAGACTTTGTAACAGTTCGTCAACCTATAGCACATAAAATTGCTGCCACATGACAGCATTATATAACCACACCTTAAGTTGGCAACATTCAGCGTTAACGACAATCTTATAGCACATGCAAACACAGGAAAACTGCAAAATAACCAATAACAACAATATATTGTATTCTAAATTAAGCCTGCTTGCGTTCAATAAGCCTGCATGTGTATTGACCCTGTAAGTGAGTGTAGACTGCTTAAAACCCACAAGGAAATTATGTCATCATCCTGTGTACTGATTGTAAGCATCATATCGGATTCAGTTCTTTAACCAATACTGCCTCTTTTTCATCCGCGTTATCATTTACATAGTTACGGTTCTTCAATCTTATTGAAATCGAATCTCGCTGACGATTTGTGGGTGAGCTGTATCACCTTTAATATGTTCATTCTCTGGAATGGAATAGAATAAAATAGGGAATTATTCTTATATGAAGTTAGATATTCAATTTTCCCGTCACCTCTAGTTAATTAGATCTTGAGACAATCTGCTTAATCACTTGTTGCATCACTCGCGACCAATCACTACCATGTGTTAATCGCAACCTGCACCTTCTGCAATAGGTATTTATGTTTTACCTTTTATTTATTAAAGTTGATTCACTATCTTATTGTGCAAATTAAGCGTTCCCTCATTCTGCTTCTTGAAGTGCTTTCAGTATTGTGCTTACTATGGAACACCATTTTGACATCTAGAAGGTGGTTATGCTCCATTTCGAGTTCCCGTATTTGTTCTCTTTAAGTGCTATCAATATTTTGCTCTGCTTATCATTTATGGAACACTCACAAGCAAGTCAATAGATGGCTTTTTTTGATAGCATTGTCTTGATATCGGTGCGATATTTTTTCTTTTCATGAACGTTCTCTTCATCTTTCAAATGTTCAGATACTGCTTGGCGCACGATATATCCCTGGCTCATTCCATAATACCCCATGACTCGAGGTTTTTGTGGCTAAAATCCCATGGAAGGAGCTCATTGCGATGGTACATATAACTATGCTGCAACTACATAACATAATATGCAAATTAAACGAGAGAATTGACTGGAAGAATAACCAGGTAGGCAGACAAGTAAAAAGGGTGTCTGCATACAATGATAGTCATCAACCAATGTCTGGGTGAATTCTCATTTTAAAAAGCTTCCGGAAATTAAGTGCAATATGTACTTAATGTATAATTTGAAAAAGATAGCAAGGTAATCAAGGGAAACTCCGGCGACATCTTACAACAAAACCTTTAACGTAATTAGCAGCAATCGCAATTAATAAATCAAGCCGTGTATACCAACTAGCCTGTCACATTGCAAACTGATATCTTGGGCCTTTTCAGAAGCAACATAGAAATGCGCTTGCCCCCCCCCCCCCCCCCACGCGCCCTTGATGTTGACTAATTTAGACTCTGATTTATGTGTTCAGTATAAAACAGTCGCTAAGCCGAAGAGTCTTGTCTTGCCCGATCTTGGCATTTGACCTTCGTCAACTTCAATCCGAAGCAACCATCCCTCAGTGTGTTGCAAATTTTTAAACAGGGTCCCGATAGAACGTGTGCTTTCTCATAGGCTCTCATGATGTATTTCAATATGTTGGGCCCTTTTTTAGATAACAGCGACCGTTATTTGGTTCACTGATTCGTACATAAAAACTATGGCTGCAGAGTGAGAAGTGTCCCGCATATTGAAGAGTCCCATACATATGCTGTCATAACGACTCGGTATCTAGACAATGCGGTCGCTGGGTCGAGGGAATATTTCTATTTAGCTCCCATAGATCATCCCATGAAGCGCAAGGGAGAGCATTATCGGTGTGGTTGGCTTGTTTTGCTTACAGAGTGAGGTTAAGAATTGCGAGAGGGATAAGGAGTGAAATAACTCCAATAACTCCGCTTGAAAACGCGCGATTAACTGGGGTCAAGTCAAGCGAATGTATAAGGGCCAAGAACGCGTTCCATGCCCTCGGCGAATAATATAAAAACAAATATTGTTCAATATCTAGCGAAGATATCTACAATAAATAGATTCATTTAAATGCCAATGTGCCCGGCTTTGTACAAGCCTGTATCATTGCAAAGTACGATTTGACCTATGCATGGTAAAAAGAGGCGTCACTTGCACATATATGGTGCAGCGATTATTCGAGTTTCCCGATCGTCTATGGATGACTCGTTGCTGTTAATGTGATCAATGTATACCTTAATGCCTGTGATGAGCGGATGTAAATGAAAGTCATGGGAATAGCCATAGTTTTCAAAAAGGTATCGGAAATGAGTATTCCCGATTTCTTTAGTAATAAGTGGGAAAGGTGCCTGCATAGTTAAAATTCATGGTGACTGATAACAGGGAGGGTTGACGCGTGGTACTTATGGATGGTTTCAAAAGGGAATATAAGTGAGCTTACACGATAATTCATGTAAGATGTATGCAAAAAATAGGTCAAATAGCCTCAACATTATTTTCCACACTAGTAATGGAGAAGAATTTCATTTTGTGGGCACCGCTGTTAGAGTCAATTCTGTACATTTATTGCTCCTACAAAAGATAGCAGAATATATTTGAAATAAAGGAGGGAGGGAGGGAGAGTGGGGGGGGGGGTACATGAAAACAAACTAGTTTGTGAACATCTACTCTGAGTCACCGTTTTAGCGTGATGGTATGAGCCCCTCAAGGACCTACTTCGATACTCAAACATTACTCTTTGACCTTCTCAATCCATCTGCGCTCGTTTGCGAGGTAGATTTCCGATTGCTAGTTGTCAGGTGACCACTAGTACTCTTACCGATGACCTTGTGCCATTTAACGATCCATCTTAACACCCTCCGCTATTTAACAACGGCATATGTCTTGTCAATTGATCCGCACTCGAGCGTACATAATGCGAGAATAATGACTTGGACATTGGTAGCTGTCTTACATGGGTTGGCTGATCGTTATTATTGTCGTAAGTGTCTCTCGATAATTGAACTATAATTAATTCTAGTGGTGTTTCGGAACAGAAGTGCAATATTGATTGTGCCACGAGACTGCACGAAGAATCCTGAAAAAAGCAGCAAAATATCATCCCATTTCGTTCACGACCTCGGGGTTACATAGCTTGGATGTGCCTGGCGTAATTTTTGTTGATACTTAAAATCAGAAAAAAAGACTACGTCGAAGCTTTGGTACCCATTGCATGCGGTTAAATGGTCTACAAATCACATCTTTATTTCTGTCATAGATCCTTCTATAACGCAGCATCTTGTCGAATGGTGCATTGGAGCGCTGCTACTTCTATGCCGCATCTTTCTGATCCCACCCCAAAGTAATAAGTACATTGGCAGCTCATTATATATATATATATATATATATATATATATATATATATATAGATATATATATATATATATATATATATATATATATATATATATATATATATATATATATATATATATATATATAGATATATATATATATATATATATATATATATATATATATATATATATATATATATATATATATATATTATATATATATATATGTATATATATATATATAAATATCTGTATATATATGATATATCTGTATATATTTATATCCTCTATATATATATATATATATATATATATATTTTATATGTGTGTGTGTGTTTTTATATGTTCCTTTTGGTTGCCAGACTTTGCCTATTAATGGTTTTCTTTATGGCAAACGTCGGCGCAATTTACAGTCCCATAGTAATGGAAGCTGAAATCACGCTGCCCAGCCTATGTGTTGGATCCAACAGATTTAAGAACAGCATGAGGGCTAGCATGACGGGTTGCTTGCTCTAACAGTATCGTGGTTGATATGAGAAATAGTCCAATTATATTATCCATATCACATTGTATGGTTAAGTGCCATATAAATCTGCATGCATCGAGTCAATGTTGAAGACGTGTACTCCGAAACACACGAACTACCCTGTGGTGTGCCACATGGGTCCGTCTTAGGGCCTTCACAGTTTGCAGCCTGCATATTACCCCTTGAAAATCAGATAAATCAAAAAACTGCCTCTACCACCAATATGCTAATGACTCTGATCTATATTTGCAATTAATAGGCAAGACGCAATTGATAGGCAGCCAATTGATGACAAAAAACGCCTCTAAGCACGGACAACATATGTTAATAGGTACGGTAGGCCTTGTGGCACCACACCAATAACTATTAAGTACATAAAGAACACACGCAAGAACGTTGCCGTACAGAAATCAAAATGACAGCGATATCGGTATATTCTCATTGGCTGAAAACCCAATGCTGAGCAAACCAAAAGAGCCCATTACACCGGAACCTGCATTGCTAATCAAATCACGGTAGCCAATTAAATAGATAGAATAGCGAATGCTATTGGCTTTGACATTGCTAGCCGTTATGCCAACGAGGGTGTCGCAATTAATCACGAGACCTCATTACCTGGGGCCATAGCAGCAAATAGCTAGGGTTTTGTGACAATGTCTTATGTCGACCGCGATATTCATACCGCCCACAAAATGTGTGAAAATTACGCGCCCCCATCGCAACCCTCCCCCTCTTCCAGCAAGAACAAAACGGGAAGCAAGTATATCACTTAAACATTAGACAGGATTGATTTGTCAGGCAATCTGATACTGTACTGAAGCCAGAGCTGTCTAGGCTGAACAAAGCATTCGGTTGATGAGTCCCGTGATGTCAATATATCTCAGGGACTAATATGAACGATAATATATGGCGTCCGTCTCGTGGTGGGCTTGTTCTGGGCATGGTGTGTACCTATGTACTCGCATTTGTTCAAAAGGGGGATGTACATATAGGGTGTTTGGCTCTTTGGTTGGCGAGGGCTGTTGTTTTTTTGCACGTTGGGCCCCTGGGCTAGCGCGGTGGAGGATGTTGGTTTGCGCTGGGTCTGGAGGAGGAGGAGTTGCCTATCTGTGTACCCCCATTGCCATTGCCCTGTATATATGTGCTTGCCGGGTTGCTGTACTAGATGTGTACCCATAAAATGTTTGACTAGTTGGAACATAACTACAAATAGAGAAACATCACTCCAAGTAGACAAACATCACTCAAAGTAGTCGAAACAATCACTCCAAATAAATAAATCTGTGTGTCCATTTTGGAAAGTGCGCTCGTTCCCCCATTGCTTATACTACTGCGTTTATCATGCAATCATGCTAAATACTCTCAGTTGGTAAAACTCGCCATATTAATGCTTTGCAGAACCTACCAAAAAGAACTTACGAAAGGGAAGATGATGGATCGTGGTGGAGTAATTGATCACAACACCTGGTGGTGCACAGAAAACTCATGCTGTCGGTTCAGTATGAGAGTTGATGTATGTATTCCAGGTAAGTTCGAGCATACTTAGCCGGCGAATAGACGACAAAATACCGTGTCTTCCTCATGAAAGAATTGTATTGTGTACAGATCGACATCATGGAAGTCCAAATATGTATCACGAGTGATACGGGTCGCCCAACACAGAGCATTGACTTGATAACTGACTAACGCGTTTTGTGGCTGATGAGACAGCCTACCCCCTATTGATAGATAAAGGGCGTGTCAGTTAACAAATCTCACAAGATTATTGGACGATGAAAGCATTACGCTGAACAACGTTTGTCTGAGGATCACAATCATCCATCAGCCATCGCCAAACCCCCAATAACTCGATTAATCTATGCTGCTGATTGTATCACATGACTGCTTAAGCCTAGTTTTTGTTGCACGAAGTGCTGAATCGCTAAGGTTGCTATAAAACCACGGTAGCTTCTTACGTAACTGTGTTTATGCCAAATGTATCATAAGAACTTGCCATATAGATTTATCATCTGTTTCTTATTGTATTGGCTTTGGTTTGGGCTCCATGCAACGATGCTCATCAAGAGAGGCTAGCGCCTTTTGACAGTACAAAGCCGTATTGAATCTTACGTAGGTGGGATATAAGCAGAGGGCGATTGTGTTGTCGGTGGCAAGTGAACTGAGATGTCTTTATGAGCATCATCGTTAGAGGTGTTAAATAAACGAGTTGAGTTTACGGTGCACGGACGTTATCCTTTATTACCACGATAATTTTAAGCGGAAATCACTAAGAACGCATTCCGCGAATCCCGAGCTGGTCACTGATATTCTTTATGGTTTATAACGGAATAGGATATGACAGTTACGGGCTGAAATTGTTCACGCCGATAGTGAAAAATCTAGGTGACCTTTGATAGACAATTATGAAGTAGCATGTCAAGGCAAATGGCAAATCTGACCGCAACTTGAAACCATATATATGTCCTTATATAAACACCATCTACAGACATTTGTAACAAAAATAATGCAGTGTGTCATAGGATAATATCGTCTGCGATTGTTTCATGCAGCCAAATCCAATTAATGCCTGTAATAGGAGAACAATACACCTGGCAGACCAGTGACACTGTAATGTTGACCATGTGTCTGTGACATTTGGACAATGGTTGTTTCTGACATCCCGTCATCCCGTCTGCAGAGTTTTATTGCGAATAATATATGGCTATCCGACATTTTCTCAGGAGGCTAAGCAATGCTACTGTACTCCATTGCCACAGTCACCATCTTCATCACGACTTTTGTCACATTGTTGATAGCTAGTGAGGCCCCGAATACCGTACACCATAGCTAGCTGCTCCCCGCTCCTCCCCCGAGCCGCTCTTTCACAACCTGTACGAGGGAGCTATTGGGAGCCGTTAGAAACCTATTGAGCAAAATGGGCATCGGCCTAAGCTGAGATGATATGGCACTGTCCCTTAAATAATTTGTACGAATTATTGTCCGTAGGTGTGCGCTTATAAAACATTTCTAAATTTACCATCAGGTGTGCTACTTAGAACAAGCGGCTACTTGATAGCGGGTTGTGCACACGAGTATCTTCGCAATGCATCTTCGTAAAAAAAACGGCCACCCAAGCGCCTAACAGAACTCATAAACTGAACATTTATACGCCAGCCTTATGCGTGCTTATTCGAGTTAGTTAGTTGAGCGAGAGGATGTCTTCAGCCGACGCCTTCTCGGGAAACTCTGATGGTCGTCTTCCACGCATCCCGGTCCAGCATCAGCGTCCTAAGCTCAGATGTTTCCTGTTGTGTTGCGCCCTTCTTCAGCTGATCTACGAATGTAATTCTCCTCCTGCCCCTGCTCCTGATTCCGTCAATGGGCTCCCAGAGAACTAGGGGGCTCACAGCTAACTCTGGGTGGCGGACACAGTGGCCAGCAAGCCTCATCCTTCGTTCCCTGATCTTAAAAGTTACCCTTGGTAGGGCAGCGTAGAGCTGGGAGTTTGGCATATGGTCTTCCCAGTGCACATCAAGGGCCATCCGTAGAATTCCTGTATAGACGCCGTCTATTGCTCTTTCTTGATTTGCGGACAGAGACTATGTCTCGGCTCCATGCAGAAGTACAGACTCAACTGTAGCAACTAACAGACGTCTCTTGATGTCATCATTGAGATCCGAGATACACTCGCTCAATGCACTGTCTCATCCATTGCCACAGAGGACCATCTTTCCATGCCCAGGGCTTCCTCACTTTGTCTTGTTGATAGCCACTCTCAGTTGCTCCTATAGGACTGCGTTAAGGTACCATAGCTACTGCCTCAATGACCTCTCCTCGCCCGACTGAGCTCTTTCATCATCACCCGTTTGTCTTCTTTGAGTTGAGCTGTAGGCCAACTCGACTACACTGGAGCTCAACAGTGCAAGCAGTTTTTGTGCCTGATCCCTGTGTCTGAGAGGAGACTGATGTCTCAGCATAATCACTACGGCACACTGGGCATCGGCCTAAGCTGAGATGATATGGCACTGTCCCCATGACTACCTTAAATAATTTGTACGAATTATTGTCCATATTGTAGGCATGATTTGCCTCAAGCATCCTACGCCTTGCAGCGAGAACTCTTGGGTCGTTGCAACTCTCCTTCTTTTTCTTTCTCTTGACTTGCTTCAGACAGGCTTTTGCAGCATCGTGGTTCGCAGACTTCAACAGCATAGCGAGTCTGCAGCTGCCTGTTTACTTCTAGCTCGCCCCACTCATACTTGGGCTTCCTAGTTTCCCGTTTCTTTGGTGCTCTCATGCTGAGTTGCACTCTCGCTGTTACTAACCCTGTGATCTGAGTACAGTGAACCCGAAGGAGCTGTAGTCTTCACAGTTATTGACACTGTTCCTCCACTTCCTACGTACAAGTACATAGTCCAGCTGGTGAGTCGTGTTCTGGGGTGATCTCCATGTCCACATCTTGCCTCTCCTTTTCCGGAACAGTGTGTTGGCGGCTTGAAGCTGGTGTTCCTCCATGACTTCGGGAAGGCGCCTTCCATTGTCATTGGTCTCAGGACTGGCTGTGAACAATGCATCATCAGGGCCTAGCCTGGCATTGAAGTCGCCAAGAACAGCCAGGAAGTTGTGTTGAGCAACTGACTCAAGTGATTTTCTCAGGTTGCTGTAGAAGTTGACCTTGCTCTCATCACCGTCACCTTCTGTTGGTGACAGTTAGTGCTGGATTACCCTGGAATGATGCCTTGATAATCCTCTTATAGACACTCGCACAATAGCCAACAGAAATTTCTGTGCAGTTGTCCCGAGCACAAGACTCACTCCACCAGACGCTGCACTGCTAGAGTTGCGCCATGCTGATGTAGTGTAAAGTGTCTGCCCCATCTCAGTCTTAATGGTGTTAATTTTCTGCATTCTCCCTTATTTGTGGACGAGTCTATGCTCTTGCAAGCCACAGACTTCAATCCCCCACCTCTTTACATTCCAAGCAAGCTACTCAGTCTTCAGAACAGCCTCCCCCCATTCGTCTACCACCTGCATCTAGAGATCAGTTGAGTGTTCTGATGTTGAAGGTTTCCATCATTGTTTCCTTTCTTGGCTGAGTACTAGCTTGTATCGTCCCCGGAACTCGGGTTATACAAATAGATAGATGGCAGTAACAAGCAGCCAATATCCCTGATAGCCAATGTAACTGAATTGCACCATTATATGCAGCAACATCAGTAGATGATGCTGGCTTCCATGCTCTATCAGCTTTCGATGATATAAGAGGCCATTCTGGCCGGATGGTGCAGAGGACTGAGCCGCTGGGTAAATGCCTAATAACACTTGATGTGGTAGGTAAAATATATCAGCACCAATAACGGAAATATATCAACTGACTACATGAACGTTTCACACTTTCCAATGAGTGCTTGTTGCATTGTCAATAATTTACATGGCATGATAATATCCATTGTTCAGATCCTATTTGCCCAGCACATTGGTGTCTGCTTTATTGACAGCATGCGACGTAACAATGGTCCATACTATACACAAACCACACTAACACCAGTTAACAAATATGGGCCTTTATAAATGCATATATCGGGTAGTGTTTAAACTTCTACGGCAGAATGTCCAAACAATCAGTTATTTATTAAATGGCTCTCACCATTTACTAATTTTCGTTGTAGCAATGTCTCTTCAGGCATCATACATGAGTGATCTCATTCTCCGGCTGCCGTGTTCATGTCAGAGGTGGTAAGCCTCATTGCCTGGGATCGACACACAATCGCTACAGGGGATGATTGTTACGGAGAAGATTGTGAAAATGGTATCATGCACTTCCATGGCAAACGAATGTTTATGAGCAACTTCTGAGAAACTGTCTTGCTGTTGTTTATTATGCGCCAGCGATACATGTTAAGCTCACGGACCGCGCTTTAACATCGCTTTAATATTACATGTTACCAAAAACGAGTTGTTTTCAAATAGCATAGCAACAGAAGCATTGAGCCGGTTAATTCCCGGTAATATATCCATGTCACTTGTCGCTGATGTCTCATAAAGCACAATTTAGTACATCAGTGGCTGACAACATAAGGCATGATTTCCTGGTTTTGCTCGTAATTGGCACCATAGGGATTCCCATAGCCCATGTACCTAATCACCAAAGGCAGACCAGGGGTTTTGCACATAAGTCAGTTTAATTGACGCTAGCTCGGAGACGAATAACCTCAAATGACGAAAATATTCTTCATTTGGGAACTTGGAAACGGATCCTGTCTGGTTTGTAAATGTCATCAACAGCTATAAGGAGATGATGAGGTATTGTATGGCGTACGTACCGACAATGCACTGGTAATTAGTTATATTGGATATCTATGAGAACCCCATGGTGTTTTCAATCCGAATTAAGAATTATTGTGCTGAAGAAGAGAAAACGTGCCGTGATGTCAGCAGCAATAGGGAATGGTATAATAGATTACTGGCACACATGTGGGCCTTTGACGAATAAAATCGGTGTCGTTAATGACATAGAGTTAAATATATACAGTCAGTCAAATCAAGCTACATACCGAGTTTCATTACGGTACCCACAAATGTATTCATACATTTCTGAAGATTGTCCCATAAGTAAATAGGGTGTAATAAAATCTAGCTAATGTCATTATGGTGAGAAAATGAATTATCATCTAACCTAAGCTATGCAGGCCGTTTGTTGCAAAGAATCGATAGCTCAGACCTGCTAACATAATAACTTTATATATAGTGAGTGTAGTTGGAAAGCAGCGGGGTTGAACGCTATAGGTAGCACTATTGGCTTCGTCAGGTTGTCGGGCCGTCATAAGTGCAAGTGCAGTTATTCACCCAAAAAGTTATGTTGGACATAAAAGTAATGATGCAAATATGGAAAAGGTTTAAAGAGAATCACTGTATTATACAAATATGTTGATGTCCATGGTCGGCTGCTGTCACACCTACGTTTGTACAAAGCTATTTGATAACTTCTGTACATGCCTTGGAGTACTTTCATAGATATTGGACCTAAAGCTAATCACCAAAGTGTGTGACGGGGGTGTACAAGGCGAGAACTAAAACTTATTAAAAGAACGAGGTCGTATTATTCAGTGTAGCAGATGATACTAACATGAATCATGCACGGGAATAGCTATTGAATGAAACTGGAAGGCAAAGTGTGTAACTAAGCACCAAGCCCGCACCGAAATAAATACGAAGATGCTAATGCTGATCAGAATTAGTGAAATCGACTTATCCCCCTCCATGTCTGGTTTGATGGGCGTTCTGTATACTTCATCAAGAAAGAGTGCTTTTCATGTATAGGGCACTGTCGCGGTGGAATACACTATATTGACCCATTACACTTTGAATGGGACAGACACTGAGATACAAAAAAAAACCACTTTCATTTTTCCAATTAAACTTGAGTATTTAGAAATGATGTTGAAGATGCATGGATTTGCTACGGAAGATGCACAGCAATCGCTTAAACCAGAATGTGCCATGGAAACACATATTGATGTACTGCAAGCTACGAAGGTAGTGAGGTAAGCAGGAGCACGACGACTCTTAAATGATACATCGGCTGATGTATCTGACGGTACGACGTAGCGTTTTAGTATTAAACGTCGGCGCTATATGGGAAACGTTTCGATGGAATCGTCAGCATATGTTTCGATTCATTGGCATTAATGCGATAACATTCAACTACATGCTTTGTCCAACATAAAACATTTCTTCAAAAAATGCGAGCTCCGTTTAAACTGGGCAAGATATGAGTAGAAAGCTAACATAGGTCAATTACTTCGATTGTACTGCTATGCCATCATCACCAGCGTCCTGGTGACAGAATGGGCAGCGACAAACCTAATGCAATTATAGTTCGTAATGCAATTACGATGTGTGTTGGTTGATTTATGTATATATACAGTAGTTAAAACAACAGAGAAGAACCGATAATTAAAACATCAAACCATTTTCGTCGTTTAAGAATTACCTTAGAGCTTCATTACCTTGTGCAACGGGCCATCACTAAAGCACACCTATTTCATTATAAACCCCCAAGCTTGCTTAATGCTGTTCAGGTTGTTTTAAAAGGCGATATTAAGCGGTTAAGACAAATCAGCAGGGATTCATAAACCGAGCAGTTCTATTTCATTGGTAAAACACGCCCTATGGTTATAATGCTCGTTATATGAAGCCCAATCACCAATGATTTTATACTGCAATCTATTGTTGATGTATAGCAAATCAAGGACACATATCCAAGTAAATAGAGATTCGCTGATTAACAGACTGGCAAATTATTCAACTGCAAGCATATTGCATCCACATTCATCAACTCATATGAACTACGGGTCTGCAACATATAACTAATGGTTGTGCGTTGGCGATGACTAATGGAAGGGGGTGCTTGCGATTGTATGACAAAAATACTTCAATTCCATGCTCTCATCGTCCAATAATCACCCATTGCAGAATACAAGAAACGTGTTAACGGACACATCCGTTTTCCATCAATAACAAATACACTGTCTCGCCAGCCATCAAATGCGTTATTTAGTACTTAAGAGATAATTCTCCATATTACCCATATTACCAAGTATTTTGGCTTGAATGGTCGCGATTAGCACACAACAAAATTTCTAATTCCCAGTAATGTCTTCAAACTACAGCTGTATCAATGCTCTACATAACATAATATTTTCCATAGCTACAGGATTCCTATAACGTAAAATGGCATGCAATTAATCAGAGACGAACATCTGAAATCCGGTAACCATTGATCCATTAAATATATGTAGGTGATGCATGAAATGAACAGATCCATGTCAGAGGTGGTTGTTCATTTCTTAAACTACGCATGATCTATCAGAGATGAATATGCAGCTAAATCATTTTAGCAACAAAACGCTCCAGTGAGTAAATAAGTCGGCGCTATAGCGCCTGCCAAATTTGACGTAAGTGGCTTTAATATACAGAGCGCATCATTTCTGGCTGCTTGGGCGCTCTACTTACACACATTTTGTGTATAGGATTTATCTTGTGTTCGACTAAATATAATAGGTAGTTATAGAGTATGATTGGTGGATTATTCTCGAGTGAGATACATCTGTTTTCAATATTATACTACAAAGTCCGAGCGCCATCTTTGTGATAACACAGTTAGCAACCCACTTTTATGGGGGTTTATTCAATACATAGTTGTGGCGGATTTCATACATCGTATTCGACACACGATTCACATTCAGAATATCCATCTCAATTTCGGGTGCGACATGTAGAGACAAAGGCTAGTGATCACAAAAACCGATTTCTACCTAGCAATTTGCTTCTATCGCCCCAAGTAACGAGGCCTCGTGATTAATTGTGACATCCTTCGTGACATAATGATTTGCAATTTCAGGTCCACTCCTCCGCCATTCTATATATGTATATGGCTAACGTGATTTGATTAGCAATGCAGGTTCCGTTGAAATGGGCTGTTTTGGCATGCCTAGCATTGGGTTATCAGGCAATGGAAATATACAGATATCGCTGTCACTGTAATTTCTGAAATGGGAATATACCGATATTGCTGTCATTGTTATTTCTGGAATGGGAATATACGGATATTGCTGTCATTGTTATTTTTGAAATGGAAATGTTTCAATAATGATGTCATTGTTATTTATGAAATGGTAATGTATCAATAATGCTGTCATTGTTATTTATGAAATGGGAATATACCGATATTGCTGTCATTGTTATGTCTGAAATGGGAATATACGATATTGCTGTCATTTTGATTTCTGAAATGGTAATATACGTATATTGCGGTCATTGTTATCTCTGAAATGGATATGTATAATTAATGCTGTCATTGCTATTTATGTAATGGAAATGTATCAATAATGCTGTCATTGTTATTTATGAAATGGGAATATACCGATATCGCCGTCATTGTTATTTCTGAAATGGAAATATATCAATAATGCTGTCATTGTTACTTATGAAACGGGAATTTACCGATATCGCTGCCATTGTTATTTCTGGAATGAGAATAAACCGGTATCAGTGTCATAATTTATTCTGAAATGGGAACATGCTAATATTGAGCTATCGTTATTTCTGAAATGAGAATATGCCGATATCGCCGTCATTTTTTTTTCTGAAATGGGAACGTAGGGATATCACATTTTGTTTTTATTTCTGTAATGCAGCATTTCTTGTGTGTGTTTTTTGTATATGTTAATATTACTTGTTAGGAGCTATAAGGCACTATGACTACTGTTGCCAACCTTTGCTATTGTGACGGATGATATATGTTGTTCGTGCTTAGAGGTGATTTCTTCTGATTTGGCCTGTGCATCGGCGCATATTTGCCCCTAAGATCGATCTTTGTGGTACACAACATGCTAATTCCTGTTTCTCAGAGTAAACGCCGTCAACACCGACACGTTGCACGCGGCTCGAGAGGCAGAACTTAATCCAATGACTTAATATTGATTATTTATTCCGACACCGTATTATCTGTGGTTCCAATCGGCCTGTTATTGGATGTGATAATATTCGTTTCTATCACGATATTGTGAGAGTGAGCAGGCCGTAATGATTGCCCTTATATGCTATACATAACTGTGGTGAGCGGCGTGATTAGTATTCAGATAATCAGCTTCAATTTATATGGGACTGTAAATATTGCCCTCATTCGACAAAACATACCCCATTTATATGCAAAATCAGGCTATACAAAACGAACATTTACATAGTGTATAGCAATGTCACAGCCTAACCATACAATTAGTGAGATGAACAATGTTTATCGTATTACAGTTTTGCATTGATGCGCTATCCCTCTTTTAAAACTAAATTACAAATAATCAGAAGCTTATAATCATCAATACATCAAGTAGTATTAGGCAGAATCTACGTATGCTGCTATAATAACCATGTCGACAAAAACAGCACGGTTAATGGAATTCCCTTGGATCACGTATGTCAAGGCACCACATGCTCATGGTATGTTGACGGAACCCGCCCATGACCCGCGCACCATTTCCTTCATTTTGCTTACTTAGTTTTACACAAATGTGGATAGGTTTCGAGATTGATTTGGTATATTTGCGAAATAAGTTTTTCGCTGGCAGTTGCTCTGTGTGTGATCTAGCTGAAGCAGAAAGGCACTGTTGGTTTTCGGTCAGATCTTCATATCCAGGAATAAGGTTAGCCTCCCATCTTCACTTTCAGTTTACCTTCCATTTGACATGTCACCTCACTTTCGTAGAGACATGGGTCACTTTTGTAAATGCTGCTACCCTCGCAACCTTCGGACTCAATTCCGCACGTTACTGAGTTAAACAAATCAACAGTTTTTATAGTGATTTTGCCAGGTTTACATCGTAGAGCAGGTAGTCGTTTCTGCTTATTCCGTACCCTAATTAATATCCCTATATAGACCAGGTAATGCCTGGGCATGCCATACACAGAAAAACACTTCCAAGAATGCCCTATTTCGCACAACACTTGATAAAGCCTGTCCAGATGTCTCCTTTGATCGTCATTGAAAGAGCCGTGGAGACTTGCCTGAGCATAGAATGTAAATGGTGCAAGGCTGAATCATCGTATAGTAGTATCCAGTGGAATTTAAAAAAAATATGTTAGGTACGGTAGGCCAGTGTCATAATGCACAAAAAGTGTTGTTGCGCGTGTTTGTCACAATTTAGCAGCATGCAGTGATTTATCCGACGATGACGCTGATCACCACGAAGCTTGCAATTGCGCTCACAGGTTCGATTCAGATGCAGTTCGATTGATCATTTAGGAAAACGATAGGCCTTATACATAATCTCGCAGTCCAATAATGTAATCTATTGAAGCTATTCATTAACCACTCAAAATTGCAGTCATTCAGAGTGTATAGAACATCCTTGTCTTAGCCACGAATTGTATGGCGGAATACTTGGACTTGATCGCTGCTGCGACAAAAATGTAATGACCCAAAAAAGAGGTTTTCAATGAGGTTTACATCTAAACACCAGTTCAGTGTATAGCGTTGATCAGAGCGCTGACACTATCCTTTTTTATAAGAACACTGCACTGCGGATACCACTGCTACCTATTTACTTCCCTCCTTCGATAGGTCTACTGATTTAGACCACAAGCAATAGACCACACTAGAAAACAACTATCGTTAAAGAGGCAGTCACGGAAATCTATGCGCAGCATACCATGTTCATTAATCTCCATCACTGATCAAATTAACAGTGCAATTATACACGTAAAAGCGCTTGGAACATTGGGATTGTGCTCGCATACGCTAAAACTTACAAGGGTACATAACAGGAACAGCGTGAGTCGGAATTGTTTCTTTCTTAGCATTCTGCTCGGTAAAGATATTTATGTTGTGATAAATGGATTACTTTAATTAGCACTTTTAATGTTCATGGCATGCTGTAGGCAAACAAATGGCTTGAAGATCCCGTGCCAATAAAATATCCAGCACAAAGAACGAAACAATATCATTAACTGCAATGAATAATCGAACATATCGTTTGTTGCATCATAAATCCGTTAAACAAAATTACGGGAATATCAATTGGATTCAATAAGAACTATGTTGTTTTGGCACATATACAAAATCAATATTGGCGAAATAATCTATATTGGCCAATATTCGTGATGCTTTGTAAGTGCTTCATAACATGTTCAGTTTGTTGATAGCGCACTTCAGCCATGTAGGAAAATGTTGGTTTCCTCCCTGAACAAAAACACCCGACCTATTGAATCATTGCGGGGAGGGAAGGTAAATTAGGGTAGCAAAGCTTAATTTTGTATCATCTGCTGCTTGATTATAATGACTTGGTAGACAAGTCATCAATAGTGTACTTGCTTAATATGGGTAAAGCAGTGATCAATGAAGCGATGTAGGCATCCTGTATGTAGAATCAATATCTTGTCTTTGACTTTCAGTGCCACTACTGTTATCACTGGCTTGGTATATCTAATAATCAATATTCAAGATCCTATTCATTATTGCTAATCTTGCGTGCTAATCTTGCAAAGTGATGTGAGAAAGCTGTCAGTTACAAAGGCAATGTTTCAATAATGGCCGTGCTTAATAATTGAGAGAGAAGATGTGCAAACCTATGATTGTAAGCTTCTGCTGTTGTTGTTCTTGTTTATTCACAATGTAGCGCTGTTTGGCTTAATTTGGCCATGTACAGCGACATCTTTTGCTGTACTTGCTTTTTTCGGTGAAATCTTGACAACTGTGAACCGCCAATTGCGACCGTTAGTTCACTTTGACACTTTCTTATTAATTGCGATAACTCACATTTTCGCACAGGATGCGTACCATCAGCTTATGAAGTCGATTCATTCTAAGGTTAACCATACAATACCAAGGGGTATAATGTGACGTACACTTAAGATCTGCTCTGCGATGTACGGAGTGCTTGAATAACAAGCATGAGACATTCAACATTGCGCTTGCTTACAAGCACGATGTTGTGACATTATTCCTGCGAAAGTAAACACCGCAGCTTAAAAT
>CM067357.1:45767482-45819982 GCA_034190875.2 Urechis unicinctus
GGTCCGTTATTTTAAAACCTCTGGTCGTTATTAGCTCTTTGTTCTTTTCGGGGGCCAATATAATGCAGATGAAGTGGGCTCACAAGCACCCTAGATGGGAGTGAGCTTATTGAAATGAACGATCCCACACAATGGTGTATTGCAAAATGTTGCCGTGTGGAAAACAGCCATAGCAAACAAACTAACTACCGCCCATGAGCTGATAATTACTACATCCGATTACGCTGCCGTGCTTTTGCCTTCGTCTCAATAGCGCTGTATATCTATCCCGAGCGATCAGTTTGCCGCCTGGTATGTACGGTCGTGTCAATTATATCTCAAAATGCACGAAAAAGTGTGCCCGCAGTTTGATGACCGCCCACATTTGACACTAGGTCGGGATTTCCGGATTGTGTTGTTAATGGCCAAATATTGGGCAGTAGGGAAATAAATAGGAAGCCCTGATGTCCGCTGAAATTCCTCTCAACTCATTTTAACCTTCCCACAATGGCGTTTATCACGCACATCCTCTTTAAGTTTGCATTTTCCTGTCAAGTATCGGCTAGCTTATACGCCTCCTAGCAAATATTTGTTGATGTCCTGTTCAATGTCATATCATTCTGTGCTTGATAGTGGTTTGCGTATGATCGACTCATGATTTGGCATTGCCTTTGAATGCAGTTGACCAAGGAACCCAGCTGGTGGCTCCGTCATCAATGCTGAGTGCGGCTGCTGTAATGATGTAAAATAGTTTGCCATGTACGTGGTCGTTTACTCTGTCTCAGCTTTGACAGCTTACATATCCTGATGCTTGGCTCTCACAAGAGCCTTTTTATGTGCCAGATGCATAATACCTCTTGCTGACATTACAATATTCTTTAACAAAAAGCACATTAAGAATTTTGCAAATAATGCTGGATGTGGCATAATGTCAACATACTAAGCAAATTAAGTAGAACAATAGTGATTAATTGTATCGGTCATTCTTGCACAGATCCCTGAACATTTTGCCACCCCGTATGTGCGCCTAATATCAGGCGAATCAACCTAGTCTGAGGCAATCTATTACGATGATTAGAATAGGCACAAGGGAGTCGTAAGCCGTGCACATTTAATCAACTTGAAGTTCCTGTTGTGTGAATATAATATACCTCCTTTCAATCCACAATACTACGACACGGTACATCATCTATACATTGCTAGGCTGTGACAAATAAACTTACCTTGCTCTACAGACAGCGATCTCAAAACTGGATATTGCGCTCGTATCCATCCCCACAAGATGGCAATAACATGCTGCGCTCTGGGTCTGCAACATGTAGCAATATCCACTACAATATAGCGCGAACCACGTAAGCTTTCATGACCGTTATTAGGGAGTTTATCGAATTTCAGATTCACTACTTTGTCTACCCAGCGTGTCATGAATAACGTATGTTAGAGTAAATTGAATCCCGACATTGTCACTAACCTCATCAGTGGCGCTAGTAAAAAAACGAGGGAACACAACAATTTCGATAGTTTCTGCGCACTATGAGCGCCTCACTGGTGTACATTATAGGATCATAGTTGCTAGTTTTCTATAGCAACCACATAAATTACTCGTGCCCCGTTACATTACAAATCTACACAGTATCCGAATTAACAGTGAAAATATTGACAGTTAGGAAAGAAATAGCTGCTAATTTCCAATGCTAACTTTCTCGACTTGTTGCCCTTTTAAGCAAAGCGTTACTCACTGTTCCTATTTATTGCTGAGCAGTGACCAATGCTTCCTCGTTGTTATACGCTGTAAGGAATTGCGCCATTTAAGGCATCTCAATGATATCTAAACCATCGAAAATAACTGACCGTAGCTTAACATTTCCATGAAACCTTCCGTACCCAATTTATCGTGGTACATGACTTCCCTTGGTATACTCAGGGGCTGTATATTGAAGGATATGTCGCTGTCACAACACTGTCTTCTTTTGTGCAATCCGTCCACAAACCTCTTACTAAATAGACCATACAATAGTAAACACGACGAACGAAATTAATCCGTGCATAATTTATTCAAAACCACAGTTAATACTCCGCCGTTCGCTGCTCTTGCGCAAAGCAATCATCATTTGAAATATTGCAGAACTAGTATGATGACATGAGGCCAATGAAGCTGCAATAGCGATAAAAAAATGCATCATTTATGGCAAAAACATTTCTTTATTTATATGTGGTTGCATATAGTTCCACGCCTGATCACTATGCTGGGACACATGTAATAATGCAGCATTTTTACCACTTCATGAGGCATTTAAAATCATTCTTGAACCGGTCCACTACCTCGACCAGTGAGGAAATCTCTGCAAGTGATAAGATGTAGCGGCGTGGTCAATTGGCCTTAGCAACCAGTAGTTTGTTATAAGATGTTCTCTCTGTTCATTCGCGCTATTGTGAAGGTTGGTATTGTGTTGGTGCGGCTGTTTTACATGGCGAATAAGATCGCGTAGTTTACACAATAGGGGAGCTTATGATATATTACTCATGGCATAAAGTAATGCTCCTGGGTAATCTTTGTTAAGAAGGTTTAGTAAACATTATTAATCAATGTTAATAATGGTTATTGCTTTCATAGCCGGCGAGCTATATCACTTTAAATGTGTTCATTCACTCTGATGAAGTAGAGTTATACAGAGCGTATTTTTCTATTCTACGACCACGTCACCTCTTTAGTTAAAGGTCATGCAACGAAATTGCACCCACTTACGTCTTTTTAATAAGCTATTCTCGTAATAAACTTATATCAGTTGCCAAATTGCGACCTCCCGATACTTGAACACCACTGCCTGTGGTCCGAGGTATCATCCCCGCTCAACCATGACGCGTCACAAATATAACCCTTGACTCCATTGTATATGTGCGCACGTTTTGTACTGCGTTAGTCAAAGTAACATGAAATGTGCGACCATTTTCAGCGCTGCTAGAGCTGCTCATGTTAATTCTGAAGAAAGCGTTGACGTCATTGGACTTTCACGGAAAGCCAATTTAATAATAATCAAAATGTTATCATCTGGTACGAGTACCCGTATTCACTTTGCGTACAAACTGTTGGAACTCACTGTGGGACATTACGACAGAGCCGTCTTACGTCACGCGCCCGTACTCTAAATGTGCTATTGATATCGATGTAATGTATAATGTGTCACATTGCCCATGAAAACCAAGGTGTTTCAATCAGCAAAGAACAATATGGACTGAATACTCTAAGCCATGTGCAATAAATGGCCATGCTTCTTTGAATAGTGGCTCACCGCTTTGCCTTCGGTTCTGGTGGCTAGGTGTGATTGTATTTGACCTTCGTCTGAGTAGCTTTGGTTTCTCGTCCAAGAGCTTCAAATGGGTGTGTGTCAATAGGGCAATGACACACGATGGGAGCTGTCCAAGCATCACCACCATCCTGACCCATCGCCGTCGTTACATCTACCTTGGTTGGTAGATATAAACCACATGGTGTAAATGTGTTCGCCGTGAGGTGTGTCAAACGCGCAACGACAGGGGGAAATAATGTTTGTTTGACGCAGATAGAAGGGTAGTGGTGCTCTGAGCCGACGGCAATGCGCTCGGCAACGCAACGTATCTAAAGCATGCACTGAGGTTTTCCAGACAGAAGCTGTTATTCATATCTCAGATAAGTATTGGCTCAGCGCATATAATCTTAATCGACTGCGTAACGTCTGATTCGCTGATTCGCTGTCATAGCAGATAGGGCTTTGGAGAACGGAACTCAAAGATATCACGTGAAAACCTCCACTGACAGACGCCCGGCACAATCTCCAGAAAGCCTCGACCAACGGTCAGATGCATGATGGGGGGGGGGGGGGGGGGGGTCGAGGGATTGACTGATCCACTATATTAAGCTTTACAAAAAATATGTTATGGTGTGACGATCAAATGGAAAGCGGAATTAAATCTTTGAAAAAGAAATGAAAACTAGCGAGCATTGTTGAGCAAAAACATCCCGTATGTTGTTAATAGTTAGTAAATATTGCAGCCATGCTTAGCTTTCCGGATGCACGTTTTGCATGTTTTAATATATCTTCTCCCGGCGAGTTGTGAATGCTGCCCTACCAGGTCACGGTTATCTTCTCTTCAATTTACAAGACATTGACAGGCTGTTATTTAAATAGCTTTGCAACCCTTCCTGTGGTGTACAATGATGTGGCTGCCATTATGATAATAATTTTCGTGCAACTGAAATGATTCAAATATATGGATTATGTTGTAAAAGCCATTATATGATGACTCAAACACGTTGAACATTATCCAGCTATCGGCAGGTAAACCACAGTCAATATCCTTAAGAAACATATCGTTGTTTGGTGTGGACATCTGATTTTCGGCCTGAGACCAGGTGTCTCAAACATACTTCAATTGCACTTAATTCAATATCAAAAGACTTCACGTGTTATATAATCGCTCAACAGCCGGGAGGTTATAAGTAACAGCATATAAATGTATGATGGGCTGACCGTATAAATCAAAGGTAATCCACTGCGCAGGTAATATAACCCTGTTTTCGACCTCTCCCTTACAGTCAGTCCTTTAATAACACATAAAGTTACTATCCGTCACTCTATTCGGCATGGTACATCCTAGCAATACCAATGACTGTAATAAACACACATACCCACGACCATATCACATTTGCTCTAACCATATTTATGCTTTGAAGTGCGTATCTGCAGAGCAGAAATAGGACGCTTAAGTATAACGAAGGGTGATAAGAGAATTCGTTTAATGGTACAGTAGCGTGATTCATTGGATGGGGAGTGGTTCTCTCGGCTTTACATATCTATGTTACAAGCAGCAGTAAAGGGATGTAGGATATCTTAAGACAGAATTGACCCGGGAGCTGGTTGTCTAGCAGTGACGTTGTGATGTCATGTGACGAGGCCCTATTAAGCAGTACTTATAACGATGCATCAACAGCATAGCTTTATATTCGGACGTTGCAACTGTACATGATGCGCATACTGACATATTGTTCTCTTTAAAATATGGATGCTAAGACCTGCAAATAATAAATAACACTTTATAAAAATTAGAGCATAGATGTATGACTGACAGGTTGTGGCCCCACATCGTCGGTACGAGAGCTTTATAGGAGCAACATTATGAGTGCATTTATGAGTAGCATGATTTCTTTGTCGCATGACTATCGTCTTGCACGGCTTTTGCATAATGAGTATTCAGTGTCGAATGTGTAAACTATGCTCATTCCATCACAATGAAAGTGTATCGTTGGCATTAATAATACATATGCAAGGTAGTAAATTTATTGGATGTGTAGTTATATTACATGTTAAAACATGCCTTTGGATGCCACGAGACTGCGGTACATTCCTAATATGCATGACTATGTGTCGATGCCAACACATCTATGACCTTTATCATACACTGATCGAGATGTGTAACGACGGCGAACAAAGCATTAGGGATAAATAAAGAGTTAGGCACATTGAAAAATGCCCTTTAGCGACAAGCGCAGGAAAAACCCGAACATATCTAATTGGATGTGGTGACGTTAAAATGACGCTAGAGGTAATGATGCGAATTAATATGAAACATTATACAATACATCGTCTAAATCGTACAGAAATGTCGCTTTACATATATCTTTGCATTGCAACGGTTGTGCGCTTGTAGGTGCGCGTAGTAAAATGGGGTATGAAAATGCTAAGCTGTCGTTGCTGATCACTTTTGCCTGGGTATAACGGCTGGAGTGACCTTCCGGAAGCGATTTGAGTAGTCCGAGCAAATGTTGTTAGCGTCGTTAATCAGCTGATATGACCCTCTTCGCCTCACCCTGCAGGTTGCAACAAACCGTAGGGTTTTCATCGTAGCACTGGTCGTCTACAGGATTAGTAATGCGAATCCCATGAGCGCCCTATAAAGCATCCACATTGCTTAGTGGGACTCATTGACTTTGAAATATCGCTGGTATAACCGGTAGAAGTAGACGCCGCTGCTTGTGTTATATTATCAATTGCACCATCGCTCTACTCTTACCTCTGACAGGCTTACACCGATCGGAGGAAATACCTAAATACCTATTTGTTCTTCATAATTAGAGCTCCAGTTTTATACCCATAGGTAACAGGAAATTGCACATCTAGTTTGAAGCCAGTTTGAATGCGTAAACATTTAATTTATTTCTTTTTCCAATATGGTAAAAACGGCAAAAACCAAAATAGGTTCGACTCGTTTTCATTGCCCTGTTTATCAAGTAGCACTGCTTGGTGTTGCTGGTACCTTGACACAGTGGCCATATAACTCGCCTTGCGACCTGGTTGCTCAATGCTATAATATATGATCTGTCCCCAATTTGTTTCCGCTGCATTGTGTCCGTCCCCAGTCACCTGACAGTTCCAGTAATGACGACTGAGCGTCTATAACTTGTAGTTGTCTGCGTACATTATATTCTGTTGTGTGAGGGCCATGTTAGTCCTGCCCTACATTATTTCATTATCATTGCAAAGTCATAAGTTTCGTCTCTAGAGATCATACAGATCGAATGCAAGTTCAAACGCCCACCAGAGGCCGTGCTTTTAACACAACAGTTGATGGTGACAATAACTGTGTTCACGTAGAACGCTGAGCTAACCACGATTTCTGTCACTGGTTATGTGACGCGTATGTGCATCACATAGTTCTAGGAACGTCAACCACTAGCAACGAGTGTATGGGCTTTGGTAAGCAATGTATCCTTAAAATAACGAGAATCAGGATATGACATGCAAAAATGTACTAGTGCACTAAATATTCTGAATAATAGGAGAAGCCAAGATGATACTAATCTCTAGCCAAGTGGCAAATAACTACACACATAATATTTATGCAACATATAGCATCACATTAGTGATAATTAATCAATGATACAGTTATGCCACCAATAAGGTACTGTTGTCTTGATACTTTGCATTGACAAGCGCACATACATGTCCAACACATAGAATAGGCTTGTACGAGGGTGCATATTGCCGACAAGCACATGCAGCAATGCGTCTTACCTGATCATGGTTGAGGACCCACTTAGCTCTGCGGGCAAGCTGCAATGAATTAACTTTAACTACAAGGAATCCATTAAAGACAAGATGGGACAAATTTTCCTTATATAAGCAATGCAATACCGGTTCTTTCCACATTGAAGTCATCGAGATGCATGGCATGCGTACAGCGAATATGTGAGGTAGTTAATATTTGAAGTAGTTATTAACATTCTACATGTGTCACCCAATATCCATAAAACAGAATTCGATTGCATAACCTATGCTTATTATATCATCAATATTGATTAGGCCACCTGGCCAGTTTACCACGTAAATGGGTTGATGAAGCAAATCTAAAGCTACTCTAATCTAATGTTATGTTTATTCATGCAGACATTGGTGTCTGCTGCGCGATGTGCAATAAATACATACACACGCACACATGCTTGCATTTGAAAACGGTTCATTTTGTTCCAACGATGTAGAAGTATATGATATTGCGATGCTGCCAGAGTGGCTTAATCAACATCTAAAAACCACGAGCTGACCAATATTGCAAATACTGTAACTATTGTACTATGATTTTGCCACATAATTCCGTCATCCTACAAAGCTTGATAATGCAGCTGAATGTTTATTATTAGAGTAAAATATCTTTTCAACCCATAACTCTCCGTATAAAATGTATAACTATTTTATCGCCCTAACTGTCCCACGACATTACGTGTTACATTAAAAACATCATCATTTTACCATTTCCCAATACTACCATATCATCAAACATGTTGCTGGTGCATGCCACTCAACCAGAAAAAAGGCAATATACATCTGAAACATTAACATGCAAACCAGCCACATACAAGCGACATTGAAAGAAACGCTTGTATGTCCACAAATGCACTGTAGCGTCACATGTTCAAGGGGAATTCGTCAAAGAATGAACCATTCATTTCGCGGATCACGCCTGTATAATTGCTTAATGTTACATCACCGCCTTGGTCTATATGCCTGAATTAGCGACCAGGGAGAGAAATTTATTTTGATAAGCCTTCAACGCCGCAGCTTAACTTATTGAGCAATCATTGGTCGGGAGATTAAAAACTATATTCGTCCCTCTGCATGCATGTTTTGGAGTTATGCCAGTCACTAACAAACCCTTCATTATATAAGGAAGGGTGATTTACTTGATGGGGTCTGTTCCTTAAATATCCTATAAAGCCTTACTTATGACTATCCATAAACTGCTTTCAATAGCGTACTGACAGTATGGCTTGTCTGGATGAGCGTCTTGGGCCGTCAGTATTCCCTTAAACATTTTTTTTTGCAAACTAAGCATTAGACATTAGGCTATTGGAATTTGTGATTATAACTTTCGCAATGTCATTCTTAATGCACCATGAACATGAGAACACTATAAGATTGACACTTGACCGGCTTGTATTCGTAATGGCCCACGTTATGAAGGAGAGGTAGCGTGTAGGACGCTAGGACCTTCACAATGCATCAAACAAGTATTAACTGTTAACTAAAGTCAGTTTTATATACTCACAGTGATTGAACTCATCCTGATTGATATGGCCAATACATCGATGTCTTAACTCACATATATCTGGGGGTTTTCGCCTTATTAGCCAGGGCGATGGATACAAGCCTGATTTATCTATGGCTGCCTAAATTCTCGACAATGTAATAACTTGCTGGCATCATGAATTCCACTCCATGTACAAAATGATTAATATACCATTTTCTTTAAATATTTTACCGAATAGCCAGTCGATTTCTACGTTGGAAATATAAGCTTTGGATATGATTATCCCGTTAAAGATGGCGATACACATGTACATGCTTAATGCATTATGCCCACATGGACAGAATATCCGGTTAGAAACGAAACATGTCTGGGGTGTATTGTATTATGTGCTGAATCGAATGTGTGATCTCACTTCCAGGAATATCAGTACATTTGGTATACATTTGGTGTATCATATTACATGTGTGTTCTTATAATATCGCATATTCCAGTCAATGGGCGCTGAAATACGCATGCGAAAAGTTTCTGATATGCGTCCTAGCAACCTGGAAATTATTTGTTGATGGCCCGCTCAAGGTCCCTCTATTGAGCCAAAGACCATGAGAGCAAGCCACAAAATCAGTGGATCATAGAGTTCAACGCTAATCACTGGGTTCTGAAGAGGGAGCTACCATTTAGCATTCGACCTAAATGCAGTCGACACATTTAAGCGTTTAAATTAAAAGATTTATCCATGGCTTTGAATGGAATGCCTTTGAACCCACTTCTAACTTACCTGCATCTAATTGGCAACCGAAACGGACGAAGGGTTAGAAACGACCAGGTGTTTTATGTTAAAGGACTTTCATGCTCCAACAGAAATATCACCTCACACCTTCAATTGCAGCGCTAAGAACTCAGCTGGTTTTAGGTGGTCCTAAAGCTAGCTTTTGTGGCCTAAAGTGTTGTTTAGTCGCCCAATTCTCACAAATTGTCGAATAATTGGCTTTATATATTCAGTGTTCAAAACTAAGTGAATTTGCTGCATATCTGCTCCTAGAACAAATAAGATCCATCTGCGTCGGCTATTTACACTTGCAAAGAATGATTTCAAAGGCCCAAGCAAATACCATACATAATATTTCTACAATGGCAGATAATTTTATAAGGAAAACTTCATTGGTCATATATACAACTTGAGCTCACCTGGGCTGTTTTTGTCTTGTTACGCTCACAAATATCACCAACTATATAATATATGTGGCTACAAATTTATACCACAAATGTTTCTTACTGACGAATATTCCATATGTTAACGCCCCAATTGTTCACTAAATAACAATACAAATGTGACATAACCTATGTTTGTTCATTAAACTGATGCCTGTCAATCCGACTAGTGCTACTGCTAATGTGTGAAAGAGCCAACGATAGTCGTTAACAGGGATGTTACTCACATTTGGAAGGTCGATATGCTATACAGACTGAGTCAAGGTATCTGCAGTTGCCTAAGGTCAGACAAGGTGCCGATGTTAAGCGCAGTGGGGACTTAAAATGATCATGTCGAACGCTGGGTCTTAACTTCCAAACATGTGTATTTGCATTGCTGCTTTGATCAAGCCTGTTTAATTTCCGGACGTATAATTTCTTTATATATTAGACATATAGACATATCACGTGACAGACGCAAACTCGCTGATTTGGCACAATGTTTACCCCAAAAAGTGCAAATAAGATGAAACATAAAACATGCCAGAAATTTGATCGTCCAAAGAAAAAGGTTTGGGCGATTATGATGCACAAAGGCCAATATTGCAGTCGCCTAAATCAAAAGCTACTCGCTCCGGGCCAGTTAATACTTGGTTGCATAGGCCCGCGATAAATAATAAACACGACGAACAACATTTATCCATGTATAATTTATTCAAATCAGTGTGAATCATATGCCGTTCGTTACTCATGCGCAAGCAATCATCATTTGAAATAATGCAGAACTCGTTTGATGATATTGCGCACGTTTTTCAGCAGTAACGATCACAAATGCATCATATATGCCGAAAACAATTTCGTAATTGATGTTTGAAGGTTTGTGCTATATGGTTCCAAACCTGACCATTATGATGTATTACTCGTAATGTTGCACCGTTGGTTTCACTCCATGAATCGGTAACCAGATCAATAACATCATCATTTCAATGTGTCAGGTAGATGGTTCCAGATGCGTCGTCAGCAATGTAATCCTCGTTGGCTGCAGAAGCGGCGCAGACTAAGAAACAGGTGGCCATTATATAAAGAAGGGTGATTTATTGGATGGGGAGTGGTGGTGCTCTGTTCCCTAAATATCCTATAAAGCCTTACTAATGACGACCCATAAACTGCCTACAATTGGAAGGGAACAACACGCCCAGGAAGCCAACCTATTCACAAACGAGAACCTGTGACATAATAGTTTTGCGGGGTAAATAAAGAGCGTCCTTCAGGCTACTAGGATTTTGTTTGATTTGGTTATTTCTTTCAGTTTACAGATGTTGAATACATCGCCGCGTTGGCTGGATAACACATAATTCCATGACAAAACCTGGAAAACAGCATTAAAATCGGGAAAAGCCTATGACTGTAAGTTGACCGTGATGGGGAGCGAGTATTTTCTTTGATTGCAATAAACTGCTGACAATACACAACATCAAGGTAATCATAGGTTTTATTGACACACTAATGAGGCGCTGGTAAGTAAGTAGCAGTCCAAAATGCACCCATCGCGGGTGACAAAGCCATTAGGTATGAGTTCATATTTCTGACTGTTGATCTTACCACAAGCTCGTATATATATATATATATATATATATATATATATATATATATATATATATATATATATATATATATATATATATATATATATATATATATATATATATATATATATATATATATATATATATATATATATATATATATATATATATATATATATATATATATATATATATATATATATATATATATATATATATATAATATATATATATATATATATATATATATATATATATATATATATATAAATATATATATTTATATATATATACAAATGAGCTGCCAATGAAATTGTTCATTGGCTTTTACGTTCCAATGCATCGTTCCGCAAGGAGCTGGTTACCAGGTATAATCTATGACGGGAATAATGTTGTGTTTTTATGACCTGACAACCATACGCAATGTGTACCAAAACTTTGACGTAGTCTTTTCTCCCGATCGTAAGCAAAACAAAATTACACAAGGCACATCCAAGCTGTAAATCCTGTAACAGCGGTCCAGATAGTACGCTGTAATGCTAAGGTGGCTTTTGGGATTCGTTATAGCCGCATTTTGCGATGACTTCCATAGGTTGTCTGATCATTTGTTAATGCTTTTCTACAGGCAAACGACCACACGGGTATGTGTCGTCTGATGGCATGTTTAGCCGTGTATAGCTTTGTGGACGCACAAGCAGCAGATAATCCGTATATTTCGGCATAACACTCCAGCTTCAAAACAAGTTGTGAAGGAATTATAGGCCAAGTCCATGACATTATGACGACATGGTTTCCCTCCCATTACTATTACATAACCAATGAACGGCAACTATCCATGTTGAAGTCATGGATAGTTGGCCTTTTTAACCAAGGATGTGTCAAATCGTATTTTGCAATTATACACGCTTGTACAAAGCCGGGCACATTGGCATATAAATAAATCTATCTTCGCTAGATATGGAATAATATTGTTTTATATTATTTGCCGATGGCTCGGAAAGCGTTCTTGGCCCTTATGCATTCACGTAATTTGACCTCAGTTAATCGCGTGTTTTGAGCTGAGGTTAAATTATTCAGTCTATATGACAGTGGGCGGAGTTATTTGAGTTATTTCACCCTTTGTCCCTCATCATACTCTATTAGCAAAACAAGCCAACCACGCCGATAATGCTCTCCCTTGTGCTTCATGGGATGATCTATGGGAGCTAAATAGAAATATTCCCCCGACCCAGCGACCGCATTGTCTAGATACCGAGCCGTTATGACAGCATATGTATAGGACCCTTCAATATGCGGGACACTTCTCCCTCTGCAGCCATATTTTTGATGTACGAATCGGTGAACCAAATAACGGTCGCTGTTATCTAGGAAAAGAGGGGCCAACATATTGAAATACATCAAGGGAGAGCCTATGAAAAAGCACACGTTCTATGGGTCCCTGTTGTACAATTTGCTACACACTGTGGGATGGTTGTTTCGGGTTGAAAATGTCAGAGAGGCCGGACGAAGGTCAAACAGATAAGTTGAAAGCACCCATAAAGGCTAGAAACAGCTAGCAAGTGCCAAGTTCGGACAAGACTTCTCAACTCAGCGACTGTTTTTTACTCAACACATAAATCAGAGCCTAACTTAGTCAGCATCAATGCTTTAATGTGGAAACACATTAGTCATATAGCTGCGAGGGCCGGGTACAAGCACATTTCTATGTTGTTTTCTGAAACGGCCCAAAGTATCAGTTTGGCATACGGCAGGCGTAGTGGCAAGTTATAACAAGGCTTCGTTTATTCAATGCGATTACTGCTAACTACGTTGAAGGTTTTGTTGTAAGATGTCGCCGGGGTTTTCTGTGATTACTTTATTATCTGATTCAAATTATACATGAAGTACATATTGTACTTAATTTTTGGAAGCTGTTTAAAATGAGAATTCACCCACGCATTGATTGTTGACTCTCATTGTATGCGGAAACCCTTGTTACTTGTCTGCCTACCTCGATTTTCATCCAGTCTATTCTCATGTTTAATCTGCATGTTATGCTATGTAGTTGGGGTATAGTTATAAGTACCAAAGCAATGACCTCCTTGCAAAGGATATCTAGCCAAGCAAGCCTCTAGTCATAGCGTCTGATGTAACTAGCCAGGGTTATATCGTGCGCCAAGTGGTATATGGATATTGCACAGGAGATGAAGACGCTCATGACACGAAAAAATATCGCACCAATATTAAAATACTCTCCCCGTACTTAGGCATGGTGAATTATTCTACACCACCGCCGAACCGATCAGGGAATACATCCTCGAGAACGTCACGCGTAATAGTGACATTGCGCATTAACATTAACGTCGCCATCAAGCTGCAATCGGCTCGCTTGACAATTTTAACGCCTCATGGGACAAATGGTGCATCATTTCACGGAATATTGCATAGCGTACGGGTGCAAAACCAAAACGAAGGTGCTAGCATTGTCATAGGTGATTCATTTTTGATAGTAGATTGGATAACTGGCTCACATGGTCTGCGGCACATTGGATGTGAGGTTCGTTCAACAAGGGTTGCTAGACAGCGTGTCAGATTGCTTGTCGCATAAGTGCTTTTCCACCTGCGGTTAGGAATAAGCGATACTCTAATCTTATATTATGTGAGTCCGCATGTATGAGCAATAACAACCACTCGTTTAAACTCACTGATTTTCAAAACCACCATATCTTTGCGCTAAATGTTTGCTTTGGACATTTAAATTACTTTGAAATTAGCAGATCCATAAACCACATTTTAATTTAGAAAATCGTTGGGCAATTCAGCGCAATGTTAAGCAATGCCAAATAAAACATTTTGCTCCTCGCGGTTAAATCGATGATCTCGCCACATTTATCTATGTTGTAGTGGATAATGGCAACCATCGATAAATTGCACTTACCTGTAAAGCAAAATCATCCATATCAATGCAAGTCATGACATGTATATATTGATAGAAGTATAAAAATTAAGACTATAAGTGTATATTACACACACTCACACCTTTACCTACCCTTTATGACTAGGCAGATAAATAGTAAAGGTCAGTGCTTTCTATATAATTGATCTCCTTTAATACATGGATCGCGGTCTATCCAAACGAACTCTCGTGCTAATGAGGCTTTATGGGATATGCCAAAAAATGTAACTCAGCCTGATACCACAGAGCTAATATATGCAACATCTAAATGCTAAGCTTGCCAAATGCTTGTTTTGCAGGCAAAAGGCTAATACTAAACAGCAATATCTTAAAGCAGTAAATCTAGTGTCTGCAATATATCGCTATTTATAGTGTTATAACTGCTTTATGAGCATCAGTGTATCATCTTTATCCACACTTCCACCTCGTGGGTCTGCAATAAACAGTTATTGGTGGCAGGTATTCCTTCATATGTATGTAAGGTGAGCGTTCATTGAACTGCACAACGGGCTTTTTAGTTTTTGCACAAATTACGAAACAATTGTGCTGATGTATTACTTAAGGTGTCAGCCATGCACTATACGTTATGAAACGGCCATATGGTCGTAAATTGCATGAGACGTGTGATATAATGCCATTAATGGGAAATTCATCTCCAGGATTGCACACATGGGAATTTATACTCCACGTTAAATATACCAAACATTTTTCTTTATGTGTGAAGATATTTAGATATGGTTGAACATCTCAAAGATTGGCTGTAATGCTCACTGTAAATTCAACCAGTTATTTCCTCGAGGAATGTCGGAGTTGCTATCTGAAGTGTATGTCGGTGATAGATCGTTGCGCCATGGCAGAGATCCGTAAAATTGTCACGGGGAAATATATGCGTTTTATTTCGAATACTTACAGGACGAAGTGACTCGCAATGATACTTCTACAAAAGTAATTCAAACAGTGGTAAGAAAAATTATATGTGGCAATAGTATATATGAAGATTACTATGGTAGTGCATGCAGAATGTCAAATTGTCGATTGCACATAACCGTTTGCCTGCAACGCCTTGAGTAAACACGATATAAGAAATGATCAGTGCTTTGCAAACAGTGTTATTCAATATGCAAAGTTAAGGATAATAAGCTCACTCTTTGCGTTTGTTGACTTTTTGTTTCTTTTAGGATGTCATCAAAGGCGATTTGTGGAGCTATGCATACCATGCCATTGAAAATGTGCGACTCATTGCTTGTACGTGCGGGAGGTAACATGCATGCCTATCACAACAGACATGTTTATCTATACTGTACCTATTTATCCAAACTATGGTTACTATATGGCTTTTTTCACTGAAAGTACTTGGTGGAATAATATGTGAAGTGCTATTACCACTCGACACATGGATAGTGTATAGCTGCGATCAGCTTTAAAGTACCCCGCTGATAACGCCATATTTGCCATCGAAGTAGCTTCAACGTGTTGTCGAATGAAATGCTAGGTTTATCCAAAATGCTCAAGTGTTAGTGTCCATAAGTCTATCATATCTACAGCATATTCAGCGATGTAGGGGTTGTTTTTGCAAATGCCCAAACGAAGTAACTATAGTTCAATAACCCCTCCTGAATTAAATAACTCGACCGCAGCTGCAAAATTTAGTTCTTTTGCATTTGCAATATGCGCGGCTTTGCTCAGAATAAACCACACATGCACATGCGTATTTCGTCCGAATAATTCCGATACCGAAACATAAATTACACTGCTTGATTATAGTAAGAATATTAATAGAAAATGTGCTCTTATTAACTTGGGATATTTAAGAATCCCACTGGACAGTCAGTCAATATCGGCGTGATATTATTTTCCTGGACATTTGTGCTGACATCATTCTTCAGAAGAGCATATTCAAGATAGCCAGTACGACAAGGTGGATAGACCACATAGGTCTTAGCATTCTATGTCTGGGTCAGGAAATATAGATAGATCCCCAACAGCTTACCCTCACTACCACCAAACCCAATCAGTGCAGCGTGAAAAATGGAACAAATTTTATGTGGCCGTTGGAAACATGCTCTTTTGTCATATAAGCTACGTTAATGAGGATGTACTTTAGGCTGCACCAACTAAATTATGTCAAATATCAATGCAATTATTACAACATAATTCATCAGCTACTATCAGTGCATGAGAATTTAAACAGGAAAACATGAAATGGTTTTAATGTCTTTTTTTCAAAACTTGCTTCATGCTAACTGTGCACTTTCGTGATTACCATAGACAAAGCGCAAGGACTCTTTTTCCGGACAACAAAAAAGTGTATTGATTGATTTCTTGTGACCAGTGTAACCTTGGTACAAGAACGCAAGCAGACAAGCTTATAATTCTTGTTACGGCTATACCAGCGATATTTCAAATTGAATGAGCGTCGATGAGCATTCTGAATTTTATCACGTTTCACGATGACTGCGCTACGGATTGTGGCAACCTGCGACGTTAGATAAGGGGATCATACAAACAAATTAACGGCGCCAAACGACAGCTGAGCATTTCACATCCTTCGACCCCTTACAGCTATAAGCACACAACTGATGCATTGAAAAGATATACCGTAGAGCGCTATTTCTGAACGACTTAGACGTTACATTATATAAAATGACGGGGCCGCTACTAGCTTACCTCTCTAGTGTGTCAAGAAAACCTACGATTACCTTGATGCTTTGTTTAGCCAACAATGTATTGCGTTCATAGAAAACACTCGCTCCCCATCATGGTCAACTTACAGTCATATGCTATTCCTGACTTTAATGCTGTTTTGCAGGATTTGTCATGGAATAATGTGTTATCCCAGCCAACGCGGGCAATGTATTCAACATCCGTAAACTGAAAGAATTAACCAAATCAAACAAAATGCTTATTATGTCACACGTTCTTGTTTGTGAACAGGTTGGCTTGGTAGGCTTGTTGTTCCCTTCCAATTGTAGGCAGTTTTTAGATCGTCATTATTAGGGCTTTATAGCATATTTAGGGAACAGGCTCATGAATACCGAATAAGCTTTGGATCCGTTACATAAACATTTTCACAGGCTCTTGATATATGTTGTTTTCTAGTTACCAAAACGCCCCTGACATTCCAAACACATCACCATCGAGCTATACTTGCTATGAATAAATACATTGGTGACAGGTGGGAGACAACAAAACTGACCTATAATGGGAACCATATAGCACGGGCCAACATACATCAGTTTTAAAAAACATATGATGCATTTGTGGTCGTTACTGCCGGAAAACGGCGCAATATCATCAACCGAGTTCTGCATTATTTCAAATGATGATTGCTTAGCGCAAGAGTAGTGAACAGCCGATAAATCACCCTGGCTGAATAAATTATGCATGGATTAAGTTTGTTGGTCGTGTTTAATATTCATGGCATGCCTATGCAACCAAGCGTGTACTCTTTTATCCTATAATGGATAACGTCATGCTGATCTATCTCCACCAGTCCACGCTATTGCCATCGCATGTTGGATATTATGAGGGCTCGAAATTGTCGGTTGCCCACTCGCCCGGGTACAGTAGCTGTTGATTTGGGCTAATGCAATATTGGAATTTGCGCATCATAAATGCCCAAGTCTTCGTCTTTGGACAACCGAAATTCTGACTTTTTTTGTAAACATTACCAAGTCAGCGAGCTTGCGTCTGTCACTTGCCATATGTCCATTGATTGATTCAGTCTAATATATACAGAAATTATACGTCGGGAAGTTAAACAGGCTTGATCAAAGCTGCAGTGCAAATAGACACACGCTTTTGACATGTCTGGAAGTTAAGACGCAGCGTTCAGCATGATCACTGTGCCTAACACGTGCACCTTGCCTGAACTAAAGCCACTGTAGATACCCGCACAACCTATGTGTGGGATTCACAAGAGTTAAGAATAGCATGACGGCGGGGCTGACTTGCTGCTTACTCTCACAGTATCGTGGTTGATATGAGAAATAAGACAATTATATCATCCATATTATAACATATGCTTGAGTGCGACCTCTCGATTCTCATACATCGAGTCTATGTTGAAGACGCGTACTCCGAAACACTAGCATGTGGTGTGCCACACGGGTTCGTTCCGGCTAAAGCAGAGAGACGATAATTAGTTTCCTCACATTCAGGAATAACGCCAGACTCCAAACTTAATTTTTCGTTTATTTTCAAAATGCCATGCCGTCTCTCTGTCGTAGAAACATGGGTCACTTTGAAAACTACAGAACGAGACAGCCTGAGCATACAATGTAGGAGGCTTTAGTATTAAATGGAATCAAAAAGATGTCTCGATTGGATACAGTAAGAGGCCTTGGTTATCGCTTACATAATATGTAACGTATGGATGGCCAGTGTCATAATGCATACAGAGTGTTGATGCATGTGGTCGTATTTGCAAATTTACCTACATGCACTTATTCACCATAGCATGACGCTGACCATGACGACACATCGACCTGTACCTGCAGGTTTGAATCACAAGTCGTCTTATTCATAATTTAAAAATATTTCATAACTTTACTTAATCTCTCAGTCAAAACATCTTATCAATAGAAGCTATTGATTAACTTCTCATTGCTGAACGGCTGTCATACGGACGATATTGAACATCACACCTTTTTCGTAGCTCGACTGCTCAGCAAAATTCGCCGATTACTACAATTCATAATTAAATTCTACATAGATTACCGTTCTCACTTTCTTGGGAACACATTATCTCTCGGTTGACAAGCATGCTGTTATGTAATGCGTCTTCTACGACATGCTCAACATGATACCTTTATCTTCCGATCCTATGACTCACGGGAAGCCTATGGCAAGTAAACGCCTCTTATTCGGTTTTCAACAAACAATTTTTCCTTTAATCCACCCATTTATGAGACCAAAGACACCATTTTGCCATGATCTGTGGATGGGTTAAGTACTGTTTACGTATTTGCGACTCTATGCCACCTTGACTTGATCCCAGAATTAGTATGCGATAAATCAGCTCTAAAATGAGGATAAAATCTTAACACGAGTTGAGTACATAGCAGAGCGATGACACTATCCTTTATCATAAGAACGTTATACCTCAGATATAACGGCCGCCTGTGTCCTTCCTTTATTCGATTAGTCTACCCATTACGACAACAAGACAGAGTCCCTGTTATAAGCTGAATATATATATATATATATATATATATATATATATATAGAGATATATATAGAGATATATATATATATATATATATATATATATAGATATATATAGATATATATAGAGAGAGATATATATATATATATATATATATATATATATATATATATATCTATATAGAGATATATAGATATATATATATATATATATATATCATATATCTCTCTCTATATATATATCTCTATATATATATATATATATATATATATATATATATATATATATATATATATCTATATATATATATATATGCTTATGCTTATACACGGTTCTTCTTTATGGCAAACGTCGGCGCAATTTACAGTCCCATAGTAACGGAAACTGTAATCACGTTGCACAGCGTATGTGTTAGATCCAACAGAGTTAATTATAGCATGAGGGCTAGCATGATGGGTTGCTTATTCTAACAGTATCGTGGTTGATATGAGAAATTGTCCAATTAAATTTTCCATATCACATTGTATGTTTTAGTGCTACCAATGAATCTGCATACATCGAGTCAGCGTTGAAGGCGTGTACTCCGAAACACACGAACTACCGTGTGGTGTGCAACACGAGTCCGTCGTAGGGCCTTCACAGTTTGCAGCCTGCATATTACCACTTGACAATCTGATAATCATGATGAACTACAATACCACCAATATTGCAATGATACTCAGATCTATTTTATATTTACTCCTAGGAAAGAATGTGCGGGTGATACACGAGCCAAAATAGTAAAAAAACGCCCTCCAGCACGGACAGCATATGTTACAGAAATACAGGTGACAGCGATGTCAGTATATTCTCATTTCAGAAATAACGATGACAGCAATATCGGTTTATTCTCATTTCAGAAATAACGATGATAGCAATATCGGTATATTCTCATTGGCTGGTAACCCCATGCTGGGCAAACCATAAGAGCCCATTACACGGGAACCTGAATGGCTAATCAAATCACGGTAGCCAATTAAATATATAGAATAGCGGATGCTTTTTTAATTTGACATTGCTAACCGTTATGTCAAAAAGGGTGCCACAATTAATTGTGAGGAATCATTACTTGGGGCTGCAGCAGCAGATAGCTTGATAGAAATCGGTTATATGACCACCAGTCGTTGTTTTTACATTGTCTTATGCCGACCACGATATTCATGCTGCTCGCAAAAGGTGTGAAAATTACGCGCCCCCGCCACCCCCACCGGAAATGACGTTAAGTAGTACTATAACAGCAAATTTTCAGGTAGCAATATGATCGCTGATCGCATGCTATGGCTTTTCTGTGTAAAAATTAACCACAGGTGGACCAGCGATACATTTGGACCAGGGTGACTGGGGCGCTGATTGTCTGTGATTGGATTTGGGATCTTGTGAATCGAGGCCAGAAAAATGTTGTTCGCTGCAGGTTGAGTCTCGTGATATCAAATATATCTCAGCGATCAATATGAACAATCCTTTATTGCGTTCATTACAGTGCGTTGCTTTAACTATACTAGTTTAGTACTTTTCGCCCATGGCGTTCTATGTTGATCACTCGGCCCTTGTTATCCGTGTGGCATTGTAGAATGTCATAATGACACAGCAATGCGTTGATCACGCAATCATGCTTAATACTATCAGTTGGTAAAACTCGTCTCATTAATGTTTTGCAAAACCTACAAAACGCTCTTACGAAGAGAAGGGGACGCACCGTGATGGACACCAGGTGGAGTCATTGATCACAACACCTGGTGGTTCACAGCTAACACATGCTGTCGGTTGAGGATGAGTATTGATCAACGTATTCCAGGTAAGTTCAGACATACTCTGCGTGATAAGTCGGCGAATAGAATTGTGAAAGAATTGTATTGTGCGCAGATCGACATCATTGAAGTCCAAATATGTATCTCGAGTGTTACGAGTCGCCCACCACAGAGCATTGGCTTGATAACTGACTAACGCGTGTTGTGGCTGATGAGACAGCTTACCCCCTATTGATAGATAAAGGGATTGGCTGTTGACAAATCTTACAAGATTATTGACGATGAGAGCATTACGCTGACCCACGTTTGTCTGAGGATCACAAACATCCATCAGCCATCGCCACACCCCCAATAGCTCGATTAATCTATGCTGCTGATTATATCACATGACTGCTCAAGTCTGCGCTGCAGCGTATAAAAAAGATAGGCCTAGAAGTTGCGGCGCTCGAAAGTTAACATAGCCTTACCTTATGCTCTACAATCTTCCATCAGCAACGACATAATCCAACAAGACTACTATCTGCAGTGCACTCTACATATTGTGAATCAACTGGCATCAATAGTTCAACAATTTTTTCTTACAGATCTGTTGACGTTGTATTAAACAATTAACAGTTCTAAACACCCATCATACGACTAAACACCTTCGAATGAACCGTTTGTTTATGATTCTATGGCTGTCTTCTGCTTGACATATGCGCGGAACAAACTCTCATATGTGAGGGTCATACATTGTTATTGCAAGACTTCAATATTATCAGGGTAGCAGGTCACGCGGCGTTACAATGCATAGTTGACGATGTGTTTGTTTTCGGCAAGAGTTCCGACCATGCTAAAGCACTCGGCAGGTATTTTTCTGTGAGGTGTCGACATTCGTAATGTTGTCACCCTTATTTTACATACAGTCTCCTTTATGCAGACGAAAAAGCATTTTTCCTGACCGTTTCCTGTTAGCAATGTAAAGAGTTGACATCCTATCATCAGATACAAATAATAAAATATGACGTATTGAGCCATATCGTCCTTTCCCCTTCATGTTCACGGTGAAACAATTTATCCAGGAATAATTAGAAGACTGATCTCTGTTATACCTGCTATATTACAGGTCGTGGTTCATTCTACTCAATGCATTGCCCTGGATAATTGCCCCAACCCTTCCATTAACATCCACTATTATGAAATCAGTGACAGAGGTCGCTTGTTATCTATAATCTTCAACGTGGACTGGTGCGTTTTTTGACTCAGCCAACAATGTACTAAATGATAAATAAGTACATTTTGGCTTGACGTAACTCTGCAGCAAATGCTTATATATGGTAAATTGGTAATACTCAAGGAATGGGAAAGGAGCTACCCCTGAGCGCAAATGCAAGTTCAAGTCTTGTGGAACTTCGTTTGACAAAACAGTGCTTTGGTACCCAATATACTCTTTCTCGAATTACCACATGTTGCAGACCCGATTGAACTGCGATAATAGCTTTGAACAAGAAAGGTTAACCCGAGAAATGTTGAAAGAGAAGTAATTAATATGGAGCAAGATTGAGGGGTTAATAGTATAACAGGGGTTTTCTAGTTTTTGCTGCACGAAGTACTGAATAGCTAAGGTCATAGAACAACGGTACTCCATAGCTTCCTAAGATGCTACAAAGCAACTGCGTTTATGCTAAATGCATCACAACAACTTGCCATATAGGTTTATCATCTGCTGTTACTTATTGTATTGGCTTTTTGTTTGGGCTCCATGCAACGATGATCCTAAAGAGAGGCTATCATCATTTTACAGTACCGAACAGCCGGATTGAATCTTACGTATGTCGGATATTAGCAGAGCCCGATTGTGTTGACCGTGGCCAGTGAATTGAGATATCTTTACGAGCATCATCGTTAGAGGTGTTAAATAAATGATTTGAGTTTACGGTGCACGGACGTTATCCTTTATTACCACGATAATTCCAAGCGAAATCAGGGCTACCTATTCATTACCTTAGTTACATACGTCTTGCTATTCAGAGCGCATTCCGGATATCCCGAGCTGGTCTCTGATGTTTTTGATCAAGGCTGTAATATCTTTTATGGTTTATAACAGAATAGGATACGACAGTTACGTGAAGAAATAGTCCTGGCCGCATACACTGGTCGCTAGTCCTGCAGGACAGCCAGTTCGTCATGGCCACCGACGAGTCACATAATATTCCGTTGTAGTTAGGATTCCAGGCTATGTGCGGAATGTGTAGAGAGATCAAATCATTAAACTCGCACGCCTAACGATGACGCTCATAAAGACATCTCGAACGAATTCCTAGTGACTATTATTCCCTTCTTCATTTAAGCTTATGGGTAAGCAGACAATTTCCAAAACAACATTTGGAGCTAACCTGAACTGATATCACTCACACGGGCATATGTAACTAATGATCACTCAATTAAAATGCTGATATTGCGCAGCAAGAAACTCTAGTGAGCTGGACAAATGGTCAATGATATCAGATTGACTGTGAATGACCCAATGGTAAGGCAGGGGATATAGAACGCGTGGATAGCATAATAGTTACGGCGGTTATGGAGCGGTCCTTCAAGGCTTTCACGACAGGGATATTGTCATTAAGAGTAATATAAATTTAACTGTCCAGCCGATATGGAAAAATCCAGGTGACCTTTGATAGACAATTATGATGTAGCCTGTCAAGGCAAATGCATATTTGTCGGCAACTTGACACCATATATATGTCCATTTATAATAACATAAAGATACACACACTGAAATACACGACTTTCTTCCTATCAATATACTGGTATCAAGACATCGCATGATATTGGTGTATGTGTGTACGCTGTCTCGTGCCTGCGACAACATCGTTTTTCGATAAACGATGTATGGTATATAAAATATGCGGATGCTGCGGTATGATAATTACACGTGTATCTTTATAACGCCTTCATTGAGGTGCTATATTGTAAACTGCCTCGACACTTTTTGCAGAGTCACCCTCTCCACGTGAGTGATTGTTTCGTGCGCCCGAACCCCATTAAAGGGTCTATCGCACGGTTATAGGTACTTCGCTGAATTTAATTCATAATCTGATCAATAAACTCAAACCGGTACAATAACCGTCGCATCTGATCAGTTAAGGCCAAAAATAAAATGTCAGTTCAAATTAGCGCGCCCGGCAAAAAGCTGCGTCAGCCATTATCTAGGTCAGCCATGCGTGTGACGTCAGGTAAGGAAGGTCGTGTTCAGAGAAGCACGGAGTTCCCTGTTGTTTACATTGTCGGAGTTCGTCTCTCGTTTTGGGGATTTCGGATCGTTTTTAGCCACCTTGTGACCGCCTGAACACGACGGTTAATCGTTGTTGTGTTGGGGGCTGCTCGCGTACCAGTAGGGACGGCGTGAGCTTGTTCAGGTTTCCTCGTTAGGACGATTTAAAAAAAACAATGGATTGGCAAGGTACTACGATCGCGAGACAAATGGCCGGGCCCGGGCAAGTACTCGTTTGTGTGCTCGGTACAGTTCACCAAGGAATGTTTTGAGGAGGCACCAGAACTCAGAGAAGAGCTTGTTTGGATACCACGATGTAAGCGGGTTTTGAAGGAAGCTGCTGTGCCTACTCTTTTTGCGGAGGCCTCTGCTGTCAAGCAATCAAGAAAGGATGGTGAGGCCTGCCTTTATATAGAGTGAGAATCAGAGGGTGAGACTCGATGACTTTCTTGTTGCATTAGTATTGAATAAATAGTCCATTATCTTGTTAAGAGGGCACAATACATTTCGACCATGCAACAAATTCATGGATCTATATAAATATGATAATTCTGAAGATTGATTTAGCTGATGCATTCCATGAAGGTAAGGAGTGGGCGTGGCCGCTGAACAACTATCATGCATGTAATGTTGAAAAGACACTATGTGTTTGTTTGTTTTGTGCATAAATTCTATCCCAATTGATTAGTTACATCTTTGGTATACAGATGTTGGAAGCAGCAATGGCTGAAAATGTCACTGGATGTTCAAGGGGCGCCTGTCAGATAGCTGAACCAATTCCTAACAACAAAGTCAACATTTGGTGAATATTTTTACTAATATAAAATGTAAACAACAACAAATTCAATAACCACGGGGATATAAGGTAATAAGCGACAGTCGGGTGTGGAAGCTGTGGCTTGATTCCTGTTATGTTTCAGAGTATGTCGAGTGCCTGATGGCTGAGTTCTTGCTAGTTTGCTATGAGCCAACCCTGCCCAAGACAGAAGCACCACCTCCAAAGTGTGCAGATGCGGTGAGACCAGGTCCACGACAAGCCATTGAGGCACACCAGATTAGGTTCCACATGAATCGAGACAAGTCCTAGTTAAGTGGAGGGTAGAGGAATCCTTGATAGTCTGGTGCTGGAAAATTTTCTTGTATTGTTGTAACAGCGCAGGCTGGTAACGAACTCTTATCTTTTGTCCAAGATGTCCCCAGCACCAGCGAACAAACTGCCTGTATGCAGTATACCTGTAACGCCTGTAAAGTAACCATGTGACATTGTTGATTTATCCATGCTCAAATATTTTTTGTCATACCAGTATCAATAAGTATAATTAAATCGTAAATAATGACTGCTAGCCTTCGTACAGATTTATGTGTAAATAATAGAACACATTGTCACCTTTGTATATCATTATCTGAAATGTGCCCGTGCTGTTGTCTGCAGGAGAAATATCCCACTTTCAAGGCCAAATGGTTCAAACAAATTTGGCTGAAACAAGGAGGCTGGGTTATGCAACCAATGGGAATGGGGCTGTTCTCTATGGAGGTCATGACTCAAGGAATCTCTACACAGCACACAGATTCTTCCACCTCTGCTATTGGTTGACACTAGCCACACAAACACCTCTAACATGATGTAATGATGGGAATATTAATGTATGTAATAAAGGATGGCATATTATATGGCAAATATGTTTAACCTCTGCATTCATAGAAACTCTGATGTAACACTGAGCACGATGATAATATAATACCATAATCTTCACCTAAAGTCCAGTTATACGTTCATTTATGGGCTAACTGACAATCCTATGAGAATTCAGCTGTGGTACTTGCTCTCCTATATATATTCTACCTCAGAATCAATCTACATCAACTTTTAAAAGTATTTTTATCAGCCTTTGATAAGGCCTACTTTAAATAAAAGAGGATCTCTATTTATTAACAGCAGCTAGTCCGAAATTAGTTCGTTTGCAATTCGTGTGGAGGAGCATTTACATTTACATGGTACAACTTTGTAAGCATGAACCCTTGATACCACTTGATTAGATAAAAACTTTGTAGTATTTCATGTCTCTGGTCTGATATGGAACAATTATTTGCTGCAAAGCTCTGCTATATACAGTTAAGAAAAGAGGTTACAAATTTATGGATTAACTTCTGTACACGCCAACACATACAGGATAAACAGGTGCACAAGTACGATCAGACATAGCTTACCAAGCATTGTTCTGTAGCCGCCCTATGTCCTGGGCAGGAAGACCCGCGTGAGACCCAGACACAGCATCTGGTTTCTCCTCATCGGAGACTTCGGATTCGCTCATTTCTGGTTCAAATCTGTAAGCAAAACTTGCTCTTGCGAAGCAACGATAGCTTGCGAATGACCTGTGCCAAACCATGTCTCTTCTTCGCTCTCCTGAAGTGATAAAATAAAGAAATTTCCAGCAGCCATTTCTCGCTAATCGTAGTGCAGATTGCGCCTCGCAACAAAAACAATCCCGGACCTGACGTCACGCGGAGACGATGAATTATTTGTGAGCTTGTCGGATCGATACGCCGAATGCATGTAAAGTCGAATTTCGATAAGAAAGCGCGCACTTAGAAAATTTACACATAGACAGAATATGTACTTCTGGGTTATATATCCGTTATCTGGCGAAAATGATGACATGATTTTTCGTGCGATAGGCACTTTAATGCCTGTAATGGGAGAACAATCCACCTGGCAGACCAGTGACACCATAATGTTGACCATGTTTCTGTGACATTTGGACAATGGTTGTTTCTGACATTCCGTCATCCCATCTGCCGAGTTTTATTTCGAATAACATATGACATTTTCTCAGGAGGCTAAGCAATGCTAAAGTACTCCATTGCCACAGTCGCCATCTTCATCACCACTTTTGACACATTCTTGCTAGCTAGTGAGTCCCCGAATACCGTACACCATCACTGGATGCACCCCGCTACTCCCCCAAGCCGCTCTTTCACAACCTGTACGAGGGAGCTATTGGGAGTCGTTAGGAACCTGTTCTTTCCTGTCAATGCATAGCTATTGAACACACTGGGCATCGGCGTAAGCTGTGATGATATGGCACTGTCTGTTAAAAAATTTGCACGAATTATTGTCCATAGGTGTGTGCTTATAAAACATTTCAAATTTACCAACAGGTGTGCTATGTGATAGCGGGTTGTGCACAACAGAATAAGACGAGTATATTCGCAGTGCGTCTTCGTAATTAAACGGCCGCCCAAGAGCCTAACAAAACTCCTAAACTGAACATTTATACGCCTGTTATTGGATGTGATAAACTACGTTTCTATCACGATAATGTGAGAGTGAGCAAGCCGTAATCCTTGCCCTCATATGCTATACCGGACTGTAAATATTGCCCTCATTCGACAAAACAAGCCCCATTTATATGCACAGTCAGGCAATACAAAACGAACATTTACATAGTGTATAGCAATGTCAAAGCCTTACCACACAATTAGCGAGATAAACAATGTTTATCGTATTACATTTTTGCATTGATGCGCTATCCCTCTTTTAAAACTAAATTACAAATAATCCGAAGCTTATAACCATCAATACACCAAGTGATATTAGGCATTATCTACGTATGCTGCTAAAATGACCATGTCGACCAAATCAGAACGGTAAATGGAACTCCCTTGGATCACGTATGCCGAGGCAGCACAGGCTCATTGTATGTTGACGAAGCCCGCCCATGACCTGCGCACCATTTAGTTCCTTAAGCTTAGTAAGTTTTATACAAATGTGAATAGGTTACGAGATTGGTGTATTTCCGCAATACGTTTTCGCTGACTCTGTGTGTGATCCAGCTAAAGCAGAGGGGCACTTATGGTTTTCTGCCAGATATTCATATCAAGGAATAGCGTTAGCCTCCCATCTTCACTTTCAGTTTACCTTCCAAATAGCCATTTGTGTAACTGCTGATACCCTCGCAACCTTCAGACTCAACTCCGCACGTAACTGTGTTAAAAAACCAACAGCTATCGCAACAATGCTGCCTGGTTCACATCGTAGGGCAGGAAGTCGTTTCTGCTTATTCCGCGCCCCAATGAATATCCCTCGTTAGTCAAGGAAATATCTGGGCATGCCATACACAGAAACACACTTCCAGAAGTGCCCTATTTTGCACAACACTTGATATAGCCTCCCCAGATGGCTCCTTTGATCGTCCTTGAAAGAGCCGTGGAGACTTGCCTGAGCATAGAATGTAGTTGGCACAAGGCTGCATCATCGTATAGTAGTACCAAGTAGAATAAAAACAAATATGTTAAGTATTGCTGCTCGTGTTTGTCTTTGCAAATTCAGCAGCATGGAATGGTTTATCCTACAAAGGCGCTGATCATCACGAAGCTTGCAACTGTGCTCACAGGTTCGATTCAGATACATTGCAATCATACACGTAAAAATGCTTGGAACATTGCCTTTGTGCTCGCATACGCAAATACTTACAAGCGTACATAACAGGAACAACGACAGTCAGAATTGTTTCTTTCTCACGCATTCTGCTCAGTAAAGACATTAGGATGTTGTGGTAAACTGATCACTTCAATTAGCACTTTTGATGTTCTTGGCAAGCTGTAGGCAAAACGAATAACGTGAAGATCCCGTGCCACAAAAACATCCAGCATAGCGAAAGAAACAATATCATTAACACTGCAATGAATAAGGGAACACATCGCTTGTTGCATCATAAATCCGTTAAATAAAATTGCAGGAATATCAAATGGATTCAGTAAGAACTATGTTGTTTTGGCACATATGCAAAGTCTATATTGGCGAAAAAAACTCTATTGGCGAATATTCGTGATGCTTTGTAAGTGCTTCAAAAATTGTTCAGTTTGTTGATGGCGTACTTAGCCATGTAGGAAAATGTTGGTTTTATCCCCGACGATTGAATCATTGAAGGTAAATTTGGGCAGCAAAAGCTTGTAATTGTATCACCTGCTGCGTGAATATTATCATCAATAATGTAGTAAGGTTTAGCAGTGATTAATGAAGCGATGTAGACATCCTGTATGTAGAATCAATATCTTGTCTTTGACTTTCAGTGCCACTACCGTTATCACTGGCTTGCTATATCTAATAATCAATATTCAAAATCCAATTCATCATTGCTAATCTTGCGTGCTAATCTTGCAAAGTGATGTGAGAAAGCTGTCAGTTACGAAGGCAATGTTTCAATAATGGCCGTGCTTAATTATTGATTGTGAGAGGGGATATGCAAACCTATGATTGTACCTCAGGGTCAAAAGCGTTATAACTTCACGGCTACAAAAGATAACAATGATTATTGTGCGTTTACAGTTTCTCAACGGGCAACTTGTGCGCTGACAGTCTCTCAACGGGCAACTTGTGCGTTTAAAGTCTCTTAACGAGCAACTTGTGCGTTGACAGTCTCTCAATAGGAAACTTGAGCGCTCGCAGTCTTTTAGCAGGTAACTTGTGCACTTACAGTGTCTCAACGGTCAACTTGTGCGTTTACAGTCTCTAAACGGGCAACTTGTTTAGTGACAGTCTCTCAATGGAGAATGAATGCCTTTACATTGACACACAATGGGAATAAACCCACAACCACATCTTTATAATTATATGGGTTGCTAGGTGTTTCTTTTCTTGCGACGAGCCGACCGGCCATGATATAAAACGCTTGTATTTCTTTGACAAAAACATATCATTCGGAGATCTTGACTTATATAGACTACTAACTAACACCTTGATCAACTGAAAGCGTGTAAGCTTTGCACCGATGTGTTGCGTATCTTCTGCTGTTGGTGTTCTTGTTTTTTCAAAATGTGGCGCTGTTTTGCTTAATTTGGCCATGGACAGCGCCTACGTCGGTGAAATCTGGCCAACTGTGAACCGCCAATCGCTACCGTTAGCCCACTTTGACAGCATATTCTCACTTTCTTATTATGTGCGATAACTCACATTTTTGCACAAGATGCGTACCCTCAGCTCATGAAGTCGATTCATTCTGAGGTTAACCATACAATACCTATGTGTGTTATGTGGCGTACACTTAAGATAATGCTTTTCGATGTATGGTGTGCTTGAATAATAAATCATGAGATAATCAACATTGCGCTTGCTTACAAGCACGATGTTATGACATTATTCCTGCGAAAGTAAACACCGCAGCTTAAAATGATCATCAATCGGGATGATTTATAAGGTGAACATATTCGACACTCTTATTGAAAAATTACCCATTCCGCAGAGGTTAACTATATGTGACAAGTAAGTTATGTTTCGGAGGCACTATACACTACACATGCATCTATCATCTCGCCATGTACCCATGTCATCCGTGAGCTCCAGGCCCGGGCCTACACATCGTTTCCAAAAATGAATCGCACCATAATGGATCAATAGTTTAAAAAAATCTCGGGTGAGGTCCCCTGAACCCCCCATACAAAGTGAGCCTATACTACGTAATAGGCCCAGCTACGCCCCTGCATGTGGGTTTTTGGGGGCAGGTTGGGTGAAGGATTGGAACGTGTTTCTCAAACAGATACGCATTATCAGGTGTGCTATGTGCCTTGAAGGGGATCACTAAACTATTGGAGTTATTTCACGCTTTTTCTTTCGCCCATCCTAACCTCAATGAGCATAAAAAGCCGGAAATACCAACCACGCCGATAATGCTCTCCCTTGCGCTTCATGGGATGATCTATGGGAGCTAAATAGGAATATTCCTTTGACCCAGCGACCGCATTGTCTAGATACCGAGCCGTTATGACAGCATATGTATGGGACTCTTCAATATGCGAGACAGTGACCCGTCTACAACTATATCTTTGATGTGCCAATCAATGAAGGTCGCAGTTATATAGAAATGAGGACCAACATATTAAAATTCATTAACATGGCCTACCAGAAGGCGCACGAGCTGTTTGGCTTCGTTTTCTATATGGCCACTCACTATGGGATAGTTGGTTTGGGTGGAGAATGACAGAGAAGCCGGATCAAGGAAAAGCAGGTACGTTTAAAGCATCGGGTTAGATTGGAATCAACTAATTATTGCAAAGGTCGGACACGACATGACTTATCGACTTTGCAACTGTTTAAGATTTAACATTTCAATAATTGCCTAAATTAGTCGGCCTAAATTAGTCGGCATTAAACTTTAATAAGGAAATATCTTAGCTCATATAACAGCTAGGGCGGGGTTGGGGACTAAGCATATTTCTGGTTCTTTCCCAAAAAGACCTAGATACAGTTGGGGATACGTTGACTGGCTAAATGGTACACACTGCTTAGATTATTTATTGTGGTTACTGCGGATTACGTTAAAGGTATTGTTGCTACTTGTCGCTGGAGATGCATGTGATTACTTTGCTATCTGATTCAATTATACACAAATTACATTTTGCATTTAATTACCAGTATCTGTTTAGAATGAGAAATAACCAACACATTCATTCACATGTACATTCGCAATGAATGCAGAAACTGATCGTATATGTCTACCTACCTGGTCATTCGCCCATTCTATTCTTATGTTTAATTTTCATGATATGTTATGTGGTTACGGCGTAGTTATAAGTACCATCGCAATGAGTTCCTTGCAAAAGAGATCTAGCCATAACAACATCTAGTCATGGCGTCTGAGGGAACGAACTAGCAAGGTATTTCGTTGCTGAAGAAAAACGTATATGACGATAACAAATATCGCAGCGACAGCACGACAAGGCGATCAACTTTAAACATCCAATGACATGCTTGTGAGTTTAACATCTATATTCAACAAAATACTGAAAGCATCTCAAGACACAAAATGAGTGAATGCGTAATGGAGCTAAATTAAATGATAATTGTTAGCATAGTTTTCTGTGCCAATCATATTGTCTCATAAAACCTTTGAGTTTCCGAATCGTGGTCGCATAGTTAATGAGAAGCTTTTGTTTGCTAGTCTGATGATGTCGAAGATGTTTGCAGGGTAACGATTGGCAGCTCCTCCAATACAATAAAAGGTTGGGTGCTTCATTTTAATGAGGCTTGGTGTAACGTCTTTAGATGAAGGGGATTCTGGTTGAGTACACGTCTCCCTGAGATAGCGTCTACACAACACAGTCACGTGAAAATTGCGCAATTCGATAGCACAACTAACAGATCGACGTTAATGAATTAATTGCAAAACTGAAATAAAAAATGGATCAGGTACAGGATACGATTAACACAGGGTCGTGATTTGTCGCGAGTGAATGAAGGTACATGCCTGAATGCAATTACTACTAAATAATGTTATCTGGGGTACTTATCAGTATTTAGGGAGTAATGAATTCAATGTTATCTGGAATACTTATCAGTATTTAGGGAGTAATGAATTCAATTTTATCTGGGATACTTATCAGTATTTAGGGAGTAATGAATTCAATGTTATCTGGGGTACTTATCAGTATTTAGGGAGTAATGAATTCAATTTTATCTGGGATACTTATCAGTATTTAGGGAGTAATGAATTCAATGTTATCTGGGGTACTTATCAGTATTTAGGGAGTAATGAATTCAATGTTATCTGGGATACTTATCAGTATTTAGGGAGTAATGAATTCAATGTTATCTGGGGTACTTATCAGTATTTAGGGAGTAATGAATTCAATGTTATCTTAATTAAAACATGGTTCATACTAACTGTGAGTCTTTTCCTGATTACTATGAGTAAACCTTTTATTCTGTATATTCACTGACTTTCTCTTGTCAGAGTAAGCCTGTTAGTGTTCCATACAGAGTGATGATGCAACTGTTAAGAGTACACAAGCAGCAACGTCTACAACTCTCCTTCAACGATATTTCAAAGTCAATGAGCATCGCGTTGTAAGAATCCCATGGAATACACGTTACTAATCCTGCAGACGACTAGTCCTCTCGATGACCAAGTTACGGTTCGTTGCAACCTGCAAAGTGAGATAAAGAGGGCCAGATCAGCTCATTAAAGACGTCAAAAACATTGGGCTCAGACCGCTCAAATCGCTTCAAGAATGCCACTCCTGCCGTTTCACCCTGGCAAACCGTCCGTTGAATAATTGATCCCCACCTCCTCTAACGCCCTGCAGCTTCGAGCTCACAACTGATGATATTAAATGATATATGCAAACCGCTATTTATGTACAACTTAGACGTGGTATCCAATGATATGCCGGGTTAATCCACATACCTCTGTTGTCCGCTTTACAAAGCCAAGTTCTTGGGCTGATTCGACGTTTGTCACTGAGAGTCATTTAGTAATTTGGTCGAACTCGGCGTTTGTTGTTAATAATTTGCTTCCTCTTTTGGTACACCTCGATCAGTGTACGCTCACTGTCATATAAGAGTTTAGATCAATGTAAGCTGCGTCTGGATCGTAGGAAGTGATTGGCCTGCATTTCAATAATGTATCCCAGTTTCTTGGTGTCTACGATATCGTTTCAAAATGTACTACACCATGCAGGTTTATTAACTCAAATAACAAGTGTTATTAATGGAACCTGAGCAGAATATTTACCCTATAACATTCCACTTATTTATTTGTAACTACCAGTGAGGAAATGTATAACCAAATTTAAGTAACACAATTTAATTCATTTCGTTAACATGGTTTTGGATCATATGTACCATCAAGTCACGAACGCCCTTAGCGCTACGATTAGTGGTTAGACTTATGAGCTGAGTATGTACCGCAAGCTGGCGCTTTGTGTGTTTGTTTATGACGAAAGCACGATATCATACTCTCGATCTTGATTAATGTCCCAACACCACTGTTCAACAGCGTGCTTTGTTGAGGAAGTTACAACAATGATAACGCCATTTCTCTCTACATTCTCGCATCCAACCAACCCTAGCAGCGAAGATAAGTTATGTATTTACTAATGTTTAGAAATCCATTCTTTTTGAAACAACAACAGAATAAATTCAAATAAGCTAATCCTGTGATGCTCATCAGAGGCTGGAGTTCAGACTGGGCGGGATTTTTAGTGCCACAATGAATTATCTAAATACAGTTATTAACCCTTCTATCAGTTGAAACAGGACAAGTATGTGCTGTTCATATTTGATTGGTAAGATGTTTGGTGATAAACAGGGTTTAGCAGTTACTTAACTTCAATCATGACTAGCAAAGTTACTGGAAAAGCGCCAAGCTCACGCTTACACATCTCTTAGTTTCGGTTTCATTTGCATATCAAGCATAAATGTGTCACACAGGATGGTGTGGGGACCCGGTTTCTCTTTCAAAGATAATGGTTTCACCAATGAATGAGCAGCCCATACCCAGTGGTCCCCTGAACCCCCCATACAAAGTGAGCCTATACTACGTAATAGGCCCAGCTACGCCCCTGCATGTGGGTTTTTGGGGCAGATTGGGTGAAGGATTGGAACGTGTTTCTCAAACAGATACGCATTATCAGGTGTGCTATGTGCCTTGAAGGGGATCACTAAACTATTGGAGTTATTTCACGCTTTTTTCTTTCGCCCATCCTAACCTCAATGAGCATAACAAGCCGGAAATACCAACCACGCCGATAATGCTCTCCCTTGCGCTTCATGGGATGATCTATGGGAGCTAAATAGAAATATTCCCCCGACCCAGCGACCGCATTGTCTAGATACCGAGCCGTTATGACAGCATATGCATGGGGCCCTTCAATAGGCGGGACAGTGACCCGTCTACAACTATATCTTTGATGTGCCAATCAGTGAACCAAATGAAGGTCGCAGTTATATAGAAATGAGGACCAACATATTTAAATTCATTAACACGGCCTACCAGAAGGTGCACGAGCTGTTTGGCCCCGTTTTCTATATGGCCACTCACTATGGGATAGTTGCTTTGGGTGGAGAATGACAGAGAAGCCGGATCAAGGAAAAGCAGGTACGTTTAAAGCATCGGGTTAGATTGGAATCAACTAATTATTGCAAAGGTCGGACACGACATGACTTATCGACTTTGCAACTGTTTAAGATTTAACATTTCAATAATTGCCTAAATTAGTCGGCCTAAATTAGTCGGCATTAAACTTTAATAAGGAAATATCTTAGCTCATATAACAGCTAGGGCGGGGTTGGGGACTAAGCATATTTCTGGTTCTTTCCCAAAAAGACCTAGATACAGTTGGGGATACGTTGACTGGCTAAATGGTACACACTGCTTAGATTATTTATTGTGGTTACTGCGGATTACGTTAAAGGTATTGTTGCTACTTGTCGCTGGAGATGCATGTGATTACTTTGCTATCTGATTCAATTATACACAAATTACATTTTGCATTTAATTACCAGTATCTGTTTAGAATGAGAAATAACCAACACATTCATTCACATGTACATTCGCAATGAATGCAGAAACTGATCGTATATGTCTACCTACCTGGTCATTCGCCCATTCTATTCTTATGTTTAATTTTCATGATATGTTATGTGGTTACGGCGTAGTTATAAGTACCATCGCAATGAGTTCCTTGCAAAAGAGATCTAGCCATAACAACATCTAGTCATGGCGTCTGAGGGAACGAACTAGCAAGGTATTTCGTTGCTGAAGAAAACGTATATGACGATAACAAATATCGCAGCGACAGCACGACAAGGCGATCAACTTTAAACATCCAATGACATGCTTGTGAGTTTAACATCTATATTCAACAAAATACTGAAAGCATCTCAAGACACAAAATGAGTGAATGCGTAATGGAGCTAAATTAAATGATAATTGTTAGCATAGTTTTCTGTGCCAATCATATTGTCTCATAAAACCTTTGAGTTTCCGAATCGTGGTCGCATAGCTAATGAGAAGCTTTTGTTTGCTAGTCTGATGATGTCGAAGATTTTTGCAGGATAACGATTGGCAACTACTCCAATACAATAAAAGGTTGGGTCCTTCATTTTAATGAGGCTTGGTGTAACGTCTTTAGATGAAGGGGATTCTGGTTGAGTACACGTCTCCCTGAGATAGCGTCTACACAACACAGTCACGTGAAAATTGCGCAATTCGATAGCACAACTAACAGATCGACGTTAATGAATTAATTGCAAAACTGAAATAAAAAATGGATCAGGTACAGGATACGAATTAACACAGGGTCGTGATTTGTCGCGAGAGAATGAAGGTACATGCCTGAATGCAATTTACTACTAAATAATGTTATCTGGGGTACTTATCAGTATTTAGGGAGTAATGAATTCAATGTTATCTGGAATACTTATCAGTATTTAGGGAGTAATGAATTCAATTTTATCTGGGATACTTATCAGTATTTAGGGAGTAATGAATTCAATGTTATCTGGGGTACTTATCAGTATTTAGGGAGTAATGAATTCAATGTTATCTGGGGTACTTATCAGTATTTAGGGAGTAATGAATTCAATGTTATCTTAATTAAAACATGGTTCATACTAACTGTGAGTCTTTTTCCTGATTACTATGAGTAAACCTTTTATTCTGTATATTCACTGACTTTCTCTTGTCAGAGTAAGCCTGTTAGTGTTCCATACAGAGTGATGATGCAACTGTTAAGAGTACACAAGCAGCAACGTCTACAACTCTCCTTCAACGATATTTCAAAGTCAATGAGCATCTCGTTGTAAGAATCCCATGGAATACACGTTACTAATCCTGCAGACGACTAGTCGTCTCGATGACCAAGTTACGGTTCGTTGCAACCTGCAAAGTGAGATAAAGAGGGCCAGATCAGCTCATTAAAGACGTCAAAAACATTGGGCTCAGACCGCTCAAATCGCTTCAAGAATGCCACTCCTGCTGTTTCACCCTGGCAAACCGTCCGTTGAATAATTGATCCCCACCTCCTCTAACGCCCTGCAGCTTCGAGCTCACAACTGATGATATTAAATGATATATGCAAACCGCTATTTATATACAACTTAGACGTGGTATCCAATGATATGCCGGGTTATTCCACATACCTCTGTTGTCCGCTTTACAAAGCCAAGTTCTTGGGCTGATTCGACGTTTGTCACTGAGAGTCATTTAGTAATTTGGTCGAACTCGGCGTTTGTTGTTAATAATTTGCTTCCTCTTTTGGTACACCTCGATCAGTGTACGCTCACTGTCATATAAGAGTTGAGATCAATGTAAGCTGCGTCTGGATCGTAGGAAGTGATTGGCCTGCATTTCAATAATGTATCCCAGTCTCTTGGTGTCTACGATATCGTTTCAAAATGTACTACACCATGCAGGTTTATAAACTCAAATAACAAGTGCTATTAATGGAACCTGAGCAGAATATTTACCCTATAACATTCCACTTATTTATTTTTATCTACCAGTGAGGAAATGTATAACCAAATTTAAGTAACACAATTTAATTCATTTCGTTAACATGGTTTTGGATCATATGTACCATCAAGTCACGAACGCCCTTCGCACTACGATTAGTGGTTAGACTTATGAGCTGAGTATGTACAGCAAGCTGGCGCTTGGTGTGTTTGTTTATGACGAAAGCGATATCATACTCTCGTTCTTGATTAATGTCCCAACACCACTGTTTAACAGCGTACTTTGTTGAGGAAGTTACAACAATGATAACGCCATTTCTCTCTACATTCTCGCATCCAACCAACCCTAGCAGCGAAGATAAGTTATGTATTTACTAATGTTTAGAAATCCATTCTTTTTGAAACAACAACAGAATAAATTCAAATAAGCTAATCCTGTGAGGCGGGATTTTTAGTGCCACAATGAATTATCTAAATACAGTTATTAACCCTTCTATCAGTTGAAACAGGACAAGTATGTGCTGTTCATATTTGATTGGTAAGATGTTTGGTGATAAACAGGGTTTAGCAGTTACTTAACTTCAATCATGACTAGACTAGCAAAGTTACTGGAAAAGCGCCAAGCTCACGCTTACACATCTCTTAGTTTCGGTTTCATTTGCATATCAAGCATAAATGTGTCACACAGGATGGTGTGGGGACCCGGTTTCTCTTTCAAAGATAATGGTTTCACCAATGAATGAGCAGCCCATACCCAGTGTAATGATTGCAGCTGTAAATGTGTATATATATATATATATATAATATATATATATATATATATATATATATATATATATATATATATATATATATATATATATATATATATATATATATATATATATATATATATATATATATATATATATATATATATATATATATATATATATATATATATATATATATATATATATATATATATATATATATATATAATGCTACACTCATATGAACTCTTTACCATGTATACCCTGTTTTGATAATTAAGTCTGAATTGAAAACATTCGTTTGAGTAAAATCACAAAATTACGAGTTGTTTTTGTAGTCTGATAGTACTTACTGGTTTTGTCTGTATAGACAATGATGCTGCTTGTAGACATAGCATGAAGTCTCCCACACATCAAAGTTACTTTGTTTCGGATTAAACTAGGTCAGAGGTGCTGGATTTAGTTAGGTCGATGAGTATTGCCCAAAAGTAAAAGATAATATAGTTACGTTAAGTGATTAAAATTGCATTGGAACTCAGCAATCAATATTTTGAAGACGGTCTGCTTCCCATTATCGCTCCTCGAAACACGAGAATCCACCCTGCCACTGTCAGATTAACTTGCGCTGTTCATTGACAGATATGGATCGGATCTGTACGGCACAATACAAGCTGCATTCTCAGGATTGGAATGCTCTAACATTTGAAACTCTTTGACCCAAAATTTCAACACCAAATCGTCCAACTCAAATACATCGCTCTCAGAAATTTCAACATTCGCCATTGTTTGCGATCGAAGCTGCCGAACTGTCCGTAACGAGATGCCGGGCCGAAAATTGTGCAATAAATAAACCACAAAGTTGAGTAAACGTAACTTAACTTTCGTTCGGTTTTATACAAAAAAGGCGACGATTATATTCCGCAAATTTTTAGCTTCGCAAGGATCTGGTAGCCAAATGTCGCATTATTCGTATCAGTAAAATATCAAAGGCATTGCCGATTTGTTTCATCTCATTTGTATATTTATGCAATGTTATTTGAAGGGTCGCAACAAGCAAGCTAACTGATTTCAAGCATTTCAAGGTCGAATGGACGACCAGTCATTTGTACAGTTGCTTGTTGGTGGTGAGCTGTACTCCCGAACAAAAGGCCACTAATGAATAAGTCCGCCGTAAACCAAGAACTGGGATTTATTTCCAAAAAAGCTGTGCCGTCAAGGCTGTGCAGTGCAACTTGTGCATCAAGAGACGCATCAATACCGTACTGCGCAATGGTTGTAGATTCGGTCATCGACTTTTTCTGTCCACTCGTATTCGAAATTTGCTAAAGTTTGGTGGTGAAGTAAAAATAATTTGTGTAGCCGAACAGTCGTGCAAGATGTTAGCCATGCGACAAAGAACAGGTCAGAGACAAGATTCTGTCGCAAACATGATAGAGGCAAATTCGTTACTTCTTCGTTGGTTTTGCTAGATTGCTCTTGTACAGACGATGTGTGGCAACAACCTGTGAGTCACTGATTGATAATCTAACTTCCTTGAATTTGGAATGATTAGTATATGTATATCCGCAAAATGCGAAGCGTCAGTCAGAGCACACGCTTTGTTCTCTTCAGTAATATATTTATTGTCAAAAATGTGCAGCTAAGAGCATTAACGATTGGAAACGATGGATGAAAGATTGTGTTGAAGATTGCCGCTTGAACACCCTATTAGAAAAAAATGTGATGTGAATGTAATGTACAGAAAAGGGCATGGTTGCCTATCGTTGTAATCATACGCAGTTATTGGTGTAAATTGAAATAAGTCATTTATTACACTTCGAATTGAACAACCAACATAAATTCTTATCGACGACTATACTCGCTATTGTTCATAATCCACTCACAGCCATGTGCTATTCCCTGTGTTCATGCATTTGTTTAGGTTGATTATGAAATAATGTGTTTACCCAACTATGGTCGATGTAGCCAACAGCATATTCCCTAAAATTAACCAAATCCAAATTTATCTTAGCAGCCTGAAGCATGTAACTTTGTATCTTGCAAATGTCGATTTAATCACTCGTTCTTGTTGGTGAAGAGGTTCATCTCATAGGGTTCTTGTTCTCTTCCCTATTTAATCATTTGATGCATCGACACTAGCTCCGCTTTATTGGGTCTCGTCACCAGACGTCACAGTATCACTGCCAGACCATCAGCTGGTCGGTCACCTATGTCTTGAGACACCTTAAATCCCTTTACCGCCACTTGTAACATAGATACGTAATGACGATATAACCATTCTCCGTTCAATAAATCACGCTACTGCGCCATTGAATCAGGTCTCAAAACACCCTTCTGTATACAATGGTCCTCGGATACGCACTTCAAAACATAAATATGGTTATACCAATCCCATCGGAATTTAATGTTCCCGTAAATGTTCTTGCTGGCATTCACAATAGGCAAATAATGTTGGTATAATGTCGTGGGAATGTGTCTTTACTACAGTCATTAGCTTTGCCAGGATGCACCATGCCAAATAGAGTGACGGATAGCAATTACACGCGTTGGTAAAGTACTGACTGTAAGGGTGAGGTAGTAAACAGGGTTTTATTACCATCTCCGTGGATCGCCGTTATTTTTTATTACCTGTCCATCAAGTCGTAGAGTTGCTGTTGGCAATACGTTGAACTGTTGTAACTTTGCTCTTGCCGTCTATTGGGCTATTGTTTAGCACGGGACATCTTTTGATATGGGATTAGGTGCCATTCACATGGGTTCGAAACCACAGGCGACCTGGGCTATGGTGATATTTCAGTTGGGACACGAAGGTCCGTTACTATAAAACCTCTGGTCGTTATTAGCTCTTCGTCCTTTTCGGGGGCCAATATAATGTAGGTGAACTGGGCTCACAGGCGCTCAATCTGCACACCATGGTTTTTTATCTAACCATTTCTCAGTTTGTCGCCCGAAGTCATGTCAACTGGCAGGTTAATTTGGAGAACCCAACGATATGATACACCGCATATATTAATATGAATGTGTTACTTTCTATTTGCTATTGGCTGTGATTCATGTTTATGTTTCAGATAGGCATGTCTTTATTCTAGTCGGGTGACTTGCACCAGAAACGTGTTTTATGATATAGTAGTATTGTGCTATGATAAATGAGGATTTATTTTGTGTACACGTCCAAATAGCACGCTACGTAGTATATTGCAACGCTGTAAGTAGTTCTCTGCAAAAGAGATGTATGCGATTAATAGAGAACTCGTAAAAGGATGGCTCTCGAAATAAGTCCACTTCATTTAAAGGGAAGGATATATTCGAAGTGGAAAAGCGTTACTTGACACGTTAGTGAAGAAAACACAGCGCCTCTCTTGCTAACGTCAATTAAGCTCCGCAACCAACGTAAACTCTCAAAGGACGCCATTGCATCTCGCCATTCACATTAAATTACTCGATTCTTTAATGTTATATGCTGTAGTTTCACACATAAACGTACAGCCTTTGTGAATATTTAAAAGAAGCATTGTAGCACGAGAATTGTTGTACAGTAGGTTTAATGGCCACGGTATTGAAAATCTACTTGTTAAGCACCATTAAGAGGCTATAAATGGGTCTATCGTATCTCAACGATGCAGCATTGGTTAGTGTTCCGCATAACATAGGATTGGTGAGTAGGGCTTCGATGAAAAGGATAACAAGTCGCGTAGATGTCATGGAAAGTAAGCAGTCATTTGTTCTTAAACTGTTAATGTTCTAACTATTAATTTGGAATATTGTATAGAGTTGTAATGTGGCGGGGAGCGGGTAGTTTTTGCGGTTACGATAGAAAGCTAGTCAATAAGATCGTGATATTGACACAAGTGTTTGCTTATAGTACGCAGACACACATAAACACGTGTGGTACTCCCTCATTTTATTACGAGCATTACTTATGAAGCCACCGGCAAAGTTTGGATTCAGTGCACCCTGATATACGTTATTCATGATGCGTCGGATGTAATCTTACAATGATATTGCTCCACGTCGCAGACCCACGTGATAAATTATTGCAGAATTTGTCCAAACGGCATTCAAAAGAGTTCATCGACGGGACGCTGATCACATTTTCTGGTAATTTCTGGTCTGTATATCTAAATGCGAAATATTTTTTTTCTGATATTAAGATATGGGCGTAATTGATTGATTTTTAGACTGTAACCTCTAGTGATACTTCCTGTTTCCTGCAATTTGATAAAGTCAGATACTGACGGATCATAATTATTGGCTGAAATCTTGTGAAGTTCTATCATACCGCCCCGTAGGCGCCTGTCTTGGTAATTTTAGTTTACGTATTTGCAAAGACATTTGACATGAATGAACGAATCAAGGTATCGCTGTGATGCTGTCACGAGATACCTCCAAAGTTATTGTCAGTGATAAAGTTCATGATGTATATGTCAGTTATGGATGATACGGATGTGTTGCATTTGACGGATGTGATGGATGGAGACGGATGTAATAAATGTGACGGATGTGATAGATGTGACAGATGTGATGAATGTGACGTATGTGACGGATGTGATGAATGTGACAGATTTGATGGATGTGACGGATGTGACAAATATGACGGATGTGATGGATATGAGGGCTGTGACGGATGTGATGGATGTGACGGATGTGACGGATGACGGATGTGACGGATGTAATGAATGTGACGGATGTGATGGATGTGACGGATGTGATGTGACGGATGTGACGGATGTGATGTATGTGACGGATGGCTGTACCTTTGCATGATGGAGGTATGAAGGTATCGTAACTTGAAATCCAGCATGTTAGGTCAGACAGATGTATCTTGTCATGAGAGGCGAGGCAGTGGAATGTGTAGCATTGATCCGAGATGCCAAAATAGATGGTGGCCTGCAATATCATGTCGTGTAAAGTGAGGTACAGAAATTTATTCTGAAAGAGGACCGTGGTGTAACGCTCAGCTTATACTTACTCGACTGGACAGAATTTTCTGCTTACCAGCGCTGTTGTGCGGTAAAGCGACTATAGAGCTACACTGGTAAAGTTAAATAAATATTTGTGAGCTAGTGGAAGCCGTGTGTCGTGAATTAGATATTGGGAGATAACCCAACATCGGCGGCCACGGCGGCCACGTAGGGTGATACACCGTCTCGGCAACATCAGTGATACGCTTGAACAGGAGGTAAACAGATGCGAAGAATAAACACTCATGACCACGTTTATCTTGTTGGGTTATAACAAGTAATGCCTCTGCTCATCTCTCATCCACGTGATGTGAACATTCTGCTTTATATCATTCAACACATCCATAGTATGATATTGCCAGTGTTGTGTGTAGACTGCCGTCGGCTCACATTAGGGTTCCACTAAGCAGTGTTTGAAATTAACAATTCCGACCTCACAGTAGTTTTCTTTGTCAACCCGCAAATTACGCTTCAGTACTTTGGCGGTCTGTGAATTTATAACCCTCAATTACCAAAGTGGTTAACGGAAGTAAAAATTGTAGCCTAGGCTGCGGCTCGGTAGGAGCATTTCGGATTATATATTGGAAAATGCAGTTAGCATATGCACATTTATCACAACTGTACGTTGCACATCCATGCATGACGACCTTAAATATTATCACCTTCTACACGCAACTTTCAAACCTAAGCTTGGATTATTTTGATTTATTCTGAAATTGGATTGATTCATCCACGAAAATATCAAGCCATTTGCAATTCTAAACACATTGTATAGCCTTGGTCCAATAATCCCAGGGCAAATACGCTGCTCAAAAACAATATATTTTCGGCTAATGTCCAGATGTCTCGCCCTTTCATTAAACAAATGCGGTTGGTTTATTTGTACGATCTACAGGTCATCTACCAGTTAGATTAAGTTCTCATGATATTTACTTTTACCTTTTACCATAATTCTAGTTTCATTCTTCTCCATAATTCACAGTTCCGTTAGAGGTACATGAAACGGTTCACTTTGTATAACGTTGACGATGTTGCTGTCCTTCATTTCAGCGGTAAAGAGTGTTAATGATAGTGGTTTGTCACTATTGCTCAATAGTCTCAGCGTCTGCTTCAATATACCTCGGCATGCAAAACCTAATGCCTTGATCCATGTTCAGATATGTATATGGCGAGCACAATAAGCGCTATTGCGTGGGGGTCATGATTGTTTAAGTGAGACGTTTTGAAGTGCTGATCAGTGAGCAGTCGTAATCCCTACCACACGGGGGTATTCTAGTGGAGATCACAGCGACCAGTCAACTTTAAAACTGCCAAATGTTTGACCATGACAGTACAATCCGGTAAAGTCGACCTGGCGTCGGGTGTATGCTGTCACTCAACTGACACCCTATGTCGTGTATTGAGGGGGCGGAGCAGCGATGGATTCACGCCAGCCATGTTAAAGGACGCTGATCGGTTTACAAGCGATAGGGCTCTGTATAGGCAAAGGAGTCTAGATATATAAATTATTTCAGAAGTCAATAATACAGTGAAATAGTAGTGCCTGTTTTAGATGAAAATGATTCCCTGAACACTCCCAGTTGTTCCCTCTAAGCACGCAGCGGGTTAGGGGTTTCGATGCATGTAAGACGTGGCCACAGATTGCGCAGTGCAGTTACTCGACACCACCATTGATTGATAGCGTAAGACACACGGCGCTATTTATGCGATGACAAAAGCACGTGATCTTAAACGGATGTAGTGATTGTCAGCTTGCGTGTGGCAGTGTGTTGGTGGAGAAGGCATGTTGGGCAAACTCAGCATATGATGGTCTAAGACCTTGTCGGTATGTCTACACATAACGGTGCATTAGGAAAATACACAGTCATGGGTGATGTGTATACAGTATAAGAGCAATTGTATACGCGAGCCGCGACAATTATCTTCTGCGCATTAGTGAGGATCCATGAAGAAGAAAGGAAAGTGTGTCATGATCTTATCCAGAGGTCTCGACTCATGATGCTATAGCAGCAAGATGGGAAATGCTCCATATTTTGATTCGGTGTCGCATGTTGTGGTGAGATAAGAGACCACCCTACCAAGAATATGGTGAGATTAGAGACAACCCTAGCAGGAATATGGTGTGATAACAGAAGTCCAATATGGTGATATATCAGATGACACTAGCAGGTGTATGATGTGATACGAGAGAACCCTAGTAGAAATATGGTGTGATAAGCGAAAACCGTAGCAGCAATTCGATGTAATATAAGAGAACCCTAACAGGAATATGATGTGATAAGAGGGAACACGCGCAGGCATGTCAGAACCCAAGCAAGAATATGGTAAGATAACAGATAATACTAGCAGGAGTATGATGTGATACGTTAAAATCCCTATCAGGAATATGGTGTGATAAGCGAAAACCGTAGCAGCAATTCGATGTAATATAAGAGAACCCTAACAGGAATATGATGTGATAAGAGGGAACACGCGCAGGCATGTCAGAACCCAAACAAGAATATGGTAAGATAACAGATAATACTAGCAGGAGTATGATGTGATACGTTAAAATCCCTATCAGGAATATGGTGTGATAAGAGACAACCCTAGCGAGAATATGGTGAGATGAGAGACAACATATGGTGTGATAACAGAACTCCAGCAAGAATATGGTGCGATATCAGGTAGCACTAGCAGGTGTATGATGTTATACGAGAGAACCCTAGCAGAAATATGGTGTGATAACAGAACTCCAGCAAGAATATAGTGTGATATCGAAAAACGCTAGCAGGTGTGTGATGTGATACGAGAGAACCCTAGCAGAAACATGATGTGATAAGAGGGAACCCTACCAGGAATAAGGTGTGACAAGAAAGAACCCTAGCAGGAATATGACGTGACAATAGAGAAGCCTAGCAAGATTAGGGAATGATAAGTGAGAACTGTAGCAGTAATACGATGTTATAAGAGAGAACCCTAGCAGAAATATGATGGGATAAGAGGAAACACTAGCAGGAATATCGTGTGATAAAAGAGAACCCTTGCAGGAATATGGCGTGATAACAGAAAGCCAGAAAGAATATTGTAAAATAACATTTAATACTAGCATGAGTATAATGTGATACGAGATAACCCTGGCAGGTATATGGTGTGATGAGAGACAACCCTCACAAGAATATGGTGTGATAAGAAAGAACCCTAGCAGCAATATGGTGTGATAAGAAAGAACCCTAGCAGCAATATGGTGAGATAAGAAAGAACCCTAGCAGCAGTGTTGTGTGATAGGAGAGAACCCGAGCATGAATATGGTACAATTAGAGAGAAGCCTAGCAATAAATATTGTGTGATAAGCGAGTACGATTATCGTGTGATAAAAGAGAACCCTAGCAGGAATACGGTGTGATAACAGAGAACCCTATCAAGGATATGGTGCTATTACGGAGAACCCATTGCAGGAATATGCTGTGATTACTGAGAACACTAGCAACATGTATGGACCTTCTCAAGGTAACGACACACAGAGTTGCCATTCGCCCGGCACCACATGCACGTATATCCGGTAGTCTCAGATTAATTAGCACGCTAGCCGACGAGGGTAAATTTTTCATGGTCTCGGAATCACTCCATTGCTGGACGCGAAGAGACCTATGCATATTCAGCATCATACAGGAATGGAGAGAAGTGTGAATCAATGTTCTTGTCAAAGGTTACATCCCGCGTGACCGGGCTATCGAGATATAGAGCATTAACTTAACTACAGACAGGCGTATTTTGTGGCTAAACTGACGTGACTTCGCACCTCGTTATTAATAGATAATGGATGGCTTCTGCTATATGTGTCGGTTAACTTGCATCTTACGTGCCATAACGTACGTATATTGGATGCTCATGGGGGGCCCTAAGGATGTTTTAAACCAAGCAATCACAAGCAGGTAATGATAGATGTGCGTGTACCTGTTGCAAATAACATTGACTGGCACTCTGTATCCCATTTTGTAAAGACTGAAATCGGTCAGCAAGGCGTCTTTCTTATCCCTATCTGATTATCATGGTCTGAGCTTCACTAACCGCTTAGTGCTGTCTCTGTGGCAGGAGACGGTCATTCATCACTCGGTAGTGCAAAAGTTGCTCGTTGGGACTAGTTGTCGCGTTCCTAAACGGGTGAATGTCGCATTCATTATAAGCTGGTTGTCGCGTTGATGAGGGGGCTGCTTTCCAGCGTTCGTGGTGGGTGCCTTCATTGGATACATACACTTCCTGCCTTTGCCTTCACTGAGTGACAGCTTTGTGTTTTTTCGATACTGCTTGATCCTGTTCTCTTCAGATTTCAAGACGTTTGTTCAGGATAGTTTTTTATAGTCCCTGCTCGCAGTTATCGTCAGATCACTATCATAATATCATCCTTGACATGCATAAATTACAACCGGGTTAGGTCGTCAGAGAGGGAAATTGGTGCAATGACTTGCGAGGCGTTTCGTTGTAGCTTAATGAATATGTCAGGGGTAGTTGTGTATGTTATATGGTCAACTCCGAGTCCGCATTTTTATTCTCACTATATTTGAACCATGTCTGTTATCAACACCAAATCATAAAGGTCACCCCATCATTTGTAGTGTTGCGCAGCACAAAGGTGAATATTTCCATGGCGTCACAAAACGACGTGTAATAGATATTCTTGCGTCTGTTAAGGCTCTTGATTTGCTATAGAACTGCAAAGTTGAACAACCACATAGAGCAAAAGAAATATCATCTTATCCACCAAATGTTTTGCACATCTGCTTAAGATGCCTACAAACACATCTCATTCTAACCTTTCTATATCAACATGAAGGCAAAGCGACAACGGGCTTATCCAAGGTCATGAACTATTTTGATAGCAACCGAGCTGCGTCTAATGACCGTTCGTCTGATTAAAAGTACCAAATTTGATGACGCAGGTTGCGACTACTACCAACCACCAAGCTATCATTGTACCGAGGAAACATAAAAGGTTTTTAGCACCCGAGTGAGGTTCGGTCATTCATCAAAAATAGATAACACTGGTTTTGCTGCTACGCTTGTCATTTTGCTACGACCGTAGTTGAATCTAGCGCATTTTTCATCGCTTTATCTTTTATTCCAATAAAACACTGCCGAGTAGAGCATAATCAGTCATTAAGTTCTGTCGTTTGGTACAACTAGAAGCATGAATGAAATTATTGTAATCGATGCGAATATATCATGAATGTGATTCCTCGGCATTTGATGTCGACCACACCGAGTTATAAATTTACAATAGTACATATCCGTTAAGACCAGAATAATGATGTGTTGAGCTTCATGACAACAACCTATAACAGTTCCTAAAGAGCAATGTTTGTCTGTGAGAATATCCATATGATTTGCATGCCTTATAAGACCTCCTTTACATCAATACATGTAATGCTAACCTATTACAACCGTGTCAAACATGACTCGGCTGGACCATAATACATATATCGTGAGGAACAATGTTTTCAAGCACTGGGAAATTATTATCCAATATCAATGGTGTAAAACCTAGGGGAAAATGACTAGCTTTTGTCGTTGCATGAAATAACTGATTGACACCAAAGGATTGGTAACATATACGACGAAATATACATCACACAGCCCCTACTATCAGTGGCAGGATGGACTGTTATCAGAACACAACCACTTGAGCGATAAAATGACCTGCGGAATTGCATAGTAAACAATCACCAATGTACAAATCTAGCAATAATTTATGAGCGTTACTGAACAGAAATGTATTCGCTATAATTGCATACGATTATGTCAACCAATCGAATGTTTACAGTTTAGAAGTAGCCTGAGAATGCATTAATGACATGTAAGTAGAGGGTTTGATATCTAGGTTTGTGTATATTCAGTAAACACTGCCGACTGCCAATATGTCTTCTCCGCCACAAACTGCACCGAACAAACGTTCGAGGCAGCTAGTGAAATGTTCAAATTTAGCGGTATTGGATCAAACACTATTCGCTTTTCAAAATTCGTTGGTTCACGTGATACAGTCCGCCACGCCTGTACCACGCCTGCACCAGTCGTTTATACGTGATACAGTCCTCCACGGCTGTACCATTTTCCTAGGCGGTTAAAACAGAACTTCAATGCATTTATAAGGTGAATACATTACGCATGCAGTGGCCCATACCTTGCACTAGGACAAAGACAATATTTTAAGGCTGTAAATCCTTTCCACATTTTGCCATTCAATGAGCTATGAGGGAGTCACAATCATGCCACTGATGCTGAAGTAATGAACATTGAGACGAAGTCGAGAAAGCTAGGGAGCTACTGGGAATCCCACAAATACTTGCAGTGATAGATTGCCTCTTAAGGGTCGTTTTAGTAGCACATCACCGTCAGAGGTAAATATAACGTATTCAGTTGCATCAAAAGGCTTGGGAGGTGGCGCGATAGTAGCCCCTTAGTGGGAGGAAATGGGCCTATAAGGGAGACTGATAGTGAGACGCTGTCACGGCGCACACCATGCATAAAGAGCAACATGAGGGGGTCATGAATAGGGTGACAGTTAATGTATATGAACGTAGTGTGCTATGTGCAGCAGATTTGAGGCATTGGAATATATCGATGGTTTACAAAGCTAGCTACTGGCAATGATAAGCACTAGTTCAATTACAACGATGACGAAACGCTGAAACGACTTAAGTGGTACGTCAAGTGCATATGTGAGGCGCCTGTAGTTCGATTATCGTAAGTGATTTAGATAAAGATACGTGTCTACAGCATATATTAAGCTGTACTGACCTACCTGAGTGAGCCTGAGTGACAGCTGATTATCCATGTAGCAGCTTGGTGTCAGAAAGTTACTACGGTAGATGAAGCTGTTCTATGAAACTCGACTAGCTAATCCTGTCAACATCTGCAAATAGGCAGTAAATTACATGATGTTCATTCTTGCCATTATCTTAAGAATGTTAAGGTTTCTGAATTGCGTATGCTACAAACGACAGTCCTTTCCAATTACAAAAGTCCACCAGAGGAGCATAAATCATCTTGTTGTTGGCCATACACTGTAAGGTGTTTGGAATTGGTCCAGTGTAGCGTAACAATTACGTAACGAGGCAGAACGATGTATGGTCCATAACACGATGCTCAATATTTGCGGGTCGAAATGTTCTATACTACTGGTGGGACATTACTTGTTTGACAAACGAGCCTGTATCACAATCAGCAATATGCAGGCCTACACCACATGCGGCCTTTGCTGTGGGGCCGGGATGTGTGGGGTTAGCGTACGGACACATTATGTTATTTATTGAATAAGTCTCACTGTAAAGCTGTTGAAACGAAACAGGTATTGTTTGCCGCTCTCACCTTACATATCAATCTCTTAAGGATGTCCGTGGTTTTACAACTAAGAGCTGCGCGAACTACAACCACAATACCTTGACAGATAGGGTAAATTAAATTGAATGTATAGATCTGGAATAGTGCTGCTTATTGATGTAATGCAATAAACATTTAATCATCAGGATAGTTCTTAACTGCCTGACGACCGGCTCAATTGTTATTGCTAGATTCGATGGCGATTACAGAGGAAATAATATAATGCATATTATATGACGCGCAGTATAGAACGTGGCAGTCGTTTTGCTGTGCATGTATTATATAATTATTCGACACAATTAGATATCACGATGAACTTAGTCAAGGGATAGCAAACTTTGTCCATATGCTGACGACCCAGTTCAAATACCGTTGATGGCCTCAATGAAAATATATATGTGCAAAGTGATACCGTTTAGTCAGATAATGACAGTACCCAGAGCGTATGTCGGCCAAGAGATAGACGCATAGAAGCCTGGTGTTTATTGAAGTACCTATTGGTGCTGGAGAACAATGTTATATTATGCTCTAGCATATATATAAATAACCACCGGCGTTCCCACAAATAATATAAGACCAAAAGACTTGATTTAATACCACACGCAGACACAATACTTCCTATGTTTATCTACATGGTATGCAATATTATGCTTTTGCATAAGTACACACACACACACACACACACACACACACACACACACACACACACACACACACACACACACACACACACACACACACACACACACACACACACACACACACACACACACACACACACACACACACACACACACACACACACACACACACACACACACACACACACACACACACACACACACACACACACACACACACACACACACACACACACACACACACACACACACACACACACACACACACCAACACAAACCAACACAAACACAACTTAGAGATGGTATTTCATTCACGTCCTCGACAGAATCGTATTCCATTCCGATCACTATAGCAATCAGGATGATGCTGGTGAAGATGCACCTATATGTAATAGTCAACCGGGTAGACCATACTCCAAAGCGCATTTTTTTTCATACTCCAAATCGCAAGTTGTGTTCAGATACCACAAGGTAGAGTTTGTGCTAACAAGATAGACAAGCTACATTTAGGTCTAAAACCAATCGGCAGATAATATTACTCTGCTGTGAAAGGCAACGTTTCTGATGATGTCTTGCACAGACATTTATATGAGAACCCGACATGCGGTCATAGACTATTGTCCATACTTTAGTCCCGTTGAACTGTCCTTGTCGCGAGTCGCAAATGAGCCGTTCCCTTTTGGTCGGATTTATTTTTGATCTTTCCGATTCAGGTTAATAACTCTCCCAAAGGCTTGGCCTTGTCTCCTCATATTCATATCAGGCCACAGTTAGTGTATCTTTATTTTTACTGACCCAATACAGCCGACAAGGCAAATCATTGCTGTAACACTCTAGGAAGAAAAAAATATTTGTAACAATGAGCCTGTGTTTACATAATTGTTCATTGTGCGTTTTTATAGCAGGGTTGAATTGACGCTAGGAGATATCAGACAACCAATGTCAGGCCGTGTATGCATTATACTACCGTCGGTTCAAGTTGTCATGCACTTTTCTGAACAACCGTCTGAATACAATGCTTACTCATTTAACAATTGTTTAGCATAATTTAAAAGGCGTATTAACATTTTAAACCGTTCAATATACGATGCACACAAACTTA
>CM067357.1:45822482-45856478 GCA_034190875.2 Urechis unicinctus
TCATTCGCATGGAAATAATTAGTCAGATTCCCCAGGTGGCTTTAACTATCGCAAATCCATGCTGTGTGTCTCTACATTACAGCTATGCTTGCTCGTGCAGTATACTACCACAGCAATAAAATGCAATTCAAGGGAATAAAGAAGCTTGTTGTACTGCCAGGTTATAAGACACTTTACTGCCTAGTGCCGATAAAAAACCGACCCAACAGAGCCATAATATTGAAGTGCTGACACGTAATGTTGATCTGTTGCATAGGAATAGGGCCAATATATGTCAATTGTCTAGTTGGCTCGGGAGTTGGGGCGAGAGTACAAAATTAACAAAGCACTTTTCTCTGACCACTTGTTATTGTCTCTGATTATTTTCTTCTTGTAAAGGGGTGTTTCCAGATTGTTGCAGGGCAGGCTTGAAATAACTGTTGATGGTCGAGCGCAGCCAAAGGGTTTATGATTCATAGTAATGAGCTACGTTTGAGTATTATGATGAGGACGACAGTGAATGTGGGAATTAGTTTGCTTAGTCGGCCATTATACCGCAGATTGGAGATAAAGTATTTTTTAAAAAATTTTGCTGATTTTTGAAAACCCCGAAAGTAAAGATGATAAGGGAGTAGGCCCAGACAAAATAGCCGACCATTGTAGAATGTCTTTGATGCGGCTTGTCATCAGACAGTTACTACGGTAGAAGAAGATGCTGTCAACTTTCGCTGATCGAATTCTATCAAACTCGATCAGCAGATACGGTCAAAATCTGAAAATAGGCGGTCAATTAAATGAAACTTTCTTTTGTCACATATCGCCAAATAACAAGAATGTAACGGTTTCTGAATTACGTATGCTTCAGGCGACGGACTTTCCCAATCTCAAAAGTCCATCATAGGCACATGAAGCATCTTATTCTTGGCCAAACACAAAAAAGGTTTCTCCGTAACGAGACGGAACAAGGTAGGGTCCAGAAAACAACTCTCAATATTTGTGGGTCGACATGTTCGATATCGCGTGGGTCGACATGTGGTATATCACGTACTTGACGGATGACGCTGTATCGCTGCCCAGAACAAGCGCTATTTCTGGCGGTGTATAAGCATGCCCGAGCAGTATGCGCATTGATTAACCTGGTTTCAGAGAAAAGTTGTTAAAACGGAACCAGTAGATCTCACTTATATAACAATATCTTACGGATGTGAATGTTGAGAAAAAATAACTACGCAAACTAAGAACAGTGTCCGATAGAGTAATTTCAAATCCATCAATTAAAATGGAAAGTTCTGTTAAATATTTTATTGCTATAAATAGTATAAAGGAAACACATCAGGAAACTGCCTGATTACCTAATGGATTGTTATTGCTAGTTTTGATGGTGATTATAGAGACAATACTATGATGCATACTTTATGAGGCTCTGTATAGATCATGACTGTTCCATTGCTGTATATGTACTGTGTCATTATTTGATTCGTTAGATATCATGAATAAATGAGTCAAGGGATAACAAACTATGTCCATATGCGGACCACCCAAAGGTTCTAATAACATTGACGATGTCTGATACCGTACATTGTGGATCGACTTACGACAGGAATAAAGTAAAACTCCGTCCGAATTGCAAGTATACACTCGTTCCATGTCATTTACGAGCTGTCAAGTGAACCGGAAGCTGTAGCGGTTAGAGAGAGGCAGGAACCCAAATATTTCAATGAATCTGGGCATCGAATGAAATCGCGCAAGGGTGTATTTTATTTTGAGTATTAAAGCGGTTCCCTGACCTGCTGCTTTTGTGGTTCCCTCTTATCAGGGTAGAAGCTTTTGCGGCATAGTTGAATCTTTTTAAAAACCGTTTCATCCCAGGTGTCAAAAACCACTCGGCAACATTGGCAAAGAGTCGCCTGCCATAACGATTGCGAGTTGCACATATGACGTGGTTCTGTTCTTAAAGACGGGGTGTGATGGCTTGGCTTACATGTTTGTGTGAATAACGCTATCGGGCGCAGTGATTTCGATATGATTATGTTTACCCCTTGAAGAAGGCTTGGAACAAACGACTCGCAGCATTACGATCCCCAGTGATGTTCATTGCAGCAGCTTCAGTAAGTGGTACGAGCGATCTGCGATTATAATAACAATAGTGCATCTGTCAATCTTTCCGCGGCGTTGGTGTACACGGTACAAAGATGGAGAGAGAAATAAGTTGTAGCCGATGTCTGAGCACTAAAGTCAGCTTTATAGGGTGTAGTTTGAAATCATGCCACTAATGTGTCCATGCGCTTCCTACATACTATAGTGATATTCTTAAGAAAAAAAACAATGTATCTTGTTCCTTCAACTGTTGGTTTAACATGATTCGATTCTTAGAGTGACCCCTACTTTGCTTGCTCGGCAGTTTTTGGATAAAAATCCCATTAGCTAACTAACAAACCTATCGTCCTTCAGTATCTCTAGCAAAACTATTCGTGATATCGGTATATTTAAAGCGGGATATACACTTCTGTAGCTTGGCGATAATTCAACATTCAATTCGAGAGTTCAAACTTTTCCGTTCCTTGCAGTGTTTCTAGTTACCATAATTTCGCCGAATAACAGTCGCTTGCCCTAGAACAATCTTGCTTCTTAATATTCGCATCACGCAAGGGTCCGTTGAGCTGCTGTCTGCTAACAAGTCGAATCAGACGAGGAGCATGATGGTATATAGCCCTAGGCAAGCTCATGACCTAGCATTCAAGTATGAACATGTTAATAAGCAAGTCCGCCGAAACCTGCCGCTGTACTGAGCTTTCTATGGCGTGAAATTCACTGGTTCGTGGAAACTAATTGTGTAACGGACTGTTGTGCACCACAATCACAGCGTCGTAAGAACAAGAAAGGTTCACTATATTCGTTGTTAGGCAATTACAAGTTGTCTTAAATTCTGGGTTTGCATGCCACGCCAGATTTCACTGATGGATATATCTGCAATCAATAAACAGCAACTCACATAGGATGTACAGTGACATTAAGGCGCAAGCGTATATCAACTGATAGCTGCTGAATATATGCGAGGTTGTTATAATCCGTCGTTATCACTGCATATGTAATGAATCTCCTGGTTACAATTTATCGAAAAGGAGCCAACGTTTAATATCGTAATATCCAAACATTGCCGAATATAAGCACGAGGTCGCTGTAATCCATTGTTGTCACCGCACAGGTGGGGATCTAGGCGTAAAATATCGCATGGTTAATTATGTTGTATGCCTCCTCGCTATAATTCATCGAGAAAGGAGCCAACTTTAAGTCTCGTATTATCCAAACATGATATTTTATGGGTGTGATTAACATGAGAGTTTCTGTTTGCTAATGTCAGTGGTCGTACCGGCTGATCAGACCGACTGGAGCGCAGCTGCGGATGATACATGGAAGTAGCGGGCAGATCTACCTTGTAGGTTCAAACCGTTGGTCATGTAAACCTGGCAAGTCTAGCAATTCTCATGCGGCTTATTGTATCCTTATAGCCATCGACGTAGCTCAAGAGTATGATGAGGACGAGCCACTGCGGGAGAATAATTATGTCCAAGAGCCTATGTTCGTAATAAAATTACACGTCGCGCATAAATGAATGCGCTGCAATTTCCATTGCATGTCGTTTCCATGGAGACTTAGAACTCCTTGTGAGCTTCAACAGCGACCCTGTCTTAGTAAAGGTGATTTATACAGGTTGGCTTTTTATACGCTGCGTGGAAAGACGTTTCATGCTGCTCGGCGGAAATTATACAATTGAAATAACTTGAGAGATGCAAATAGCAAAATATTTGCTAAGGTCTATAGTTATGACTAGTCTACCCATCCGAACATGCGATGTTAGTTCAGTTCGTGACATTCTCACTTTTCTGGCATGTTCGTTACCTGTAGTTTCAGCGTAGGGTCAATGCACGGATATAACTTAATAAAGGACTGACCATGTTTTCAGACACACAAATCAAGTTATTCTCATTTGTTCTCATCGGCTGCCATTTTTAATGCGTAAGGTAATTGGTTACTGCATGATCCGGCTGATTAGTCGACTAATACTTAACAAAGCGCACATACTAACACTTATAAAGACACTGATCGCATTATCTAGCCATATGATGGCACGTTCTGTAGTCTGTCCATTTTAGATTGAAGTAGTTATGTGGTACAATTGGGCGAGTGGTCCATTTACGTGCCAACCCGAAGTTTTATTCACACAGCGAGCTTATTACTGGATATGTAAGATACTATCTGCAGATGTTTTATGCGATGATCTCGTGATCGGTTTATGTGGATGGGCTCAATCTCTAGTGAAGCGCGAAGTTAGTATGCTTTATCCAGCTACCTGCGTTCTTGTAATCCATACCGGGCTATTTCTTGCGGGGATGTCATGCAACGGCCGACGTAACAAAGATATGGGGATCGAAACATAGAATGCCCGAGGCTCTTCAATGGAATTTGTTGGAGTCGTAGAGCGTCTTCTAGCTTACGTTGAATAGAGTACTTCATTATGCAGCAATCACATAACATACAGGTTGGCATGCGGAAGGAATAATGCGTTCGCAGTTGCCAAAATTCGGAATGTACATTCACATTGTTAACAAACCAGATCAGTGAGTGGATTTCACTGTCACTGCAGGTACAATGTTTATCTAGCGCTATTTTATTTAGCCTCTCGCATATAAAACTTAATATATAATTATTCAAATCCGAAATATGCTTTAAAATTACACCCTTACTCATCATCCACACAATTATAGCGAACAGGTTAATTACCGGGTCGGCTAGCTCCATATGTAGTCCACTGACATTCCACCGTTATGTTTTCTGCTAACATTAAAGTAAGCCATTGTTTCGTGGTGGATATGCTTAAGAGCGGCTTTGACCCGGCTAAACAATATATATATCAGTAAAATGTTGGTCATGAGTTGAGCACCCACCATGCGTATGAAGGCAAAGTGACATTTGACGAGCGCTGTGAGGCCGGCTGCCATGGTGCTAGTTGAATCGACAGACAACGAATTACAATATGTATCACCAAGCACTATCTATTTTAGGAAGCTGCATATTGAATCGAAAACTAGTAAATCATCATTGGAACCATAGGCGTACACCTGTCCAAATGGGCCTGCAATAACCGCGATGTCTCACTATGGGAACACTGCTACATACTGTTACCTAGAGTTCACCTTTACTATCATTACAATGCTTCCCAAAACAACTGAGGAATTCGCTGCTATTCAACATTCGCTCCTTTAGTAGTTTGCATTCATCTTATATTGTTCAGATTATCAATGTTGAAAAGAAGTAATGTTTTGCTATCTTATGAATCTATTTTATTCACCAATTGCTTTTTTTTTTGTATTATAACGACCGCACTGAACTCATCCTCTTTTTTGTCTGCACTCGATCGATGACCACCCAGACTAATGAATAAGTAGTACGATCAATGCTCCAACTAAATACACTTGAATGTCAGATCGGTGCTGAACACTATCGCGGTTCTCTGTTGATGAGGTATGCGGCAATATGGTCATGTTGTGTTACATCGGCGTCAGTGCGTCTGCTTCAGCTGATCACAACGACCTAGCTGTCTTAGGAGAAACCTGTTGAGAATGAATGCTTTGGTGACATCCTATGAGCGCATAGCCAATTATTTGGAGAAAAAACCTGAACACAATTGTCCACAGCACCAAGAACAGCGTTTTCTATTGTTTTGCCTGGTTCTGTGACATTTTCAATTTACGTCAGCATTACATTTGCTTACCCTTTTTCTAATGTGCATCTTTTTCAACAAGAACAACAATTAAGTCTTCTGCCTTTCACTGGGTATTAATTTCCTGCAAAATAACGGCGAAACTAAAGGATCTAACATCCATATATGTACTGTTAAATAGCCCATAGATTCGACATGACAGGAACCTCTACGTAGACACAATGATCGCTTTTACTGATTCTTGTTTTTTTCAAGCTGCATATTGATTGAAGCACCTGCATCGCACTGACTATGAACCTTTCTTACCTAGTCAATCAATGTTTTAGTGCTGTTTAATTGTCCAGAACATCCATAATTAACTGCCCTTGTGAGAAATCCTACTATTAACAATGCGCTTCAAATCCTTGTGATATGATGAAACCTTGCACGTGAAAGCAATAATATATATCCAAGGATCTGCTATTGGATGTTAGAAATGCTATAATATGCAGCAGATGACTATTGTCTAAGCAACATATCTACTGAAGTAGAGACTCGCCGGCCACAAATATTGTATATCTCTCAATCTTTTGACAGATTGTCGGAAATGTAATTAGAATATAAATCGTTCAATTGAAAACAACCATAACTTAATCATCGTTGCCATGAATATTCAGCAGAACACGCGAATGAGGCGAAGATCACCATGAATAGAAACGTTGGCATGATGCAGACTGCGGCATGCAGTAGCTTATTCCTGACAAAAAGCGCCAAACACAACTGATAATACTAATGGAAACCACAACTAGAATGCCTACCTCACACCAGTTATCAAAATGTCAATATGAGGACCTCATGTGCAACGCCTTCGCCTTCTATGACTTCTGGGCGACATCGATGTCGACATTCTGACGATCGCTATGTGCCTGGTTGCCACCATGCAAATTCAATCGACTGACAATTTATCAGAAAACAAATGCGAATATGAATCACCAAGAAATGACTATTATAGGAGGCTGCACGTTGAATTAAATCATCATTAATATTTATATTTGATAGCACAATTATCTGCCACGGCGAGCTTATAGCGCAAAGATCAAAAGTGGGCATGCTGATCACTAGAGCATTTTTGTACATTCGCTAAATGATGCTGCTAGCAATAGATTTCGCTTTGCAGCAGTTTCCGACCAACTCCATCTCTACTACGCTTAGGTAATTCATATTCTAATTCGATTTCTGACAAACTATCAAGAGGTTGAATACATCCTACTGATATACAGCATTTGTGGCCGGCTAATCTCTGCTTCAATAGTGCTGTTTTTTAGACAATAACTACGATTTCCCACACTGGAAGCTGATAATCCTAATTGATCCCATAAATAGTTTGCAAACATTTGATAACCTCACGGGTTAACTTTATCTACCATATGAAGGTCTTTCCTTTAACATCACGAAAGCAATATTGTGGAACACTAATCGGCGATTCGATTTAATGCGGGAGAAATGTATCAGTGATATCTTATTTTTTCGTGCTCATTGTCCGATTTTTACAGGACATGATGTCATATTCAAATACTACCAAATGGGTTAAAACCAGGTTTCTTGTGACACATTCAATGAATTCGCAAAGGAGAGAGTTTTAATAATTACCGCGCTGTCAGTTGAGCGCTGGTGGCAAAGTGCGTGGTAATATCGTATGCTAATCTGCGATACAATGATCCTGTGCTAGACCAGCGAGTCTGCTTCAGCTGCTGAACGATATACGCCGAAGTAAAGTTGCAAAAGCCTTTCATAAATTAACGAGCCGGCAAATTTTCTGCAATGCTTTGCTGAGTTGTGTCCGAATGGCGATTCTCTCATGCACTATGGTCTGAATGCCCATTAGGTAATTCAATATCCCTGATATTTAATGTAGTTACTACAGTGCACAGCCTACTGAGTAGTCATCAAAATGCTGGCCATACCATGTAATATTGTCCAGAGAAACGGAGTTGCTTAATACTAAATCCATCCATTACAAGAGCCAATGCGATACTAAACATACTAGCACCAAGATACGACATGATATAACACATATTTGACTCCGAAGTCGCTTGGGTACGCGCCTTGTTAGTACATAGCCAAGAATTTTGTAAGGAAACTGACCACGGGTTGTAACCAGGGGCGTCGCCAGGGTGATTTGGTTGGGGGGGGTGTAACTAAAATTTGCCGACGGCGGGATGAATATCTAAGCGTAGCGCCACCATAGGTTGGCGCGGAACTATCAATTTGCCGACTGGACAGGATTTTGCCGACTGTGACGCGAACTGTCGGTTTGAATGGGGGGGGGGGGGGGGCCTGTCACACCCCCCTACACCCCCCCCCTTCATTTTGGCGACGCCTCTTGTTGTAAAAACATTTTGCTGTACAGCTCTCTATGGATATCTTACAATCAAATTCACATCAGCATCACCGTCATTAAAGGTATATTTGTATACAATAAAGGCAATATTTCAGCCCTCTGCTTATCACCATATTTGGCGGACCCGGGAGGCACTACTCTATAATTCAATGACACCAAATAACGGCGAGCAACTACAATTGATCTAATATCTATGTGTGTACTATTAATGTAATGTCATACATCAGAGCAGAAAGAATATATGGCTATAAAGCTTCCTAACCATGACAAAAAGTCTGTTAGTGCTGGTGAATAGTTTAGGAAAACCGTAATGAATTGCCTTTGAGCGAGGTGTGTTCAGTGAATGCAACAATAGGTGCCGTGTAAAGTGTTCGCCTCTATTGTGGGCTGATCCTGCAGACATACGTATCAGATATTTTGGCATTTATCATGTACAAAAGCGACATTAAGAACAGCGTTTTCTATTGTTTTGCCTGGTTCTGTGACATTTTCAATTTACGTCAGCATTACATTTGCTTACCCTTTTTCTAATGTGCATCTTTTTCAACAAGAACAACAATTAAGTCTTCTGCCTTTCACTGGGTATTAATTTCCTGCAAAATAACGGCGAAACTAAAGGATCTAACATCCATATATGTACTGTTAAATAGCCCATAGATTCGACATGACAGGAACCTCTACGTAGACACAATGATCGCTTTTACTGATTCTTGTTTTTTTCAAGCTGCATATTGATTGAAGCACCTGCATCGCACTGACTATGAACCTTTCTTACCTAGTCAATCAATGTTTTAGTGCTGTTTAATTGTCCAGAACATCCATAATTAACTGCCCTTGTGAGAAATCCTACTATTAACAATGCGCTTCAAATCCTTGTGATATGATGAAAACCTTGCACGTGAAAGCAATAATCTGCGAATCATAAAGCTACATACTATATATATTTATAATACTCATAACTGAAGATTGCAACCATTCGTGGACTCCAACCATTCGTGGACAAATTTGTATAGTACATTTTTGCTATCATTAATTATCAATTATTTATTCGGCATCTTTCAATTGATACAATGAAATAGTTTAATGCGAATTAAAATCTTTTTATATAGATATAATTACATAAATATATATATCTATATATGTTTATATATCTCTATCTATATATATATAAATATGTATATATATATATATTAAATATATATATATATATTTATATATATACTATATACATGCATATATATCCAAGTATTAGTATATATATATATAAATATAAATATATGTATATTATATATATATTTATCAAATATATATATCTATCTGGCGTATCTGTATATATATATATTGATATATGTATAAAGATATACGAATCATAGAGATATATATATATATATATTTATATATATACTGAAGATTGCAACCATTCGTGGACTCCAACCATTCGTGGACAAATTTATATAGTACATTTTTGCTATCATTAATTATCAATTATTTATTCGGCATCTTTCAATTGATACAATAAAATAGTTTAATGCGAATTAAAATCTTTTTGTCACTTATTATTTCTGGTACATACTTTTGGTCCTCGAAAGGTGTTCCACGAAAGGTGAAAATGTGCGTTGACTCTATGTGGACATAACGGTATATCCTTTCGTGGACCAAAGTCTACGAAAGATTGGCGGTTTGTCCACTAAAGGTCGCGTTCGTGCTAATATATATACATATATATATATATATATATATAAGAGATATATATATATATATATATATATTCAGATATATATATACATATATATATATACATATATATATATACATGAACATATATTGATGTATATGTGGATATGTGTTACTATATATAAATATGCATATGTATAAAGATGTATATATAATATATATATATATATATATATATATATATATGAATTTATATATATATATATATTTATATATACATAGATAAATATATATGTATATATATAACATATATATATATATATATCTCTTATCTCTCTCTATCTCTCTCTCTCTCCCTCCTCTCTCTATCTCTCTCGCTCTCTCCTCTCTCTCTCTCTCTCTCTCTCTCTCTCTATCTCTCTCTCCTCTCTCTCTATCTCTCTCTCTCTTATATCTCTCTCTCTCTCCTCTCTCTCTCTCTCTCTCTCTATCTCTCTCTCTCTCTCTCTCTCTCTATCTCTCTCTCTATCTATCTATACGTTCAGTTTACTGCCTAAGTGTGTTCTTCAATCTGCGAAATTTTTCAGGATTTTTATGTTATCGGATTATTTGGAGCAGCCCGCAGATGATAGCCACTTGTTCACGGTTATGCGGTTAGCTAATCCCATTATGATGGTCGTAGAGGCGGTTATCAAGATTTTCTCTATAATTAGATAGGATATGTTCAGTGTTTTTCACTATATATTATATGATTTCATTCGCATGGAAATAATTAGTCAGATTCCCCAGGTGGCTTTAACTATCGCAAATCCATGCTGTGTGTCTCTACATTACAGCTATGCTTGCTCGTGCAGTATACTACCACAGCAATAAAATGCAATTCAAGGGAATAAAGAAGCTTGTTGTACTGCCAGGTTATAAGACACTTTACTGCCTAGTGCCGATAAAACCGACCCAACAGAGCCATAATATTGAAGTGCTGACACGTAATGTTGATCTGTTGCATAGGAATAGGGCCAATATATGTCAATTGTCTAGTTGGCTCGGGAGTTGGGGCGAGAGTACAAAATTAACAAAGCACTTTTCTCTGACCACTTGTTATTGTCTCTGATTATTTTCTTCTTGTAAAGGGGTGTTTCCAGATTGTTGCAGGGCAGGCTTGAAATAACTGTTGATGGTCGAGCGCAGCCAAAGGGTTTATGATTCATAGTAATGAGCTACGTTTGAGTATTATGATGAGGACGACAGTGAATGTGGGAATTAGTTTGCTTAGTCGGCCATTATACCGCAGATTGGAGATAAAGTATTTTTTAAAAATTTTGCTGATTTTTGAAAACCCCGAAAGTAAAGATGATAAGGGAGTAGGCCCAGACAAAATAGCCGACCATTGTAGAATGTCTTTGATGCGGCTTGTCATCAGACAGTTACTACGGTAGAAGATGCTGTCAACTTTCGCTGATCGAATTCTATCAAACTCGATCAGCAGATACGGTCAAAATCTGAAAATAGGCGGTCAATTAAATGAAACTTTCTTTTGTCACATATCGCCAAATAACAAGAATGTAACGGTTTCTGAATTACGTATGCTTCAGGCGACGGACTTTCCCAATCTCAAAAGTCCATCATAGGCACATGAAGCATCTTATTCTTGGCCAAACACAAAAAAGGTTTCTCCGTAACGAGACGGAACAAGGTAGGGTCCAGAAAACAACTCTCAATATTTGTGGGTCGACATGTTCGATATCGCGTGGGTCGACATGTGGTATATATCACGTACTTGACGGATGACGCTGTATCGCTGCCCAGAACAAGCGCTATTTCTGGCGGTGTATATAGCATGCCCGAGCAGTATGCGCATTGATTAACCTGGTTTCAGAGAAAAGTTGTTAAAACGGAACCAGTAGATCTCACTTATATAACAATATCTTACGGATGTGAATGTTGAGAAAAAATAACTACGCAAACTAAGAACAGTGTCCGATAGAGTAATTTCAAATCCATCAATTAAAATGGAAAGTTCTGTTAAATATTTTATTGCTATAAATAGTATAAAGGAAACACATCAGGAAACTGCCTGATTACCTAATGGATTGTTATTGCTAGTTTTGATGGTGATTATAGAGACAATACTATGATGCATACTTTATGAGGCTCTGTATAGATCATGACTGTTCCATTGCTGTATATGTACTGTGTCATTATTTGATTCGTTAGATATCATGAATAAATGAGTCAAGGGATAACAAACTATGTCCATATGCGGACCACCCAAAGGTTCTAATAACATTGACGATGTCTGATACCGTACATTGTGGATCGACTTACGACAGGAATAAAGTAAAACTCCGTCCGAATTGCAAGTATACACTCGTTCCATGTCATTTACGAGCTGTCAAGTGAACCGGAAGCTGTAGCGGTTAGAGAGAGGCAGGAACCCAAATATTTCAATGAATCTGGGCATCGAATGAAATCGCGCAAGGGTGTATTTTATTTTGAGTATTAAAGCGGTTCCCTGACCTGCTGCTTTTGTGGTTCCCTCTTATCAGGGTAGAAGCTTTTGCGGCATAGTTGAATCTTTTTAAACCGTTTCATCCCAGGTGTCAAAAACCACTCGGCAACATTGGCAAAGAGTCGCCTGCCATAACGATTGCGAGTTGCACATATGACGTGGTTCTGTTCTTAAAGACGGGGTGTGATGGCTTGGCTTACATGTTTGTGTGAATAACGCTATCGGGCGCAGTGATTTCGATATGATTATGTTTACCCCTTGAAGAAGGCTTGGAACAAACGACTCGCAGCATTACGATCCCCAGTGATGTTCATTGCAGCAGCTTCAGTAAGTGGTACGAGCGATCTGCGATTATAATAACAATAGTGCATCTGTCAATCTTTCCGCGGCGTTGGTGTACACGGTACAAAGATGGAGAGAGAAATAAGTTGTAGCCGATGTCTGAGCACTAAAGTCAGCTTTATAGGGTGTAGTTTGAAATCATGCCACTAATGTGTCCATGCGCTTCCTACATACTATAGTGATATTCTTAAGAAAAAAAACAATGTATCTTGTTCCTTCAACTGTTGGTTTAACATGATTCGATTCTTAGAGTGACCCCTACTTTGCTTGCTCGGCAGTTTTTGGATAAAAATCCCATTAGCTAACTAACAAACCTATCGTCCTTCAGTATCTCTAGCAAAACTATTCGTGATATCGGTATATTAAGCGGGATATACACTTCTGTAGCTTGGCGATAATTCAACATTCAATTCGAGAGTTCAAACTTTTCCGTTCCTTGCAGTGTTTCTAGTTACCATAATTTCGCCGAATAACAGTCGCTTGCCCTAGAACAATCTTGCTTCTTAATATTCGCATCACGCAAGGGTCCGTTGAGCTGCTGTCTGCTAACAAGTCGAATCAGACGAGGAGCATGATGGTATATAGCCCTAGGCAAGCTCATGACCTAGCATTCAAGTATGAACATGTTAATAAGCAAGTCCGCCGAAACCTGCCGCTGTACTGAGCTTTCTATGGCGTGAAATTCACTGGTTCGTGGAAACTAATTGTGTAACGGACTGTTGTGCACCACAATCACAGCGTCGTAAGAACAAGAAAGGTTCACTATATTCGTTGTTAGGCAATTACAAGTTGTCTTAAATTCTGGGTTTGCATGCCACGCCAGATTTCACTGATGGATATATCTGCAATCAATAAACAGCAACTCACATAGGATGTACAGTGACATTAAGGCGCAAGCGTATATCAACTGATAGCTGCTGAATATATGCGAGGTTGTTATAATCCGTCGTTATCACTGCATATGTAATGAATCTCCTGGTTACAATTTATCGAAAAGGAGCCAACGTTTAATATCGTAATATCCAAACATTGCCGAATATAAGCACGAGGTCGCTGTAATCCATTGTTGTCACCGCACAGGTGGGGATCTAGGCGTAAAATATCGCATGGTTAATTATGTTGTATGCCTCCTCGCTATAATTCATCGAGAAAGGAGCCAACTTTAAGTCTCGTATTATCCAAACATGATATTTTATGGGTGTGATTAACATGAGAGTTTCTGTTTGCTAATGTCAGTGGTCGTACCGGCTGATCAGACCGACTGGAGCGCAGCTGCGGATGATACATGGAAGTAGCGGGCAGATCTACCTTGTAGGTTCAAACCGTTGGTCATGTAAACCTGGCAAGTCTAGCAATTCTCATGCGGCTTATTGTATCCTTATAGCCATCGACGTAGCTCAAGAGTATGATGAGGACGAGCCACTGCGGGAGAATAATTATGTCCAAGAGCCTATGTTCGTAATAAAATTACACGTCGCGCATAAATGAATGCGCTGCAATTTCCATTGCATGTCGTTTCCATGGAGACTTAGAACTCCTTGTGAGCTTCAACAGCGACCCTGTCTTAGTAAAGGTGATTTATACAGGTTGGCTTTTTATACGCTGCGTGGAAAGACGTTTCATGCTGCTCGGCGGAAATTATACAATTGAAATAACTTGAGAGATGCAAATAGCAAAATATTTGCTAAGGTCTATAGTTATGACTAGTCTACCCATCCGAACATGCGATGTTAGTTCAGTTCGTGACATTCTCACTTTTCTGGCATGTTCGTTACCTGTAGTTTCAGCGTAGGGTCAATGCACGGATATAACTTAATAAAGGACTGACCATGTTTTCAGACACACAAATCAAGTTATTCTCATTTGTTCTCATCGGCTGCCATTTTTAATGCGTAAGGTAATTGGTTACTGCATGATCCGGCTGATTAGTCGACTAATACTTAACAAAGCGCACATACTAACACTTATAAAGACACTGATCGCATTATCTAGCCATATGATGGCACGTTCTGTAGTCTGTCCATTTTAGATTGAAGTAGTTATGTGGTACAATTGGGCGAGTGGTCCATTTACGTGCCAACCCGAAGTTTTATTCACACAGCGAGCTTATTACTGGATATGTAAGATACTATCTGCAGATGTTTTATGCGATGATCTCGTGATCGGTTTATGTGGATGGGCTCAATCTCTAGTGAAGCGCGAAGTTAGTATGCTTTATCCAGCTACCTGCGTTCTTGTAATCCATACCGGGCTATTTCTTGCGGGGATGTCATGCAACGGCCGACGTAACAAAGATATGGGGATCGAAACATAGAATGCCCGAGGCTCTTCAATGGAATTTGTTGGAGTCGTAGAGCGTCTTCTAGCTTACGTTGAATAGAGTACTTCATTATGCAGCAATCACATAACATACAGGTTGGCATGCGGAAGGAATAATGCGTTCGCAGTTGCCAAAATTCGGAATGTACATTCACATTGTTAACAAACCAGATCAGTGAGTGGATTTCACTGTCACTGCAGGTACAATGTTTATCTAGCGCTATTTTATTTAGCCTCTCGCATATAAAACTTAATATATAATTATTCAAATCCGAAATATGCTTTAAAATTACACCCTTACTCATCATCCACACAATTATAGCGAACAGGTTAATTACCGGGTCGGCTAGCTCCATATGTAGTCCACTGACATTCCACCGTTATGTTTTCTGCTAACATTAAAGTAAGCCATTGTTTCGTGGTGGATATGCTTAAGAGCGGCTTTGACCCGGCTAAACAATATATATATCAGTAAAATGTTGGTCATGAGTTGAGCACCCACCATGCGTATGAAGGCAAAGTGACATTTGACGAGCGCTGTGAGGCCGGCTGCCATGGTGCTAGTTGAATCGACAGACAACGAATTACAATATGTATCACCAAGCACTATCTATTTTAGGAAGCTGCATATTGAATCGAAAACTAGTAAATCATCATTGGAACCATAGGCGTACACCTGTCCAAATGGGCCTGCAATAACCGCGATGTCTCACTATGGGAACACTGCTACATACTGTTACCTAGAGTTCACCTTTACTATCATTACAATGCTTCCCAAAACAACTGAGGAATTCGCTGCTATTCAACATTCGCTCCTTTAGTAGTTTGCATTCATCTTATATTGTTCAGATTATCAATGTTGAAAAGAAGTAATGTTTTGCTATCTTATGAATCTATTTTATTCACCAATTGCTTTTGTTTTGTATTATAACGACCGCACTGAACTCATCCTTTTGCCTGGTTCTGTGACATTTTCAATTTACGTCAGCATTACATTTGCTTACCCTTTTTCTAATGTGCATCTTTTTCAACAAAAACAACAATTAAGTCTTCTGCCTTTCACTGGGTATTAATTTCCTGCAAAATAACGGCGAAACTAAAGGATCTAACATCCATATATGTACTGTTAAATAGCCCATAGATTCGACATGAACGGAACCTCTACGTAGACACAATGATCGCTTTTACTGATTCTTGTTTTTTTCAAGCTGCATATTGATTGAAGCACCTGCATCGCACTGACTATGAACCTTTCTTACCTAGTCAATCAATGTTTTAGTGCTGTTTAATTGTCCAGAACATCCATAATTAACTGCCCTTGTGAGAAATCCTACTATTAACAATGCGCTTCAAATCCTTGTGATATGATGAAACCTTGCACGTGAAAGCAATAATATATATCCAAGGATCTGCTATTGGATGTTAGAAATGCTATAATATGCAGCAGATGACTATTGTCTAAGCAACATATCTACTGAAGTAGAGACTCGCCGGCCACAAATATTGTATATCTCTCAATCTTTTGACAGATTGTCGGAAATGTAATTAGAATATAAATCGTTCAATTGAAAACAACCATAACTTAATCATCGTTGCCATGAATATTCAGCAGAACACGCGAATGAGGCGAAGATCACCATGAATAGAAACGTTGGCATGATGCAGACTGCGGCATGCAGTAGCTTATTCCTGACAAAAAGCGCCAAACACAACTGATAATACTAATGGAAACCACAACTAGAATGCCTACCTCACACCAGTTATCAAAATGTCAATATGAGGACCTCATGTGCAACGCCTTCGCCTTCTATGACTTCTGGGCGACATCGATGTCGACATTCTGACGATCGCTATGTGCCTGGTTGCCACCATGCAAATTCAATCGACTGACAATTTATCAGAAAACAAATGCGAATATGAATCACCAAGAAATGACTATTATAGGAGGCTGCACGTTGAATTAAATCATCATTAATATTTATATTTGATAGCACAATTATCTGCCACGGCGAGCTTATAGCGCAAAGATGAAAAGTGGGCATGCTGATCACTAGAGCATTTTTGTACATTCGCTAAATGATGCTGCTAGCAATAGATTTCGCTTTGCAGCAGTTTCCGACCAACTACATCTCTACTACGCTTAGGTGATTCATATTCTAATTCGATTTCTGACAAACTATCAAGAGGTTGAATACATCCTACTGATATACAGCATTTGTGGCCGGCTAATCTCTGCTTCAATAGTGCTGTTTTTTAGACAATAACTACGATTTCCCACACTGGAAGCTGATAATCCTAATTGATCCCATAAATAGTTTGCAAACATTTGATAACCTCACGGGTTAACTTTATCTACCATATGAAGGTCTTTCCTTTAACATCACGAAAGCAATATTGTGGAACACCAATCGATTCGATTTATGCGGGAGAAATGTATCAGTGATATCTTATTTTTTCGTGCTCATTGTCCGATTTTTACAGGACATGATGTCATATTCAAATACTACCAAATGGGTTAAAACCAGGTTTCTTGTGACACATTCAATGAATTCGCAAAGGAGAGAGTTTTAATAATTACCGCGCTGTCAGTTGAGCGCTGGTGGCAAAGTGCGTGGTAATATCGTATGCTAATCTGCGATACAATGATCCTGTGCTAGACCAGCGAGTCTGCTTCAGCTGCTGAACGATATACGCCGAAGTAAAGTTGCAAAAGCCTTTCATAAATGAACGAGCCGGCAAATTTTCTGCAATGCTTTTCTGAGTTGTGTCCGAATGGCCATTCTCTCATGCACTATGGTCTGAATGCCCATTAGGTAATTCAATATCCCTGATATTTAATGTAGTTACTACAGTGCACAGCCTACTGAGTAGGCATCAAAATGCTGGCCATACCATGTAATATTGTCCAGAGAAACGGAGTTGCTTAATACTAAATCCATCCATTACAAGAGCCAATGCGATACTAAACATACTAGCACCAAGATACGACATGATATAACACATATTTGACTCCGAAGTCGCTTGGGTTACGCCTTGTTAGTACATAGCCAAGAATTTTGTAAGGAAACTGACCACGGGTTGTAACCAGGGGCGTCGCCAGGGTGATTTGGTTGGGGGGGGTGTAACTAAAATTTGCCGACGGCGGGATGAATATCTAAGCGTAGCGCCACCATAGGTTGGCGCGGAACTATCAATTTGCCGACTGGACAGGATTTTGCCGACTGTGACGCGAACTGTCGGTTTGAATGGGGGGGGGGGGGGCCTGTCACACCCCCCTACACCCCCCCCCCCCATTTTGGCGACGCCCCTGGTTGTAAAAACATTTTGCTGTACAGCTCTCTATGGATATCTTACAATCAAATTCACATCAGCATCACCGTCATTAAAGGTATATTTGTATACAATAAAGGCAATATTTCAGCCCTCTGCTTATCACCATATTTGGCGGACCCGGGAGGCACTACTCTATAATTCAATGACACCAAATAACGGCGAGCAACTACAATTGATCTAATATCTATGTGTGTACTATTAATGTAATGTCATACATCAGAGCAGAAACAATATATGGCTATAAAGCTTCCTAACCATGACAAAAAGTCTGTTAGTGCTGGTGAATAGTTTAGGAAAACCGTAATGAAATTGCCTTTGAGCGAGGTGTGTTCAGTGAATGCAACAATAGGTGCCGTGTAAAGTGTTCGCCTCTATTGTGGGCTGATCCTGCAGACATACGTATCAGATATGTTGGCATTTATCATGTACAAAAGCGACATTAAGAACAGCGTTTTCTATTGTTTTGCCTGGTTCTGTGACATTTTCAATTTACGTCAGCATTACATTTGCTTACCTTTTTCTAATGTGCATCTTTTTCAACAAAAAAAACACAATTAAGTCTTCTGCCTTTCACTGGGTATTAATTTCCTGCAAAATAACGGCGAAACTAAAGGATCTAACATCCATATATGTACTGTTAAATAGCCCATAGATTCGACATGAACGGAACCTCTACGTAGACACAATGATCGCTTTTACTGATTCTTGTTTTTTTTCAAGCTGCATATTGATTGAAGCACCTGCATCGCACTGACTATGAACCTTTCTTACCTAGTCAATCAATGTTTTAGTGCTGTTTAATTGTCCAGAACATCCATAATTAACTGCCCTTGTGAGAAATCCTACTATTAACAATGCGCTTCAAATCCTTGTGATATGATGAAACCTTGCACGTGAAAGCAATAATATATATCCAAGGATCTGCTATTGGATGTTAGAAATGCTATAATATGCAGCAGATGACTATTGTCTAAGCAACATATCTACTGAAGTAGAGACTCGCCGGCCACAAATATTGTATATCTCTCAATCTTTTGACAGATTGTCGGAAATGTAATTAGAATATAATCGTTCAATTGAAAAAAAACCATAACTTAATCATCGTTGCCATGAATATTCAGCAGAACACGCGAATGAGGCGAAGATCACCATGAATAGAAACGTTGGCATGATGCAGACTGCGGGCATGCAGTAGCTTATTCCTGACAAAAAGCGCCAAACACAACTGATAATACTAATGGAAACCACAACTAGAATGCCTACCTCACACCAGTTATCAAAATGTCAATATGAGGACCTCATGTGCAACGCCTTCGCCTTCTATGACTTCTGGGCGACATCGATGTCGACATTCTGACGATCGCTATGTGCCTGGTTGCCACCATGCAAATTCAATCGACTGACAATTTATCAGAAAACAAATGCGAATATGAATCACCAAGAAATGACTATTATAGGAGGCTGCACGTTGAATTAAATCATCATTAATATTTATATTTGATAGCACAATTATCTGCCACGGCGAGCTTATAGCGCAAAGATGAAAAGTGGGCATGCTGATCACTAGAGCATTTTTGTACATTCGCTAAATGATGCTGCTAGCAATAGATTTCGCTTTGCAGCAGTTTCCGACCAACTACATCTCTACTACGCTTAGGTGATTCATATTCTAATTCGATTTCTGACAAACTATCAAGAGGTTGAATACATCCTACTGATATACAGCATTTGTGGCCGGCTAATCTCTGCTTCAATAGTGCTGTTTTTTAGACAATAACTACGATTTCCCACACTGGAAGCTGATAATCCTAATATCCCATAAATAGTTTGCAAACATTTGATAACCTCACGGGTTAACTTTATCTACCATATGAAGGTCTTTCCTTTAACATCACGAACGCAATATTGTGGAACACCAATCGGCGATTCGATTTAATGCGAGAGAAATGTATCAGTGATATCTTATTTTTTCGTGCTCATTGTCCGATTTTTACAGGACATGATGTCATATTCAAATACTACCAAATTTGTTAAAACCAGGTTTCTTGTGACACATTCAATGAATTCGCAAAGGAGAGAGTTTTAATAATTACCGCGCTGTCAGTTGAGCGCTGGTGGCAAAGTGCGTGGTAATATCGTATGCTAATCTGCGATACAATGATCCTGTGCTAGACCAGCGAGTCTGCTTCAGCTGCTGAACGATATACGCCGAAGTAAAGTTGCAAAAGCCTTTCATAAATGAACGAGCCGGCAAATTTTCTGCAATGCTTTTCTGAGTTGTGTCCGAATGGCCATTCTCTCATGCACTATGGTCTGAATGCCCATTAGGTAATTCAATATCCCTGATATTTAATGTAGTTACTACAGTGCACAGCCTACTGAGTAGGCATCAAAATGCTGGCCATACCATGTAATATTGTCCAGAGAAACGGAGTTGCTTAATACTAAATCCATCCATTACAATGCGATACTAAACATACTTGCACCAAGATACGACATGATATAACACATATTTGACTCCGAAGTCGCTTGGGTTACGCCTTGTTAGTACATAGCCAAGAATTTTGTAAGGAAACTGACCACGGGTTGTAACCAGGGGCGTCGCCAGGGTGATTTGGTTGGGGGGGGTGTAACTAAAATTTGCGACGGCGGGATGAATATCTAAGCGTAGCGCCACCATAGGTTGGCGCGGAACTATCAATTTGCCGACTGGACAGGATTTTGCCGACTGTGACGCGAACTGTCGGTTTGAATGGGGGGGGGGGGGGCTGTCACACCCCCCTACACCCCCCCCCCCATTTTGGCGACGCCCCTGGTTGTAAAAACATTTTGCTGTACAGCTCTCTATGGATATCTTACAATCAAATTCACATCAGCATCACCGTCATTAAAGGTATATTTGTATACAATAAAGGCAATATTTCAGCCCTCTGCTTATCACCATATTTGGCGGACCCGGGAGGCACTACTCTATAATTCAATGACACCAAATAACGGCGAGCAACTACAATTGATCTAATATCTATGTGTGTACTATTAATGTAATGTCATACATCAGAGCAGAAACAATATATGGCTATAAAGCTTCCTAACCATGACAAAAAGTCTGTTAGTGCTGGTGAATAGTTTAGGAAAACCGTAATGAATTGCCTTTGAGCGAGGTGTGTTCAGTGAATGCAACAATAGGTGCCGTGTAAAGTGTTCGCCTCTATTGTGGGCTGATCCTGCAGACATACGTATCAGATATGTTGGCATTTATCATGTACAAAAGCGACATTAAGAACAGCGTTTTCTATTGTTTTGCCTGGTTCTGTGACATTTTCAATTTACGTCAGCATTACATTTGCTTACCCTTTTTCTAATGTGCATCTTTTTCAACAAAAACAACAATTAAGTCTTCTGCCTTTCACTGGGTATTAATTTCCTGCAAAATAACGGCGAAACTAAAGGATCTAACATCCATATATGTACTGTTAAATAGCCCATAGATTCGACATGAACGGAACCTCTACGTAGACACAATGATCGCTTTTACTGATTCTTGTTTTTTTCAAGCTGCATATTGATTGAAGCACCTGCATCGCACTGACTATGAACCTTTCTTACCTAGTCAATCAATGTTTTAGTGCTGTTTAATTGTCCAGAACATCCATAATTAACTGCCCTTGTGAGAAATCCTACTATTAACAATGCGCTTCAAATCCTTGTGATATGATGAAACCTTGCACGTGAAAGCAATAATATATATCCAAGGATCTGCTATTGGATGTTAGAAATGCTATAATATGCAGCAGATGACTATTGTCTAAGCAACATATCTACTGAAGTAGAGACTCGCCGGCCACAAATATTGTATATCTCTCAATCTTTTGACAGATTGTCGGAAATGTAATTAGAATATAAATCGTTCAATTGAAAACAACCATAACTTAATCATCGTTGCCATGAATATTCAGCAGAACACGCGAATGAGGCGAAGATCACCATGAATAGAAACGTTGGCATGATGCAGACTGCGGCATGCAGTAGCTTATTCCTGACAAAAAGCGCCAAACACAACTGATAATACTAATGGAAACCACAACTAGAATGCCTACCTCACACCAGTTATCAAAATGTCAATATGAGGACCTCATGTGCAACGCCTTCGCCTTCTATGACTTCTGGGCGACATCGATGTCGACATTCTGACGATCGCTATGTGCCTGGTTGCCACCATGCAAATTCAATCGACTGACAATTTATCAGAAAACAAATGCGAATATGAATCACCAAGAAATGACTATTATAGGAGGCTGCACGTTGAATTAAATCATCATTAATATTTATATTTGATAGCACAATTATCTGCCACGGCGAGCTTATAGCGCAAAGATGAAAAGTGGGCATGCTGATCACTAGAGCATTTTTGTACATTCGCTAAATGATGCTGCTAGCAATAGATTTCGCTTTGCAGCAGTTTCCGACCAACTACATCTCTACTACGCTTAGGTGATTCATATTCTAATTCGATTTCTGACAAACTATCAAGAGGTTGAATACATCCTACTGATATACAGCATTTGTGGCCGGCTAATCTCTGCTTCAATAGTGCTGTTTTTTAGACAATAACTACGATTTCCCACACTGGAAGCTGATAATCCTAATTGATCCCATAAATAGTTTGCAAACATTTGATAACCTCACGGGTTAACTTTATCTACCATATGAAGGTCTTTCCTTTAACATCACGAACGCAATATTGTGGAACACTAATTCGAATTAGAATATGAATCACCTAAGCGTAGTAGAGATGTAGTTGGTCGGAAACTGCTGCAAAGCGAAATCTATTGCTAGCAGCATCATTTAGCGAATGTACAAAAATGCTCTAGTGATCAGCATGCCCACTTTTCATCTTTGCGCTATAAGCTCGCCGTGGCAGATAATTGTGCTATCAAATATAAATATTAATGATGATTAATTCAACGTGCAGCCTCCTACTAAATAGTCATTTCTTGGTGATTCATATTCGCATTTGTTTTCTGATAAATTGTCAGTCGATTGAATTTGCATGGTGGCAACCAGGCACATAGCGATCGTCAGAATGTCGACATCGATGTCGCCCAGAAGTCATAGAAGGCGAAGGCGTTGCACATGAGGTCCTCATATTGACATTTTGATAACTGGTGTGAGGTAGGCATTCTAGTTGTGGTTTCCATTAGTATTATCAGTTGTGTTTGGCGCTTTTTGTCAGGAATAAGCTACTGCATGCCGCAGTTTGCATCATGCCAACGTTTCTATTCATGGTGATCTTCGCCTCATTCGCGTGTTCTGCTGAATATTCATGGCAACGATGATTAAGTTATGGTTGTTTTCAATTGAACGATTTATATTCTAATTACATTTCCGACAATCTGTCAAAAGATTGAGAGATATACAATATTTGTGGCCGGCGAGTCTCTACTTCAGTAGATATGTTGCTTAGACAATAGTCATCTGCTGCATATTATAGCATTTCTAACATCCAATAGCAGATCCTTGGATATATATTATTGCTTTCACGTGCAAGGTTTCATCATATCACAAGGATTTGAAGCGCATTGTTAATAGTAGGATTTCTCACAAGGGCAGTTAATTATGGATGTTCTGGACAATTAAACAGCACTAAAACATTGATTGACTAGGTAAGAAAGGTTCATAGTCAGTGCGATGCAGGTGCTTCAATCAATATGCAGCTTGAAAAAAACAAGAATCAGTAAAAGCGATCATTGTGTCTACGTAGAGGTTCCGTTCATGTCGAATCTATGGGCTATTTAACAGTACATATATGGATGTTAGATCCTTTAGTTTCGCCGTTATTTTGCAGGAAATTAATACCCAGTGAAAGGCAGAAGACTTAATTGTTGTTTTTGTTGAAAAAGATGCACATTAGAAAAAAGGTAAGCAAATGTAATGCTGACGTAAATTGAAAATGTCACAGAACCAGGCAAAACAATAGAAAACGCTGTTCTTAATGTCGCTTTTGTACATGATAAATGCCAACATATCTGATACGTATGTCTGCAGGATCAGCCCACAATAGAGGCGAACACTTTACACGGCACCTATTGTTGCATTCACTGAACACACCTCGCTCAAAGGCAATTCATTACGGTTTTCCTAAACTATTCACCAGCACTAACAGACTTTTTGTCATGGTTAGGAAGCTTTATAGCCATATATTGTTTCTGCTCTGATGTATGACATTACATTAATAGTACACACATAGATTATTAGATCAATTGTAGTTGCTCGCCGTTATTTGGTGTCATTGAATTATAGAGTAGTGCCTCCCGGGTCCGCCAAATATGGTGATAAGCAGAGGGCTGAAATATTGCCTTTATTGTATACAAATATACCTTTAATGACGGTGATGCTGATGTGAATTTGATTGTAAGATATCCATAGAGAGCTGTACAGCAAAATGTTTTTACAACCAGGGGCGTCGCCAAAATGGGGGGGGGGGTGTAGGGGGGGTGTGACAGGCCCCCCCCCCCCCATTCAAACCGACAGTTCGCGTCACAGTCGGCAAAATCCTGTCCAGTCGGCAAATTGATAGTTCCGCGCCAACCTATGGTGGCGCTACGCTTAGATATTCATCCCGCCGTCGGCAAATTTTAGTTACACCCCCCCCAACCAAATCACCCTGGCGACGCCCCTGGTTACAACCCGTGGTCAGTTTCCTTACAAAATTCTTGGCTATGTACTAACAAGGCGTAACCCAAGCGACTTCGGAGTCAAATATGTGTTATATCATGTCGTATCTTGGTGCAAGTATGTTTAGTATCGCATTGTAATGGATGGATTTAGTATTAAGCAACTCCGTTTCTCTGGACAATATTACATGGTATGGCCAGCATTTTGATGCCTACTCAGTAGGCTGTGCACTGTAGTAACTACATTAAATATCAGGGATATTGAATTACCTAATGGGCATTCAGACCATAGTGCATGAGAGAATGGCCATTCGGACACAACTCAGAAAAGCATTGCAGAAAATTTGCCGGCTCGTTCATTTATGAAAGGCTTTTGCAACTTTACTTCGGCGTATATCGTTCAGCAGCTGAAGCAGACTCGCTGGTCTAGCACAGGATCATTGTATCGCAGATTAGCATACGATATTACCACGCACTTTGCCACCAGCGCTCAACTGACAGCGCGGTAATTATTAAAACTCTCTCCTTTGCGAATTCATTGAATGTGTCACAAGAAACCTGGTTTTAACAAATTTGGTAGTATTTGAATATGACATCATGTCCTGTAAAAATCGGACAATGAGCACGAAAAAATAAGATATCACTGATACATTTCTCTCGCATTAAATCGAATCGCCGATTGGTGTTCCACAATATTGCGTTCGTGATGTTAAAGGAAAGACCTTCATATGGTAGATAAAGTTAACCCGTGAGGTTATCAAATGTTTGCAAACTATTTATGGGATCAATTAGGATTATCAGCTTCCAGTGTGGGAAATCGTAGTTATTGTCTAAAAAACAGCACTATTGAAGCAGAGATTAGCCGGCCACAAATGCTGTATATCAGTAGGATGTATTCAACCTCTTGATAGTTTGTCAGAAATCGAATTAGAATATGAATCACCTAAGCGTAGTAGAGATGGAGTTGGTCGGAAACTGCTGCAAAGCGAAATCTATTGCTAGCAGCATCATTTAGCGAATGTACAAAAATGCTCTAGTGATCAGCATGCCCACTTTTCATCTTTGCGCTATAAGCTCGCCGTGGCAGATAATTGTGCTATCAAATATAAATATTAATGATGATTTAATTCAACGTGCAGCCTCCTATAATAGTCATTTCTTGGTGATTCATATTCGCATTTGTTTTCTGATAAATTGTCAGTCGATTGAATTTGCATGGTGGCAACCAGGCACATAGCGATCGTCAGAATGTCGACATCGATGTCGCCCAGAAGTCATAGAAGGCGAAGGCGTTGCACATGAGGTCCTCATATTGACATTTTGATAACTGGTGTGAGGTAGGCATTCTAGTTGTGGTTTCCATTAGTATTATCAGTTGTGTTTGGCGCTTTTTGTCAGGAATAAGCTACTGCATGCCGCAGTCTGCATCATGCCAACGTTTCTATTCATGGTGATCTTCGCCTCATTCGCGTGTTCTGCTGAATATTCATGGCAACGATGATTAAGTTATGGTTGTTTTCAATTGAACGATTTATATTCTAATTACATTTCCGACAATCTGTCAAAAGATTGAGAGATATACAATATTTGTGGCCGGCGAGTCTCTACTTCAGTAGATATGTTGCTTAGACAATAGTCATCTGCTGCATATTATAGCATTTCTAACATCCAATAGCAGATCCTTGGATATATATTATTGCTTTCACGTGCAAGGTTTCATCATATCACAAGGATTTGAAGCGCATTGTTAATAGTAGGATTTCTCACAAGGGCAGTTAATTATGGATGTTCTGGACAATTAAACAGCACTAAAACATTGATTGACTAGGTAAGAAAGGTTCATAGTCAGTGCGATGCAGGTGCTTCAATCAATATGCAGCTTGAAAAAAACAAGAATCAGTAAAAGCGATCATTGTGTCTACGTAGAGGTTCCGTTCATGTCGAATCTATGGGCTATTTAACAGTACATATATGGATGTTAGATCCTTTAGTTTCGCCGTTATTTTGCAGGAAATTAATACCCAGTGAAAGGCAGAAGACTTAATTGTTGTTTTTGTTGAAAAAGATGCACATTAGAAAAAGGGTAAGCAAATGTAATGCTGACGTAAATTGAAAATGTCACAGAACCAGGCAAAACAATAGAAAACGCTGTTCTTAATGTCGCTTTTGTACATGATAAATGCCAACATATCTGATACGTATGTCTGCAGGATCAGCCCACAATAGAGGCGAACACTTTACACGGCACCTATTGTTGCATTCACTGAACACACCTCGCTCAAAGGCAATTCATTACGGTTTTCCTAAACTATTCACCAGCACTAACAGACTTTTTGTCATGGTTAGGAAGCTTTATAGCCATATATTGTTTCTGCTCTGATGTATGACATTACATTAATAGTACACACATAGATATTAGATCAATTGTAGTTGCTCGCCGTTATTTGGTGTCATTGAATTATAGAGTAGTGCCTCCCGGGTCCGCCAAATATGGTGATAAGCAGAGGGCTGAAATATTGCCTTTATTGTATACAAATATACCTTTAATGACGGTGATGCTGATGTGAATTTGATTGTAAGATATCCATAGAGAGCTGTACAGCAAAATGTTTTTACAACCAGGGGCGTCGCCAAAATGGGGGGGGGGGTGTAGGGGGGTGTGACAGGCCCCCCCCCCCCCCCATTCAAACCGACAGTCCGCGTCACAGTCGGCAAAATCCTGTCCAGTCGGCAAATTGATAGTTCCGCGCCAACCTATGGTGGCGCTACGCTTAGATATTCATCCCGCCGTCGGCAAAATTTTAGTTACACCCCCCCCCAACCAAATCACCCTGGCGACGCCCCTGGTTACAACCCGTGGTCAGTTTCCTTACAAAATTCTTGGCTATGTACTAACAAGGCGTAACCCAAGCGACTTCGGAGTCAAATATGTGTTATATCATGTCGTATCTTGGTGCTAGTATGTTTAGTATCGCATTGGCTAATGTATGGATGGATTTAGTATTAAGCAACTCCGTTTCTCTGGACAATATTACATGGTATGGCCAGCATTTTGATGCCTACTCAGTAGGCTGTGCACTGTAGTAACTACATTAAATATCAGGGATATTGAATTACCTAATGGGCATTCAGACCATAGTGCATGAGAGAATGGCCATTCGGACACAACTCAGAAAAGCATTGCAGAAAATTTGCCGGCTCGTTCATTTATGAAAGGCTTTTGCAACTTTACTTCGGCGTATATCGTTCAGCAGCTGAAGCAGACTCGCTGGTCTAGCACAGGATCATTGTATCGCAGATTAGCATACGATATTACCACGCACTTTGTCACCAGCGCTCAACTGACAGCGCGGTAATTATTAAAACTCTCTCCTTTGCGAATTCATTGAATGTGTCACAAGAAACCTGGTTTTAACAAATTTGGTAGTATTTGAATATGACATCATGTCCTGTAAAAATCGGAAAATGAGCACGAAAAAATAAGATATCACTGATACATTTCTCTCGCATTAAATCGAATCGCCGATTAGTGTTCCACAATATTGCGTTCGTGATGTTAAAGGAAAGACCTTCATATGGTAGATAAAGTTAACCCGTGAGGTTATCAAATGTTTGCAAACTATTTATGGGATCAATTAGGATTATCAGCTTCCAGTGTGGGAAATCGTAGTTATTGTCTAAAAAAACAGCACTATTGAAGCAGAGATTAGCCGGCCACAAATGCTGTATATCAGTAGGATGTATTCAACCTCTTGATAGTTTGTCAGAAATCGAATTAGAATATGAATCACCTAAGCGTAGTAGAGATGGAGTTGGTCGGAAACTGCTGCAAAGCGAAATCTATTGCTAGCAGCATCATTTAGCGAATGTACAAAAATGCTCTAGTGATCAGCATGCCCACTTTTCATCTTTGCGCTATAAGCTCGCCGTGGCAGATAATTGTGCTATCAAATATAAATATTAATGATGATTTAATTCAACGTGCAGCCTCCTATAATAGTCATTTCTTGGTGATTCATATTCGCATTTGTTTTCTGATAAATTGTCAGTCGATTGAATTTGCATGGTGGCAACCAGGCACATAGCGATCGTCAGAATGTCGACATCGATGTCGCCCAGAAGTCGTAGAAGGCGAAGGCGTTGTACATGAGGTCCTCATATTGACATTTTGATAACTGGTGTGAGGTAGGCATTCTAGTTGTGTTTCCATTAGTGTTATCAGTTGTGTTGTGTCAGGAATAAGCTACTGCATGCATGCATCATGCCAACGTTTCTATTCATGGTGATCTTCGCCTCATTCGCGTGTTCTGCTGAATATTCATGGCAACGATGATTAAGTTATGGTTGTTTTCAATTGAACGATTCATATTCTAATTAAATTTCCGACAATCTGTCAAAAGATTGAGAGATATACAATATATGTGGCCGGCGAGTCTCTACTTCAGTAGATATGTTGCTTTGACAATAGTCATCTGCTGCATATTATAGCATTTCTAACATCCAATAGCAGATCCTTGGATATATATTATTACTTTCACGTGCAAGGTTTCATCATAATATCACAAGGATTTGAAGCGCATTGTTAATAGTAGGATTTCTCACAAGGGCAGTTAATTATGGATGTTCTGGACAATTAAACAGCACTAAAAGATTGATTGACTAGGTTCATAGTCAGTGCGATGCAGGTGCTTCAATCAATATGCAGCTTGAAAAAAAACAAGAATCAGTAAAAGCGATCATTGTGTCTACGTAGAGGTTCCTGTCATGTCGAATCTATGGGCTATTTAACAGTACATATATGGATGTTAGATCCTTTAGTTTCGCCGTTATTTTGCAGGAAATTAATACCCAGTGAAAGGCAGAAGACTTTATTGTTGTTCTTGTTGAAAAAGATGCACATTAGAAAAAGGGTAAGCAAATGTAATGCTGACGTAAATTGAAAATGTCACAGAACCAGGCAAAACAATAGAAAACGCTGTTCTTGGTGCTGTGGACAATTGTGTTCAGTTTTTTTCTCCAAATAATTGGCTATGCACTCATAGGATGTCACCAAAGCATTCATTCTCAAAAGGTTTCTCCTAAGACAGGTAGGTCGTTGAGATCAGCTGAAGCAGACTCACTGACGCCGATGTAACACAACATGACCATATTGCCGCACACCTCATCAACAGAGAACCGCGAGAGTGTTCAGCACCGATCTGACATTCAAGTGTATTTAGTTGGAGCATTGATCGTACTACTTATTCATTAGTCTGGGTGGTCATCGATCGAGTGCAGACAAAACAAAGGATGAGTTCAGTGCGGTCGTTATAATACAAAACAAAAGCAATTGGTGAATAAAATAGATTCATAAGATAGCAAAACATTACTTCTTTTCAACATTGATAATCTGAACAATATAAGATGAATGCAAACTACTAAAGGAGCGAATGTTGAATAGCAGCGAATTCCTCAGTTGTTTTGGGAAGCATTGTAATGATCGTAAAGGTGAACTCTAGGTAACAGTATGTAGCCGTGTTCCCATAGTGAGACATCGCGGTCATGCAGGCCCATTTGGACAGGTGTACGCCTATGGTTCCAATGATGATTTACTAGTTTTCTATTCAATATGCAGCTTCCTAAAATAGATAGAGCTTGGGGATACATATTGTAATTCGTTGTCTGTCGATTCAGCTAGCACCATGGCAGCCGGCCTAACAGCGCTCGTCAAATGTCACTTTGCCTTCATACGCATGGTGGGTGCTCAACTCATGACCCACATTTTACTGATATATATATATTGTTTAGCCGGGTCAAAGATTGTTTAGCCGGGTCAAAGCCGCTCTTAAGCATATCCACCACGAAACAATGGCTTACTTTAATGTTAGCAGAAAACATAACGGTGGAATGTCAGTGGACTACATATGGAGCTAGCCGACCTGGTAATTAACCTGTTCGCTATAATTGTGTGGATGATGAGTAAGGGTGTAATTTCAAAGCATATTTCGGATTTGAATAATTATATATTAAGTTTTATGTGCGAGAGGCTAAATAAAACAGCGCTAGATAAACATTGTACCTGCAGTGACAGTGAAATCCACTCACTGATCTGGTTTGTTAACAATGTGAATGTACATTCCGAATTTTGGCAACTGCGCACGCATTATTCCTTCCGCATGCATACCTGTATGTTATGTGATTGCTGCATAATGAAGTACTCTATTCAACGTAAGCTAGAAGACGCTCTACGACTCCAACAAATTCCATTGAAGAGCCTCGGGCATTCTATGTATCGATCCCAATATCTTTGTTACGTCGGCCGTTGCATGACATCCCCGCAAGAAATAGCCCGGTATGGACTACAAGAATGCAGTTAGCTGGATAAAGCATACTAACTTGGCGCTTCACTAGAGATTGAGCCCATACACATAAACCGATGACGAGATCATCGCATAAAACATCTGCAGATAGTATCTTACATATCCAGTAATAAGCTCGCTGTGTGAATAAAGCTTCGGGTTGGCACGTAAATGGACCACTCGCCCAATTGTCCCTCATAACTACTTCAAGCTAAAATGGACAGACTACAGAACTTGCCATCATATGGCTAGATAATGCGATCAGTGTCTTTATAAGTGTTAGTATGTGCGCTTTGTTAAGTATTAGTCGACTAATCAGCCGGATCATGCAGTAACCAATTACCTTACGCGTTAAAAATGGCAGCCGATGAGAACAAATGAGAATAACTTGATTTGTGTGTCTGAAAACATGGTCAGTCCTTTATTAAGTTATATCCGTGCATTGACCCTACGCTGAAACTACAGGTAACGAACATGCCAGAAAAGTGAGAATGTCACGAACTGAACCAACATCGCATGTTCGGATGGGTAGTCTAATCATAACTATAGACCTTAGCAAATATTTTGCTATTTGCATCTCTCAAGTTATTTCAATTGTATAATTTCCGCCGAGCAGCATGAAACGTCTTTCCACGCAGCGTATAAAAAGCCAACCCGTATAAATCACCTTTACTAAGACAGGGTCGCTGTTGAAGCGCACAAGGAGTTCTAAGTCTCCATGGAAACGACATGCAATGGAAATTACAGCTCATTCATTTATGCGCGACGTGTAATTTTATTACGAACATAGGCTCTTGGACATAATTATTCTCCCGCAGTGGCTCGTCCTCATTATACTCTTGAGCTACGTCGATGGCTATAAGGATACAATAAGCCGCATGAGAATTGCTAGACTTGCCAGGTTTACATGACCAACGGTTTGAACCTACAAGGTAGATCTGCCCGCTACTTCCATGTATCATCCGCAGCTGCGCTCCAGTCGGTCTGATCAGCCGGTACGACCAGAAACTCTCATGTTAATCACACTCATAAAATATCATGTTTGGATAATACGAGACTTAAAGTTGGCTCCTTTCTCAATTAATTATAGCGAGGAGGCATACAACATAATTAACCATGCGATATTTTACGCCTAGATCCCCACCTGTGCGGTGACAACAATGGATTACAGCGACCTCGTGCTTATATTCGGCAATGTTTGGATATTACGATATTAAACGTTGGCTCCTTTTCGATAAATTGTAACCAGGAGACTCATTACATATGCAGTGATAACGACGGATTATAACGAGCTCATGCTTATATTCAGCAGCTATCAGTTAATTTACGCTTGCGCCTTAATGTCACTGTACATCCTATGTGAGTTGCTGTTTATTGATTGCAGATATATCCATCAGTGAAATCTGGCGTGGCATGCAAACCCAGAATTTAAGACAACTTGTAATTGCCTAACAACGAATATAGTGAACCTTTCTTGTTCTTACGACGCTGTGATTGTGGTGCACAACAGTCCGTTACACAATTAGTTTCCACGAACCAGTGAATTTCACGCCATAGAAAGCTCAATACAGCGGCAGGTTTCGGCGGAATTGCTTATTAACATGTTCATACTTGAATGCTAGGTCATGAGCTTGCAATCATGCTCCTCGTCTGATTCGACTTGTTAGCAGACAGCAGCTCAATGGACCCTTGCGTGATGCGAATACTAAGAAGCAAGATTGTCCAAGGGCAAGAAACTGTTTTTCAGCGAAATTATTGAACGTAGATCAGAGATAAAACAGTGCACTAGAAACACTGCAAGGAACGGAAAAGTTTGAACTCTCGAATCGAATGTTGAATTATCGCCAAGCTACAGAAGTGTATATCCCGCTTAATGTACCGATACCACGAATAGTTCCGCTAGAGATACTGAAGGACGATAGGTTTGTTAGTTAGCTAATGGGATTTTTATCCAAAAACTGCCGAGCAAGCAAAGTAGGGGTCACTCTAAGAATCGAATCATGTTATACAAACAGTTGAAGGAACAAGATAAATTGTTTTTTTCTTAAGAATATCACTATAGTATGTAGGAAGCGCATGAACACATTAGTGGCATGATTTCAAACTACACCCTATAAAGCTGACTTTAGTGCTCAGACATCGGCTACAACATTTTTCTCTCTCCATCTTTGTACCGTGTACACCAACGCCGCGGAAAGATTGACAGATTCACTATTGTCATTATAATCGCAGATCGCTCGTACCACTTACTGAAGCTGCTGCAATGAGCATCACTGGGGATCGTAATGCTGCGAGTCGTTTGTTCCAAGCCTTCTTCAAGGGGTAAACATAATCATATCGAAAGCACTGCGCCCGATAGCGTTATTCACACAAATATGTAAGCCAAGCAATCACACCCCGTCTTTAAGAACAGAACCACGTCATATGTGCAACTCGCAATCGTTATGGCAGGCGACTCTTTGCCGTGGAGGAACGTTGTGCCAATGTTGCCGAGTGGTTTCTGACACCTGGGATGAAACGGTTTTTTTAAAAAGATTCAACTATGCCGCAAAAGCTTCTGCCCTGATAAGTTTGTAAGAGGGAGCCACAAAAGCAGCAGGTCAGGGAACCGCTTTAATACTCAAAATAAAATACACCCTTGCGCGATTTCATTCGATGCCCAGATTCATTGAAATATTTGGGTTCCTGCCTCTCTCTAACCGCGACAGTTTCCGGTTCACTTGACA
>CM067357.1:45856578-45889078 GCA_034190875.2 Urechis unicinctus
TAAGTACCTTCCTCCTTTCCCAACAGTTTCTGACCGCCATACAATGTTCTCGTCAGACACAGAGTTTGCAGCGGTAAGTGCTTTCTACAATCCTAGAACAAAGTATATTGGGAGACCCATCACGAAACACCGTTAGCCATGTCCTGTTTCCTGTTCCATATTTAGCAATCCCTGCTTTTATTCTAATATTCTGTAAAAATGGCGCATTGTGATGAGGAATTCTCAGCTTCACTTCGAACAAAGGGTTTTAATTTCGGGCAACGCATGTGCTGTTACGACTTTGGAATACCCCCTCATGTTTAAACACACTCAAACAATCCAAAACACGCTAACGAGAGTACCAAACAGCTTTTCGGAACAGAGGGGTTGATTTGTTGAGGCTCTGTGTTTACCACCGGAAGAGTCACTTCGTTTGAAGGGTTTTCCTTCGATCGGCGTATATCACTTCCATCGGCGGTCGTCCCCTACCTGATGTATGTGCGAGTGGATATGCCTGAGGACGAGAATAAAATAATATTCTTCTAGAACTGGAAGAAGCAGCTGGCTGCCTCTTTTGCTATTTAAGCCGACTTTGAGGCGATTACGATGAAACGTCCAGGCCCTGCTCTTGATGCGTCCAAGAGCAACATGCAGAAAACAGAGGAACATGATTCATGTGGTAACGGCTATGTAGTTGTCTGATGTAATGGTTTGACCGAACTCCCTGTAGTGTATAGAATGGGCAGCACTGTGGAGAAACTGAGCAGGAACTCCATCGGCGACCACTGCCACATAATAGGTAAGTATAGGGGCCCACAATGCATGCAACCGAAAGCTGCGGTTGAGTACTAAGACAACGGCCGTGCCTGTCGATTTCTGTTTTCACCTCTTGATGCAGGCCGTAAACAAGGTGGAAGGGAAAATCAACTGTGTCCCAAACAATAGGAATTACATATCCCTATCATTAAATTACGATTCATTGACAGTGCACAGTTCCTCCTGGCCTCGCTTGACAAGCTGGTGTGTGCCACCAATCTTTTGCAGGGATGGCTTAGTATGAGCCTGATGAAATACACACCGGCTGCTACTGCCCAAGAGTGAATATCCCTATGAGTTTATGGATGGCTGGGATAAGTCTGATACCGCAGCCGCCAATACAATAGTTCTACAGCAAGCTCTATGAGCAAGACATATCTGCTGCACTCTATGAACATGCAAAAAACGCATGAGATGTATTTGAGTGTACAAATATGGGCAACTGTCACGACCTGTACATGCATACAGATGTACCACTCTTAGCTGATGTGTTTAAGATATTCCGCAAAACCTGTCTTAAACAGTATGGCTTAGATCCAGCTCACTACTATACCAGTCCTGCCATTTCATGGGATGCGCTTCTTAAGAGTGCAGGGGTGGAGCTCGAGCTTCTCACCGACTATGATAAATACCTATTCATTTAGAAGGGCCTGCGTGGTGGGATGAGCATGGTATCACGTCTCCTCGATAAAGAAAATAACCCGTACGTGGAGGGCTTTGAGCAGGATAAGCCAGCAAGCTTTATCCAGTACCTTGACGCAAACAATCTGCATGGATGGGCAATGAGTCACCTTTGCCTACTGGGGGTATTGAGTGGGTTGATCAGCCGGCTGCTCTACAGATACATAATCATTCTAATAACGCCAACCTGCGCAATAAAGAAAAGTGTATGATCTTCTATGGGAATCTCAAGCTCTGCCTATCTCTGGGAATGAGGCTTACCAAGATACACCGCATGCTATTATTCAATCAGAGCCTGGATGGAACTCTATATTTGCATGAACACAGGACGGCGTACGGTTATCACTAGTGACTGTGAGAAGGACTTATGAACAACTCTGTGTTTGATAAGACAATGGTGAATCTCCAAAGGCGAGATAACGTGAAGATTATGCCCTCGAAAGAAGAGAAAAAAATACGCAGGCTTGTGGCCAGTCTCGCATCGATACAAGCATTAATCAGGCAAACCTATTAAAAATATGCCTTGTGGGGTATAATAGAAAGATATAGATATAGAGAGAGAGAGAGAGAGATAGAGAGATATAGAGAGAGAGAGAGAGAGAGATAGAAAAGAGACAGAGAGAGAGAGGGAGAGAGAGAGAGAGAGAGAGAGAGAGAGGAAGGGAGATAGAGAGAGAGAGAGAGCGAGAGAGAGAAAAGAGAGAGAGAGAGAGAGCGAGAGATAGAGAGGGAGAGAGAGAGGGAGATAGAGAGAGAGAGGGGGACAGAGATAGAGATAAAAGGTAGATATAGACAGAGAGAGACAGAGAGGGGGAGAGAGAAAGACAGAGAGAGAGACAGGGATACATACATCCCTAGAGACATCCCTAGAGAGAGAAAAGATATATAGAGAGATAGAGAGATATATATATAAAGATTTTATATAGGGGGGAGATAAATATATAGATATGTAGAGAGAGAGATATATCTCATATAGAGATCTGTAAATATCTCTATAGATAAAGATATATATAGATATATATCTATATATATCTACATATATATTAATATGTATTTATATACTTATATTGATATATATTTATATTAATATATATATATGTATATATATATATATGTATGTATATATATATATATATATATATATTGATATATAAGAATGCATTTTCTCTCCTATGCCCTCGTTTTACGCCTTTCCCATAATTAGCGCGTATATAATATTGTAGTTCATTCTAATAAGGGTCCTGACAAATGACCAATATATTAAATTAACACCGTAGTAGACAAACATATGGAGCTCGTCAGTATGTCAATTAGTTTATTCATTCTTCTGGATGATGCCTATAACACGTGTTTATGCAGACAACTATAGCGTCTGGTGCCTGTTCTGTATTACAAGATAAATAATCTGTTGGCCGCCGTCGAGCAAGGTTATTATACGGTATATGTAGTTCACTAAAGAATGCAGTTCGGAAGTCTCGCATGTGCGTGTCGACGTTAATGTATTTTATACATTATATCATATATCTTGTGCTCCCTCTGATCTGCATATGACCACTTATTATTATATCATGGATTATATCTCACCAATTATTAACTTAACGAAGTTTAAAGGATGTCGGCGAATGTGGCCCTTATGATTATTCACTGCATAACGTTTTAATGCCGGTATGTAGGAAATATTTGTTGCCTCAGTATGTTCCCTAAAAGCAGGCTGTTTATCGATTTTATGTTCACACGATATTGATATATTGCTGTTTAATGATGCATTTACAAATGCGTCAATTGCCGAAAAAACATAATACGACCAAACTCTCCCATCATTAGACGCTCGCAAATAATCCCTATGTAAATATGGGTTTGTAATTTGCTTGATAATCTTAAAACGTGCATGCCATTCAATGTTCATCTGAGGAGCTTAGAGGAGTCGATGTGCCGTACAAGTCAATTGGAATCCTATCGCATATCCCAATTCATATCATCGCTTTATTAGTGAATGCTGGAAAAAAATCAGTAACACAGTTAGATGCGACATATTGATGTATGTATGTATGTATGTGTGCATATATGTATGTATGTATGTATGTATGTATGTATGTATGTATGTATGTATGTATGTATGTATGTATGTATGTATGTATGTATGTATGTATGTATGTGTATGTGTATGTATGTATGTATGTATGTATGTATGTATGTATGTATGTATGTATGTATGTATGTATGTATGTATGTATGTATGTATGTATGTATGTATGTATGTATGTATGTATGTATGTATGTATGTATGTATGTATGTATGTATGTATGTATGTATGTATGTATGTATGTATGTATGTATGTATGTATGTATTTATGTATGTATGTATGTATGTATGTATGTATGTATTTATGTATGTATTTATGTATGTGTGTATGCATGTATGTATGTAGGTATGTAAGTATGTGTGTATGCATGTATATATGCATGCGTGTATTGATGTATGAAAGAATGTATTAACTCAGATATAATGTTGACCTGTATCGACTGCTGCCGTGGTTGCTTTGGATCACATCCCTAATGCACTTCATCACCAGAGTTCCAACGACAAAACGGCTAGTCACAGTAATTAAACAATTTCAGGTGGCAGTTAATTTTAAATTGCTTTTACCATTTCGATTTTTATGGGCGGCCATGTTCATGATGAATTATTCGAACAGAGCAGAACAGAGTTATGAGTACATATTACAGCATGATGAGAAGAATGAGCACGTTAACTGCTGCGAATCGACCAATATAGAGGCAAAAACTGAATATTACAGCAAACATACTTGAAGCAATCTCGCAGGGAAGGGTCGTAAATTCAACGTCAAGGTAGCATTAAACATATGAATCTTTTGTTGCAATAGACTAAACGGAGCGTTAGAGAGATTAAAGTTGTGCATCACAGTTGGGTATCATATCTGTCTTTGTGCTATATACTTGACTCACACATCAGTTCGTTAAATGTAGTGAAATCATGACTTCGAAATGTGGCAGCGTCGGTGGGTGTTCTGCTGGCTTGCAGATGATAACATCAGCTATCTTGGCGACACGCAGATATAAACTAAGCATCCGTCATTGGAGAGCTCAACGATCGTAGCCAATAACATCTTCGCATGATGCCGGTCGCTGTAATGTTATAGTTCACCCATTTGCCGCCAATTACCGTGACATTACTACCTACGACTCACGTATTTGCATTATGGAGCGTGTCTAGTTGATAAATATAAGTAAAGTGTACCCATCGGTTTAAACAGTTGGCACCGTATTATATGTCTATCCTCTGGGATCAGTTAGGATGCAGCATTGGCACTATTCATGACCTACTTAACGTCATGCTCTATGTGTTCAGAAGTCATGTAAGGTGGAAATGTCGCCTGGCAAAAAATGTTGCCCTTGATTATATGCTGCTATGATTTTGCCTGTTTTTCCCTGTTTCCCTATCCCGCCTCGCGTGTTGTCGTTTATTCTAATTAGGGTTCCGACAAATGAGCAATAGATTAAATTAGCAACGCGGTAGACGAGCTTATGAAGGTCGTAAAGATATCAATTTGTGTTATCGTACTTCTTTGTTGGTGATCAACCATTAAAATAAAGCAATAGAAATGACTCTAACGCCAACAAAACGGTTGTTGATCAGCGGCGGTCCAGAAGGAAGTATATAAAACAACTATGTATGACGGAATAGGCATTTGAACTAATGCATGCGTCCTTCAATATCAAATAGTGCAAAAGTAATGTGATCATACCACGGCGTCCTGGATATTGTGCAACTCATCATTTCGCAGCTCCCCAATTATTGTACAAGAAATGCTGGAATAGCATGTGCCATACAATTAACGGCTTAAACTAAACTATTACTACACACATTGATAAGTATTGTGCGTTATCTTTATATTTGAGTTGTGATCTATTCGTCTCTGAAAAACATCCGTCAGCACAAAAGACATTATGGGACCTAGCTGGCTTCAATTGTTGAGTGCTGATTTGACTTATTCCATTTGATATATAAATAGCTTCATGGCGGATGGTACATATGACAACAGAACATGTGGAGTTAAGGTGACATATGTAGATTAGACCACATCGTCATTCCTATATTGTCAGACGATCCTCTACATGACCTCGATCTAACCAACTATTACACAGGATTCCCCACCTTAATGTACTACGTTTCGGGCCATACACGATTACATACGATATGTATATATTTAGTGTGGTTGTTAGCTCGATGAAATCCCGGAGAAATGGCGTCCTAAAACACGCCTTGTCAACTATCCTGCGATTTTGATTGACGTATTAATTTGTTAAGTCTTAATATAATCTCACCTGCATAAAGTAGTGAATGCTTTACGTGAATATTTACCAAACAATATCATAATTAGTAAATTCAATGTGTATCGACATCGTAGGTCTAGTTGACGGCATTAAATATATTAAAGAGGCAAAATACAATGCAAATCACCTTGATTAGAATTCACAATTCAAGCACCTTACTGATACGCTTGTTGTATGTGCCATTGGTTTGCAATTCGCTAAGAAACATCGGAAAAATCGTTGAGGTAGACCCATAGCATCTTTATATCAGCCAACACATGCATGATCCTTTGGAGAGCCCCAATGATAAGCCGCGAGCACCCTAATAAACGCCAAAAGCGGCGAATTACTAGACAGAGATATTGTCGCCGCAGGAATCGCAAGAGAAGAATGTCGGTATTTAAACCGGCTGAGATTACGTTAATCTATTTCCATTTTTTTCGCCAACGCTTTGGTGTATGGTAGCGATGTTGTTTCACGATGCGAAAATATTGTGAATGTCGTGTGTTATCAGGAAGGCCGTAACTAAATCAGTAGGATGATTTTGCATTAAATTCATTAATTCATGAGCTAGTACGGAATACACACATTTGCTAACATTGTTTCCAATGAGTCTCAATGACGATCTTGCGTAATTCATTGAGTTGACTCGATTGGAATATATGGTCGTATAAACCTCTGTGGTTCAATGCAAGAAACAAGGCTCCTAGCATACCATTGCAACAGCCAACCTTCCAGCAATAAATACGCTGTGACAATGTGGATGGTTACGTGATATTATTAGTACAAGAGGCATTTCAGCCCTGCCAATCAAAGCACACGAGCCGTAATCTGCTCCACCCCTAAGCATAATCATTCGACGAAACCGGCATCTACCACACAAGCCTCGTTCTAAAGGGTGTTTGCGTCTTGACATTAGGGTTCATTGATGTGTTTTCTCATAATTCATATGATATATTTATCACTGTGCAGTACGCATGGATGATCATATGAAGAACGAAGAACTTGAAATATGACATTTGTGATAATTAGCTGTCCAATATTTTGGTAATAGACCAAATTAACGTCTTCGCAGGCATGCACCTACTTGGCAATGCAAAAATGTCAATCCGTCCTCATTTGTTGGCGTACTAATGTGTTTCCGAGGTCTAGGTAATCGTATGGGATAAACAAGGAGAGCTTTACCATGTTACATATCGAAACCAGCTCAGCATCATAACAATCTGACAAGGCGCGTTTGACCCTGGCATCAATCATCAGGTCTGCAATCCACAGACATAAGATCCAAAGTAACACGTGTTCAACGGGAGCTCGACACACCATTTGTAATGCATAGTATGGCATTTTCACTTATCAATGTCCTTGTACCTAATGCCGCCCTTGGCTTAAGACACTGCTTCCCTCCCTAGTGACTAGTTTCGTGGTGTACCAACTAACTAGCTCAGTTTTGAGCAGAATGCAAACAGGGATCCATAAGCCTCATAAGACTAGACATCCGTGCCGAACATAGTATGTGTTATTGAGGAAACCTAGGGGGTAAACGAGTCATGCTGTGTAGTTCATTAGAATAATATAAGATAATGTATATGTTATACTGACATAAGTTTATATCGTGTTTTTTAACTCGGATGTTTTCGATGATATATGGCATTGCACTTAAGTGATACCTCAGCAAGGGCCGATGCAGGCAATTTTCACTTTCAATCCCCGGCTCGTTTCATTATTAGAAGAATTTTATTCATTCTTTGCGTCCCATAAATCATTATTTATATAGGGAAGCTACAGTTTTAATGACTGCCCTAAAACTCGAGCATTTCGTCATGACTGTATAATCACATGATTTAGATAGAGCAATGATTTAATGCTGATCTTATCTATCATGCCTAAGTTGTTTTGGGAAACGTTAGAATGATCGTACAGGTTAACTAATTGTATCATTATGCGGCCTGGTAGACGAAGCAGTAACTCAGCCTATATACACAAATGATCCTCTAAAGGGCATTTCGCGGACTAATCGGCCGAGAGCAGCTTAATTTACACTGACAAAGGCGAGTTACTGGAAAGGGAATATAGTCGGTTGGCGATTCACATGAGTGGAATATCGTGATATAATTCGGCTGAGCTTAAGTTATCGGATTGCAATTTCGGTCTCATGGTTTGTCACTCCTCTCAACAGATTGTCGAGCTAAAATATATGTCCGAACCACAGAAAACCACTCACATGTCATTGGTGTGTAATGAATACCTTAAATTGCAAGAAATATATCTGCGCACAGAACACTTTCCTTCCCGAGTAAGTCTACAAATGCATTCAGCACAAACAGGGAAAATTATTCTTTTAAAATGTGCCAGCCCCAGAATACCGCTTCCATCAATTTGGTTTTCTGTGCACATGTGGCCTTTGTAGGGACGCAAAATGATTAATGAACACTTAAGACATCCTAGAACGGGTCAACATAAAATTCCAGGAAATTCCAATACCATTCAGTAATGTTTGGACTAGCAACATAATAATATGGACGTTTTCATGGGCGATATCTCTTTCTTTTTTTTTGGATTTGTACTAAACGCCTTATGGGCAAGATTGTGCGGGACGAAATAAATGATATATTAATGAGTTGTTTAATATTGACTATATGAATTAAAATAAAGTATCATGATTTATAACCAGAATGCCACGATTAGGTGACTGAGAGGTCCGGAGCTTTTTCGGTTTTCCCCTAGAAGCTGGTGCGTAAGTTAATCTTCCTGAAACCGGTCATCGCCGTTCATAGACATATCCATCGGAAACAATAGCTAGCTTTAATGTTAGCAGAAAGCAATTAGCTATTCATAAACATCGCGATAGAACAAAGGGGGAATGTCAGTGGACTTTATCTGGAGATAGCTGACCGGCTGAATAACCTCTTTGCTACAATTGTGAGAAGGAATTATATATTAAGTCGTTTGGGTGGGAGGTTAAATTTAAGAGATCGAACATTTTAACTTTAAAAAAAGTGACTCACCGAGCCTGTTGTTTCAACAATTCGAAACATCTAGTAAGGCTTGGTATTATTGGGCCACATTCTTAATTCTGGCAACTGCGCACGCATTATATCCTTCCGTATACAACCCTCAATGTAATGTGATTGCTGCATAATAAAATTTGCTTTTCTACGTTAGCATGTCTGGATTAGCCAGAGAACGCTCTACGACTCCATCCAATTCAACATCCTCTAACATCCTATGTGTCGATCTCCACATCTTTGTTACGTTAGCCTGTGCATGACACCCCAGCAAGCTATGGCACAGAGAGAATGACAAGAAAGCAGTGAACTGGAAAAGGCATAGATTATCTTGAGATAATGAACTAGATATCCGGTAATAAACTCGCTGGGTGAAAGAAGCACAAAATGGACCACTCTCACAATTGTCTCAGACCACTGCTTCAAGCTAATAAGCTCAGGAGACTGATAGGCTTGGAACGGACATACTACAGAACAAGTCATCAAATCGTTAAATGATGAGATCAACATTTCAACGAGTGTTAGATTGTGAACTTGGTTTAGCATATATAACCCAATCCGCCGTACCATGCGGTAACGCGTTACTTTTCGCGTACAAAATATTCATAGTGATATCATTTGATATGTGCGTCAGTGAACATTGTGTAGTCCTTGTATTTTTATTTAGTTATATGCATAGATTGACCCAACTTTGTTTATGCCAGCGCGTTTCTAATACCTCATGCATCAAGACAGTCCAATATTGAGCGTCAGTAATTGCCAAATCTTTAGGTAGCGAACATGTCAGACAATATCAATGGCAATGTTCGGATATGTAGTCAAGTCATATATATAGACCTTAGCAAATATTGCGCTATTTGCATCTTTTTAGTTATTTAAATTGTATAATATCCGCCGGGCTACTTTAAACATCTTTTCACTCAGCGTATATAAAGCACACCTATAAATCGCGCTAAGACTTAAAATTCGCTATGAAACTGTTTTGCAGTGACATTTAATCGGATCCTTAAAGAACTTTCGGAATCAACAGGTATTTTCATATGACTGCCCTAAAACTCGAGCATTTCATCATGACTGTATAATCACATGATTGAGGCGGAGCAATGATTAAATGCTGATCTTATCCATCATGCCTAAGTTGTTTTGGGAAACGTTAGAATGATCGTACAGGTTAACTAATTGTATCATTATGCAGCCTGGTAGACGAAGCAGTAACTCAGCCTATATACACAAATGATCCTCTAGAGGGCATTTCGCGGTCTAATCGGCCGAGAGCAGCTTAATTTACACTGACAAAGGCGAGTTACTGGAAAGGGAATATAGTCGGTTGGCGAATCACATGAGTGGAATATCGTGATATTATTCGGCTGAGCTTAAGTTATCGGATTGCAATTTCGGTCTCATGGTTTATCACTCCTCTCAACAGATTGTCGAGCTAAAATATATGTCCGAACCACAGAAAACCACTCACATGTCATTGGTGTGTAATGAATACCTTAAATTGCAAGAAATATATCTGCGCACAGAACACTTTCCTTCCCGAGTAAGTCTACAAATGCATTCAGCACAAACAGGGAAAATTATTCTTTTAAAATGTGCCAGCCCCAGAATACCGCTTCCATCAATATGGTTTTCTGTGCACATGTGGCCTTTGTAGGGACGCGAAATGATTAATGAACACTTAAGACATCCTAGGACGGGTCAACATAAAATTCCAGGAAATTCCAATACCATTCAGTAATGTTTGGGCTAGCAACATAATAATATGGACGTTTTAATGGGCGATATCTCTTTCTTTTTTTTTGGATTTGTACTAAACGCCTTATGGGCAAGATTGTGCGGGACGAAATAAATGATATATTAATGAGTTGTTCAATATTGACTATATGAATTAAAATAAAGTATCATGATTTATAACCAGAATGCCACGATTAGGTGACTGAGAGGTCCGGAGCTTTTTCGGTTTTCCCCTAGAAGCTGGTGCGCAGGTTAATCTTCCTGAAACCGGTCATCGCCGTTCATAGACATATCCATCGGAAACAATAGCTAGCTTTAATGTTAGCAGAAAGCAATTAGCTATTCATAAACATCGCGATAGAACAAAGGGGGAATGTCAGTGGACTTTATCTGGAGATAGCTGACCGGCTGAATAACCTCTTTGCTACAATTGTGAGAAGGAATTATATATTTAGTCGTTTGGGTGGGAGGTTAAATTTAAGAGATCTAATATTTTAACTTTAAAAAAAGGGACTCACCGAATCTGTTGTTTCAACAATTCGAAACATCTAGTAAGGCTTGGTATTATTGGGCCACATTCTTAATTCCGGCAACTGCGCACGCATTATTCCTTCCGTATACAACCCTCAATGTAATGTGATTGCTGCATAATAAAATTTGCTTTTCTACGTTAGCATGTCTGGATGAGCCAGAGAACGCTCTACGACTCCATCCAATTCAACATCCTCTAACATCCTATGTGTCGATCTCCACATCTTTGTTACGTTAGCCTGTGCATGACACCCCAGCAAGCTATGGCACAGAGAGAACGACAAGAAAGCAGTGAACTGGAAAAGGCATAGATTATCTTGAGATAATGAACTAGATATCCGGTAATAAACTCGCTGGGTGAAAGAAGCACAAAATGGACCACTCTCACAATTGTCTCAGACCACTGCTTCAAGCTAATAAGCTCAGGAGACTGATAGGCTTGGAACGGACATACTACAGAACAAGTCATCAAATCGTTAAATGATGAGATCAACATTTCAACGAGTGTTAGAATGTGAACTTGGTTTAGCATATATAAACCAATCAGCCGTACCATGCGGTAACGCGTTACTTTTCGCGTACAAAATACTCATAGTGATATCATTTGATATGTGCGTCAGTGAACATTGTGTAGTCCTTGTATTTGTTTTTAGTTATATGCATATATTGACCCAACTTTGTTTATGCCAGCGCGTTTCTAATACCTCATGCATCAAGACAGTCCAATATTGAAAGTCAGTAATTGCCAAATCTTTAGGTAGCGAACATGTCAGACAATATAAATGGCAATGTTTGGATATGTAGTCAAGTCATATATATAGACCTTAGCGAATATTGCGCTTTTTGCATCTTTTTAGTTATTTCAATTGTATAATTTCCGCCGGGCTACTTAAAACCTCTTTTCACTCAGCGTATATAAAGCACACCTATAAATCGCGCTAAGACTTAAAATTCGCTTTGAAACTGTTTTGCAGTGACATTTAGTCGGATCCTTAAAGAACTTTCGGAATCAACAGGTATTTTCATATGTATAGGCAATAACAAAATATGATATATTTCAGCTTTCTATATCAGCAGAAAACGTTAATATTAGCAACTCGGGAAGATAGACGAGTGACACGTTTATTTTTCGATTAATGTTTGCTGTGGGTGTTGTAATTATGCGATCAAACGGTGTCACTCTGGATACACATATATTAAATGGGGCCGTCAATGTTATTTGAACCTTTGGTAAGCCCGCAATAGGACATAGTTTGTTATCCATCGACTCATTTACTCATGATATCTAACGAATCTAATAATGACACAATACATATACAGCAATGGAACAGACATGATCTATACTGAGCCTCATAAAGTATGCATCATAGTATTGCCTCTATCATCACCATCGAAATTAGCAATAAAAATCGGTTTGGCCATCAGGAAGTTCGCGTTTTTCAGCTATGTTTCCTGGATATCATTTATCCCGTTAAATCATTTAACAGCACTTTCATTTTATCTTATTACAAATGTATTTCATATTACCCTTCTTGTAACTGTTCTCGGCACTAAGAGCAGCTCAATCATTGTGCTTACTGTTCCAAGTTTCAACATGTTTTACCCCACAGGAGACAGCGCATGTTGCGGGCTGTGATGTAGCGTCATCCGTCAAGTTTGTGGTATACAACATTTCAACCCGCAAATATTGAGAGTATTTGCATCGCTATCCCGGACCAATTCCAGAAACCTTACTGTGTTTTGCCAACCACTAGGTGCTTCATGTGCCTATGATGGACTTGTAAGATTGGAAAATCCCGTATTGTTGTAGCATACGTAGTTCAGAAACGTTTTTGTTCTTCTCACTGCGATATATGACAAAAGAAAGCATCAATCAATTAACCACCTATTTTCAGATTTTGACCATTTCTGCTGATCGAAACTGACAAAACTTTATCAGCGAAAGTTGACAGCATCATCTACCGTAGTAACTGTCTGAGACAAAGCCGCTTCATAGACATTCTACAATGGTCGGCTCTTATGTCTGGGCCTACTCCCTTATCCGCGTTATTTTCGGGGTTCTCATAAATCAGCAGAATTGTCAAAAATGCTACCTCCAATCTGCCATATAATGACAGACTACGATCATTACTTCCCGCATTCACTGTCGTCCTCATCACAGCGCTCAAAACAACGTAGCTTATTATTACGCATACTAACCCTTTGGCTGCGCATGATCATCAGCAGTCATTTCGAGGCTGCCCTGTAACCATCTGGAAGCACCCTTCTACAAGAAGGTACTCAAACTTAAATAAGACAATAACAAGTAATCAGAGATACGTGTTTTGTCAATGTTTTACTATCGCGCCTCCTCCCGAGCCCGACAAGACAATTAAGTTATATTGGCACCTCTTCCTATGCAACAGGTCAGCATGATGTGTCAGCACTATGGCGCTATTTGGTCAGTTTCAGTATTATAGTATCAAGTAACCTGGTAGAACAACATGCTTGTTTATTCTCTTGAATGGCACTTTAATATACTGCTCGAGCAAGCCCGTAAGCAGCTTAGGGACACACAGCAGGGGCGAGCTTTCTGTTTCGGTTCTGTAGCGATGAATCCTGTGAGAGCAGGAAGGGATTAAAGCTCGCTACTTTTGTGGCGCTTTTAATTGTAAATGATTTCACAGGACCGCTAATGGATAGTACGTGGTCAGCCCATAACATAATCCGTTATGCACATTCTAAATGCAAGAGCAATACGAAAGCTAGTAGAACGTGATATAACACTAATGTTCTAGACATAAGAAAGAGTTAAATGGAATTATAAAGTACATCTATATTGTCTTGTATGGTCGTAACTGCAGACGAGTAATTATTAATATCAGGTATTTGCGATATTAGTTTATTGATGAAGACAAGATGACGGCACTTGTACCGCCGTAGATAACAAAGGGTTTGCGATGGTTGAAGCCACCTGAGGAATTTGACTTATTTGTTCCATGCGAATGAAATCCTGGAAAATATGATGGAAGCCACTGAACATATCCCATGTACTTATAGCAAAATGTGGCATTATTAGACATATACTTCCAATAAGGGAAGAGCCACTCGATACAGTGCTTAAAATAGCTGCACTTCCAATAAGGGAAGAGCCACTCGATACAATGCTTAGAATAGTTGCACGTTTCTACATTTAATTAAAAGCATAGATATCCTTTGAATTATATAACTGACTGCCATCGGCAATTAAAACTCATCGATGCAAATATCAGCTTTTATGAAGCATTTTCTTCTTACAATGAAAGGCCACTTATACCACATATATGTACCTTGCATGAGTTAATTAAATTGGATGAATACATTAGCAGTAAAACATTCTGATTCACAATTCTGAAGGATTGCTATAACATGTAAAGTGCTCTATTTTCTATCAAGTCGGCTTAAAAGACCACAAATCACATAGAACATAAAGCCTTATGTAACCGGCTAGTGTATATTGTTACCTTTAATCACTCCATATATCTCGCATGATGCGCAAATAACATTTGATGGCAATTGTGACTATCATTACTACACGAAAAAGTTTTCTTGTTGGATGCAAATATGATTGATATAGAAAATTAGCTGCAGTAACAGCATAACTATTGTCATCAGGATATCCATTAGATTTGATTAACCACATACAACCAAAACGTCCATTCATTGTTTCAAATTGCAACGTTTTATAATTAATGTTGCTTTTTTACTTGATAAATACCAGGATATGTGATACGTAGGTCTCAAGGATCAGCCCGCAAACGAAGGTGAACACTTAGCACTAACAGATTTATTGTAATGGCGAGGACGTTTCATGTCCATATATTGTTTTTGCTCAGATGTATGACATTACATTAACAGTACATACATCTATATATAGATGTAATGGATGGATTTGGTATACAGCTACTTCGTTTTTCTGGACAATATTACTTGGTATGGCCAGCATTTTAATGCCTACTCAGTAGGCTGTGCGCGGTAGTAACTACATTAAATATCAGGGATATTAAATTACCTATTGGGCATTCAGACCATATTGCATGAGAAACTGACCATTCGGACACCACTCAACAAAACATTGCAGAACATTTGTCTGCTCATTTATTCATAAAAGGGTTTTGCAACTTTACTTTGGCGTTTATCGTTGAACAGCTGAAGCAGACTCGCTGACTCCGATGTAAGCAGACGTCTAACACAGACTCATTGTATCGCGCAGACGCCTAGCACATCCCATTGTATCGCAGATAAGCATACGATATTACCAAGCACTTCATCACCAGCGCTATACAGACAATGCGGTATTTATTGAAACACTATACTTTGTGAATTCGCTAAATCTGTTACAAGAAATCTAATAAGTTTGGTTTGTAACAGCCTGGTCAACGATCAGTGCCACCTGTGCCAATGCGTGCGTATTTGTCGCCTGGCATTTATAACTTCTCAAATAACAACTTTGGTAGTATTTGAATGTCCTCACAAAATCGGACAATGAGCATATAACAAACCAAATACGATGTCATTTACACATTTCTCCTGCATTAAATTGCTAGACGTACATTTCTCCTGCATTAAATCGAATCGCCGATTAGTGTTCCACTATATTGTGGTCGTGATGTTTAAGGTAAGGCTTTCATATGGTGGATAAAATTAACCCGTGAGGTTATCAAAGGCGGTATATGAGTCTGGGTGGTCATCGATCGAGTGCAGACCAAAGAGAGGATGCATTCAGTGCGGGAGGTATAATACACCAAAGCAGATGGTGAATAACAGATTCATAAGATAGCAAAGCATCACTTCTTTTCAACATTGATAATCTGACAATATAAGATGAATTCAAACTACTGGAGGGGAGATTGTTAGATAGCAGCGACAACAGTTATCGGTTAATCTTTTTTGCTGCCAACCGACTTCATTATAACATGTAATTGTAAATCCGCTTATAATCCATCATAATGATATACACATGCTGCGCCACACATGAACAGGGCACTGATATAGTAATGTCTCATACAAAATATATACCACAAGCAATATCTGATTGAAAAAAATACTTCGAAAAATCATAGCTGGTGACATGCATACAATGCTAACGCATGTTTGGATGAGAAGTCTAGTCATAAATATAGACCTTAGCGAATATTGTGCCATTTGCATCTTTTGAGTTATTTCAATCGTATAATTACCGCCGAGCAACATGTAACATCTTTCCACGCAGCGCATAAAAGGCAAACCTGTATTAATCACCCTAACGAAGACAGGATCGCTGTTGAAGATCACAAGGATTACATAGTATCCGTGGAAACGACATTCAATGGAACTTGCAGCTCATTCATTTATGCACAACGTGTAATTCTAGCACAAACATAGGCTCTCGGTCATAATTATTCTCCCGCAGAGGCTCGTCCTCATCATACTCTTGAGCTACGTTGCAGGCTAAAAGGATTCAATAAGCCGCATGAGAATTGCTAGACGTACATTTCTCCTGCATTAAATCGAATCGCCGATTAGTGTTCCACTATATTGTGGTCGTGATGTTTAAGGTAAGGCTTTCATATGGTAGATAAAATTAACCCGTGATGTTATCAAATGTTTGCAAAATGTTTATTGGATCAATTAGGATTATCAGCTTCCAGTGTAAGACATCTCAGTTATTGTTGGCCTAGTTGGCCAATTTATGCCTTAGTGCTTAGCATGCCCACTTTTGGTTCTTGCCATGTCGACATTTGCGCTATTAGCTCGCCGTGGCAGATAATTCTGCTGCCAAATGTCAATATTACTGACGATTAAATTCAACGTGCAGCCTCTTAAAATAGTCATTGCTGGGTGATCCATATTCGCATTTGTTGTCTGATAATTTGTCAGTCGATTGAATTCGCATGTTGGCAGCCAGGCACATAGCAATCGTCAGAATGACGAGCTTAGTAATCGGTAGAGGAGTGATTTGATTGTAAGCCAATCCGTTGTTCCGGACAATTAAACATGGTATGCCAATGAATATATGCCTATGCAGTAGGCTGCACGCGATAGTACCAAACTACATAAAATTTCACGGATATTAAATAACCAATTGGGCATTCAGAACATATTGTGCGAGAGAATGGCAGCTCTGGGACTACTCAAAGCATTGCAGCTAATGTGTCAAATAACTCATCCAAAAATATCAATTTGTGTTATCTTCATTTTGTTGTGGGTGCTCAACCATGGTCTATGGGACATAATAATGGAGAACATTAAAGCCTCAGGCACCTGTGTCACGTATTACACATTGGTGGCAGTAGCCCTGTTCCGTACTGCATGATAGGTACTATCTCGGCGCCACTGATCTATGTCATTGCACATGATATATAGTTTACTTAAGGTAGTACTTCTGTAGTCTCGCATATATTCTAAAGCAGTTTAAAGGACGTCAGAGCACGTGGGCTTTATGATGAACAATTGCCGTTATGCGTGCCTCGCAATGTGGTTTCCGCGCAGGTTCTATATCGGTTTTATGTCCACACAACAAACAAATATAATGATATTTGGCGGACAAATGAAGCATCCTTTCACGAAGACAGAAAATACACCCAACGTCCATTTGCGCATCATACGGGCATTTAAAGCTGCAAATATAATATACATCAATATATGCCCATTATTCACCTTGAGATCTTTGTTTGTACATATGAAAAATCGTTGTATCGTTACTTATTTTAATAACTAACGCTAGCTGGGGAACGTCATTTATGATGAAAACCGTTGAACTGGTCACTTTTGCTACAATTTCGCCATTGCAGAGTCAGTTATATCTGTAAGCATTCCAAAGCAATTTGAATATTTGTGACTATAACGTCAACAAAACCGCTGTTGATCAGCAGTGACACCTACTTAAACCCAAAATGTCTGTCGAACTTGGCATTAGATTTTGCTTTGCATCAATTTCCGACCAACTCCATCTCCTCTACGCCTTAGAGATTCATATTTCTGATTAGATTTCCGACAAACTCTCTAGAGATGGACTGATATACAATATTTGTGGCCGGCGAGTCTCTACTTCAGTAGATATGTTGCTTTGACAATAGCCATCTGCTGCATATTATAGCATTTCTAACATCCAATAGCAGATCCTTGGATATATATTATTGCTTTCACGTGCAAGGTTTCATCATAATATCACAAGGATTTGGAGTGCATTGTTAATAGTAGGATTTCTCCCAAGGGCAGTAAATTATGGATGTTCTGGACAATTCAACAGCACTAAAAGATATATTGACGGGGCAAGTAAGCCTCGTATTCAGTGCGATGCAGGTGTTAATCCATTGGCAGCTTGACAAAAAGCAAGAATCGTTACATACCAGCATTGAGTCTACATGAAGTTTTCGGTCGAATTAACGGGCACTTTAACAGACATATATGGGTGTTAGCTTAATTGTGCAGTAGTGTTATCCAGGAAATCAATACCCAGCGAAAGGCGGAAGACTTAATTGTTGTTCTTGTTGTAAAAAGATACAAAGACGAGTAAGCAACTGTATTGCGGATGTGAATTGAAAATGTCAAAGAACCAGGCAAAACATTAGAAAAGGCTTTTCTCGGTGTTGTGGACAATCGTGGTCATTTGTTCCTCCAAATAAATGGCTATACACTCACAGACTGTCAACAAATCATTCATTCTCAAAAGGTCTCTCCTAAGACAGTTATATCGTTGTGATCATCTGAAGCAGACCCACTGACGCCGATGTAACACAAGCTGATTATTTTAATGGACCGTACAGCCACACACTTCATCAGCTGAGAACTGCTATAGTGTAAAGCACTGATCTGACATTCAAGTGTATCTAGTTAGAGCATGGATCGTGCTGATTTATCCATGCGGAGTCTGGGTGGTCATCGATCGAGTGCAGACCAAAGAGAGGATGCATTCAGTGCGGGAGGTATAATACAAAACCAAAGCAGATGGTGAATCAAAGATTCATAAGATAGCAAAGCATCACTTCTTTTCAACATTGATAATCTGACAATATGAGATGAATTCCAACTACTGGAGGGGAGATTGTTAGATAGCAGCGACAACCGTTATCAGTTATTTCCCTCTAGCTTGCGCGTGCATTTAATCATTTTTGCTGCCAACCGACTTCATTATAACATGTAATTGTAAATCCGCTTATAATCCACCATAATGATATACACATGCTGCGCCACACCTGATCAGGGCACTGATATAGTAATGTTCCATTCAAAATATATACCAAAAGCAATATCTGATTGAAAAAAATACGAACAATCATAGCTGGTGACATGCATACAATGCTAACGCATGTTTGGATGAGTAGTCTAGTCATGAATATAGACCTTATCGAATATTGTGCCATTTGCATCTTTTGAGTTATTTCAATCGTATAATTTCCGCCGAACAACATAGAACATTTTTCCACGCAGCGCATAAAAGGCAAACCTGTATAAATCACCCTTACGAAGACAGGATCGCTGTTGAAGATCACAAAGAATACATAGTCTCCGTGGAAACGACATGCAATGGAACTTGTGGCTCATTCATTTATGCACAACGTGTTATTCTAGCACAAACATAGGCTCTTGGACATAATTATTCTCCCGCAGTGGCTCGTCCTCATCATACTCTTGAGCTACGTTGCAGGCTAAAAGGATTCAATAAGCCGCATGAGAATTGCTAGACGTGCCAGGTTTACATAACCAACGGTTATAACCTACAAGATAGACCCAATCTCTACTTCCATGTATCATACGCACCTGCACTTCAGTCTCTCTGATCAGCTGGTACGACTGGTGACATAATCGAGCAGAAACTTTCATGTTATTCACACTTCTAAAATATCAACTATTTAACCAACGTTCAACCCATTTGTTAGCGTACGGAAATACTTTGACGCGAGCATGAATGACCTCCTATTTGCCTCGTCACAAAACTAATAAACTAGCCGTCATGTTTACGCAGTGATAACGATGGATTATAACGACTTCATGCTTTTATTTGGCAATGTTTGGGTAATACGATACTGAACGTTGGCTCCTTTTCGATAAATTGTAACGGGGCGACTCATTACATATGCAGTGATAACGACGGATTATAACGAGCTCATGCTTATATTCAGCAGCTATCAGTTGATATGCGTTTGATGTCCCTGTACATCCTATACGAGTTGCTGTTTATTGCAGATATATCCATAAGTGAAATCTGGCTTGACATGCAAACCGCGAATTTAAGACAACTTGCGATTGCCGAACAATGAATATAGTGAACCTTTCGTGTTCCTACGACGTTGTGATTGTGGTGCACAATAGTCTGTTACACCATTAGTTTCCACTTAACGAACCAGTGAATTTCACATAGAGAGCTCAATACAGCGGTAGGTTTCGGCGGACTTGCTTATTAACATGCTCATACTTGAATGCTAGGCCATGAGCTTGCCTAGGACTATATACAATCATGCTTCTCGTATGATTCGACTTGTTAGTATTCAACAGCTCAATGGACCATTGCGTGATGCGAATACTAAGAAGCAAGATTGTCCAAGGGCAAGAAACTGTTTTTCAGCGAAATTATTGAACGTAGATCAAAGATAAAACTGTGCACTAGAAACACTGCAAGCAAACGAAAAAAATTTAACCCGCGAATCGAATGTTGAATTATTGCCGAGCTATGGAAATGTGGATCCCGATTAGTGCACCGAAATTTCGCTAGAGTTACTGAATGACGATAGGTTTGTAAGTTAGCTAATGGGATTTTTATTAAAAAACTGCCGAACAAGTAGAGTAAGGGGTCACTCTAAGAATCAAATCACGTTAAACCAACAGTAAAATGGAACCAAATAAGTTGTTTTATTCTTAAGAATATCAATGTAGTATGCAGGAATTGCATGGAAACATTAGCGGCATGATTTCAAAACTTCACCCTATAACTCTGACTGCTCAGACTCCTTCTAAACATCGGCTACAACTTTTCTCTATCAATCTTTGTACCGTATACATCAACTACGCGGAAAGATAGACAGATGCACTAGTGTCGCTTGTAACACTTACTGAAGCTGCCGCAATAAACATCACTGGGGATTGTAATGCTGCGAATCTTTGACATGGAACAACGTTGTGCCAATGTTGCCAAGTGATTTCGGCCTCCTTGGATGAAATTGTTTAAAAAGTTTCAACTATGCCGCGAAAATACACCCTTGCAGGTTTTCATTCGATGCCTAGATTGGGATGTGGTATTGTCTCCGCTGATCAAGTTGTGGCATTGTTCAGAAAACCATTTATGACTGGTTAGATACATACACTTTATGGTGAATCATGTAAATTGGAGCCATGCTACATTTATCTGTTAAAAAAACCCAAATGAATGCAGGTGATCTCGTCAGAATGTTTGCTCAGTTTTTGTAATTCCTCGCGGAGTTTGCCGTAGGTAATAAAATGTTGCTTGAAGACTTACATTTCGTAGTGAAACTGTTTTGCAGTGACATTTATTCTTATCATTCTTAGAATCCACAGTCATCTTTCCCTGTCTACAAAAGGCACTATAACTAGCCGTTAGGGATGATGTTATTCTTTAATTGACGGTTGATGTGGGTACTGTTATTATTTGATAAAACGGTATAACTCTAGATACATATATTTTTATTGAGGCCGTCAATGTTATTTGAACCTTTGGGTTGTCCGAATATGGACATAGTTCGTTATCCCTCGACTCATTTATTCATGATATCTAACGAATCCAATAATGACACAGTACATATACAACAATGGAACAGTCAATATCAGTACTGAGCCTCATAAAGTATGCATTATAGTATTGCCTCTATAGTCACCTTCAAAACTAGTAATAACAATCGATTTGGCCGTCAGGCAGTTTCCGGATGTGTTTCCATTATATTATTTATCCCATTAAAATATTTAACAGAACTTTTCATTTAAATAAATGGATTTAAAATTACTCTATCTGTCGCTTTTCTTAGTTCGCATAGTTATGTTTATCTCAATCATTGACATCGATAAGATATTGTTAAATCAGTGAGATCTACTGGTTTCATTTTAACATCTTTTCTCTGAAACCAGGTTGATCATTGAGCTAACTGTTCCGGTCTGGTTATACGCCGCTGGAAATGGCGCATGTTCTGGGCAGCGATGCAGCGTCATCCGTCAAGTACGTGATATATATACCACATGTGGTATAGAACCTGTCGACCCACAAATATTGAGAGTTGTTTGCTGGACCCTACATTGTGCCGTCTCGTTACGTAGAAACCTTTTGTGCTTGGCCAAAACAAGATGCTTCGTGTGCCTATGATGGACTTTTTAGATTGGGAAAGTCCGTCGTTTGAAGCATACTTAATTCAGAAAACCGTCACATTCTTGTTATTTGGCGATATATGACAAAAGTAAGCATCCTTTAATTAACCGCCTATTTTCAGATGTTGACCGTATCTGCTGATCGAGTTTGATAGAATTCGATAAGCGAAAGTTGACAGCATCTTCTACCGTAGTAATTGTCGGGTGATAAGCCGCATCATAGATTCAATGGTCGGACTGACTTAGCTAATTCCTGCATACACTGTTGTCCTTATCATAATGCTCCAACGTACCTCATTACTATGAATAATAATAATTCAAGCCTACCCTGCGACCATCTGGAAGCATCTTTTTACAAGAAGGTACTCAAAAGGAAATAGTCAGAGACATGTGTTTTGGCAACGTAGTACTATCGCGCAAACTCCCAAGCCCAACTAGACAATTGACTTATATTGGCCCTATTCCTATGCAACAGGTCAACATTACATGTTCAGTGTTATGGCTCTGTTGGGTCGGTTTTATTAGGAATGGGCAGTAAAGTGTCTTATAACCTGGCAGTGCAACGAGCTTGTTTATTCCCTTGAATTGCATTTTATTTCTGTCGTATATTGCACGAGAAAGGCTATCAGTAGTATGAGGACATACAGTAGGTATTTGCGATGGTTAAAGCCACCTTGGTAATCTGACTAATTATTTCCATGCGAATAAAATCATGGAAAATATGGTGGAAGCCACTGAGCATATCCTATCTAATTATAGAGGAATGTGTCATTATTGAATATTGCCTTTCAATAAGGGACAATCCACTCGATACCTTGCTTAAAATAGTTGCAAGTACATATATTTAGCCTCATAAAGTGCAAAACGATTTTTGAGTATAATCATCCGCAAGAGGCGACCTATCGTTGTAAATATTTAGTGGGATTATGCTATGTAGGCTTAAGCGATTTTGCCACTAAGTCGTAATATCGAGTTCATACATAACGGCTTATGATGTCTACAGTGCTTACAAGGAATCTCCTCTGCAATTGCCTAACAATTATACATCTCATTATTCCCTTCAATGGGAGAACAATCAACCTAGCAGGCCAGGGACACTCTAATGTTGTCGGTGTTTAGATGGCATTAAGACGATTGTTCTTTCTGGCAGAAATGTATCGATACGCTAGGCATCAGTTTTATGCGCGTTTTACTCTATAGCCAACGCCGCCATCTTTATCACCATTTTAAGCGCATTCTTGCTTGCAATCTATCTACTCGGCTCAAAATGCTGTGCAGCACAACTGGTTGGCACTCACTACCGCCCCAGCCACTATTCTAGAGCCGAGTTGCGAGAGGATATTATAGCAAGTCGTCAAGATCTAATTCACAGATATTGAACACATGGGGCGTCGGCGTTAGCTCGGATACCCAATTTGACTTCATTTGGCAGAGGTCGTGACTAATGTCTCCCAAAATGAATGAATAAATGCTGTGAAGCAAAAGAGGAGATAAGTGTCTCTAACCATCGGTGCATGTCGCCGCTATCATAACGGATAGTAGTGGGTGGAAACACAGTTTACTCAATTCTTAAATAGAACATTTGTCCACCATCTTGACGCGTATACATTTGAGCATCGGCTGGTATCGTGCCGTGGACTAGTGTTATCCAAGCAGTGGAAGAAGACGCAGCAAGTTTCCAAATCTATAGCCAATTTCGCTGAGCTGTACCACTATGGTCAGTAACATCGGTAGATGACGGCAGCCTCCATGTCATATCAGCTGTCGATGATATAAGAGACCATTCTTGTTGGATGGTGCGTAGAACCGAGTTGCTGGGATAATGTGGAACAACACGTGGAACGACGGGTCTATTTTATCTGTATGAAAGACAATAGCAATTTAAACTTGATTTATTTTAACAAAGTTAAATGCTGGACAATTGATATATATTTATGAATAGCATATGTGATATTCCTCCCATCAATAAAGGACGTTTGACTTTTCAACGTTACTTTGGCATGGCAAGATTGATCGTAGAATATCTAGTTTGAAATACGACCCGCACACTGGGTTCTGTTTTATTGACCACAAGAAACGTAGTAATGAAGCCTAGGTTTCCGAAGCGGACATTATTTTTAAAGGGCGAATCTGGCGCGTATGATCTCCTACACATGGTGTGTCATGGTTTAAACTCCGCCGTAACATGTCAGACTGTTAATTCCCGGTTATACATCCATGTCACTTGTCGCATAAGCTCTTATAAAACACTATTTAGAATATCAATGGCTTGACAACATAAGGTATGATTTATTAGTTGTGGTCGTTATTGGCAAAGCTTGGGGGGCGTAGACGCATGAGATGCTACGTCTTCTAATGCCTATTAACCTAATCATTGCAGTGTTATTGTCACAAACTCGAAGTAACGACAAGTAAAATAGTCGGTGACATCAGTCACAGACGATGCGAGTTAGAGGTTGTCATTTGACTTTCGGACATGATAACATAAGCTGATAGCGGTTATGAGACACGATGCAGCATTAGTATGCTATTTGTCGGTCAGTGCAGGGCAATAGTGCGAATGGTTACTAGCTGTATTGGCTATCTGTAAGAACGACATGGTGTCACTTCTCCGCATTTCTGGCTCGTGTGCTTAAGGGGAGAACACATATCGTGACGTAACCTGCAATATATAAGCATGTACTGGATTACCCACAGACATGTCATTGTGGGAAGTACATTCCTGGATTGAGACTAATGACGATTTGATATGTGGTTTTAAGTAGACTTGTAAGATATTAATGAGTTGATGTCTCTGAGAGCCGAAGCGTGGCCCATGGACGTGCCAACGCTGATACAATTCCTTCACAGCCGTATTATGCTACGTTAGTTACCCGACGATCCGCTTTGTACACTCTGGCCAAGCTTATCGCCAAGACGTCACACGCTTGTGTGGAAAAGGCTGTCGTTTTTTGTCAAGAGCTGGCCGAACCGCTGGTTACATCACGACATTTACTTTTACTAAGCGCCGAGGCTACCTCTGTATGGCGATGCTGATGTGAATTCAAATGTTTGAAAGCGGTGTATGGGATCCATTAGAAATTTCAGTTACCAGTTAAGGACATCGTAGTTATTGCTTGCCAATTTGGTCAGAAATTAGCTAATGCATGCCCTAGTCTATAGCATATCCACTTTTTACTCGTGTCATGGTGCTGAGGCAGATAATTCTGCTACTGTTGATAATATTAGAGATGATTTACTTAAGGTTATTCCTAATTCAATACGCAGATTCCTAAAATCTATATTGCCTGGTGATCCATATTCTAATTATGTTTAGCCTGCAATATTGTAGAGGTATGCGCTAATGGTCGTTATGTTTAACATGAATGTGCATACTAATGCGAGTTTTGTGGTGAAAAGAGATGATTTGCCGTGCAAATCGATGAAACGCGGATAGAATAAACATCTCTTGTGAAATGGAGACGTTCTAACAGTAAATTATTTCCTTCACATATTGTGCGGCGTCCAAGGGAGGTTGATCTGATATGAAGATAAAAGTGATTGATTAGCTCTTTAGGAACTCGCTTGAAAGTCAATCACGTCCTATTGTAAGCGATGAGGTCCAGGGTTAAACGGGCTGGCCTTTTATAATCAATATAGTGTAAGTAACAAAGGGACGGTTCTGAAATATCTTCTAATTTAAAGGTAGCTTATTGAAAAGTGTCACTCACCTGCTACCAAAAATGCTGCGAATCTCGCCTAGAAGTATGCTATCCACCATACTGTCACCTGCTGTTTATGGCCAATTAATTAATTGTGTCTGTTAGACGCGACGTAAATGTGAGAGCCCTAGCAGAATAACGCATGCAACACGATATTAAACGAAGGGCCAATTACTGTGGAACAGATACCATGCTGGTCGTTCCCTAACCGTCATTTATACGTCGATAACGAGCACGAAGATAAATCCCTCACCTGCTTTTGCTACATGCGGTATAGTAGAATAAATAAGTCAGTAATAGTGTCATATTTCCTCGACCTGACAACAACGTGCGGCGCATACTAGGCCTAGAAGTAAACTTTGCGGGATGAAGATGATCGCCCGCTTCATGATGGGTAGTTGTAATATTGCATTGGTTAATTATTCCTTTGGTTCAAAATTGTCGCTTATGTTCACACCACAGTGATGTCAGTGGCAGTGTTGAGCATGGAATGTCTAATCCGTGAATCGATGTTAACTAATTGAATGCAAACCTAACCTAAGATTTCAAATACGATTCGACGTTCATTTAGGAACACCAACGAATCACATACAAGCCACGTTCCTGCTTTTAATACAAATCCCAAATTAACCACAATCATGTCTCATTAGGATCTGAAGGTCACAATACCCCATCCAACGGATGTGCATACTTCAGGAAATCTCAGTCGCATTAGCTTGCTAAGAGGAGATGGGTGAGTCCCACAAGCTCCATTAAAGCCGAAAAGAATATAGTATACATAACATCAAACATGGACAGTGTCCTGTGCTTACCCACCTTACTCACGTAAAATGACATATCCTGAGTAATCTGACCTTCCAGCTGTACACAACCGAACCGCGCGTTAGGTGGCGTTACTGATGTAGCCTCATGCTTATGATTAAGGTAATGGGAAGGTGTTGATGTCTCTGTTGGTTAACTTAATTACTGCAGCGCATGTTTATTGATGTGCATTTATACCGTGCGCATGTTGTATGTCATACTTTCCAATAAGGTGCAATGTAACTTGTCAGCCATTCATTCATATCCGACATAGTAATGCGTTTGACGTCAGTCGGTAATGAAAGACGTTTATGCGTCAGTGAAAAGGTTTTGTTCCCCGATGTGGTGAACAGGTAGGTGCTACGTAACAAATGACATTTAAGGTGCTACCCAGTAAACGCAGGCATCCGCAGGCATCCGCAGCCATCACAGGGAGCGATAGGCATCAATGTTTCATTTCGTTTAATCTACTGGTACACATGACATATCCAATCCCATCGTGTTTAACGGTAATATTTAGGGTAATGTGTACTTGTGGCACGCTTACATACAGTATTGCTATACCCGCCAGGAGTTCACTTAGTGTGCCGACAGGGCCATTTCCTTGTAATTGTATCAACCGAGTGGAACAAAATGAACAGGTACACTGATCCCTGAAAAGACAACAGTCCCGTAGCGTTCATATATGTGTTACCATTATTTAGAATACATGAGCGGCATTGGATAATGTCCTACACAAAGGATCCTGAATCAATCCAGTGACATAAAGCAGCTAGACCCCGTGGAATTTATATCACCCGGCATGAAATACTACATTTCAAGGTCGTGCAGCTCATCTTGTTAGTGCCGTAAAATCGTTCAATATCACCATAAGCAAAATGTGTTGTACAATCACTGTAATATTCATTGTCTTTCATCCATACATATGTATTGGGTATTGAGGGTGATTTGAGATACATAATTCCCCTAATTGAACTAATTAACTGTGAAATTCTAATTTGGGTAATCCGTTCTTTTGAAGCCATAGTAGCAGATGACACATCTTACGAGGACTTCACAATGTAGATAACCCAGTTAATTATTTAGCTTACGGAATTCACAAGCGGTTAAATAGGTCCGTGCTGCTTGCATATTGGATCTTTTGGCTGACATTACTCGCGAAAAGTCGACAACAAGATTCATCGCGTAATGCATAAAGATGCCTGGTCTGTGAGAATGAATGCTGCAGACCCAAATCCCTTGTCGATACACTGTGCTGGTTTACGAACGGTGATAGATTCGTCGTGAACCGTACAATCTGTCAATGAAACAATTAATTTTATGACGAGATTTTATTTCTCGCAAAGATACCCCCAGAACTTTATCGGTACATGACAGTGTACTGTTGCCATATTGTTTGCGTTATAATGTTTTCAATCACAGAGGAGTATCCGGGCTGTCTGTGTGGTTATAAAACTATCCAGCAAAAAGATGGAACTAACATCCATCGTGCATTGTAGATACTATGTCAGACCGATTTCATTTACACCATTATACTGTACTATATTCAAACCATAACCAGGATCAAAGTAAAGATTTATTTTGTACCGAGCATACGCCGCCGAATAAGCCACATCTTACATGTAATAACCAATGCACAAAATTGCTACATTAGAGCCGATAATATTGTAAGATGCTCGCAAAACACGACGCTATAATCCAATTTGGCAATATCATTGATGGGCGATATTAGCTGGAGGGCGTTCTGGCCATACGATCTTCTTTTAAGGTAATCAAATTTACTAGGTGCTAGAAGAATATAGTAGGTTCACTTTTATCAAATAAATTGCAAATTGATTGGAACATCAAATAGTCAGATCGACGCTGCCCATAAAGATGTGCATCGCATGCTAATGACCGTAGGTGAGTAAATAGGGGCACCGAGGTGCAAGGCCAATCAACCACCATTGCTGATCACAGACCACGGTGCCTTAAACCTGAGCTGGTAAATTTAAATCCATATCTATATATATATAAATATATATATAAATATATATATATATATATTTATATACATATTTGTATATATATATATGTACATATATATATATACATAACATATATACATATGTATATATATATATATATATATATATATGTAAATGCAAATATATATATGTATATATATATGCATAAATAGTTATTTACGTATTTATGTATATAGTTATATGCTCATATATATGTATATATAAATTCATTTAATTGAACCAAAATATTTTATTTCTATTAATACATATATTCTTATATATATATATATATATATATATATATATATATATATATATATATATATATATATATATATATGCTGTATAACTTTTTGTATACATATATGTGTATATTAAAAGCATACGCACGTATGTATAGCATACACACGTATATTATATACTTATATATATATATATATATATATATATATATATACATATATATATATATTTTTTTGTATCTATCTAACTATCTATATATATGTATATATATATATAGAGTTCATTCCAGCTTTACTTCAATGTGGGTCATTTCAACTCATAGTGGGACCATTCGTGGTCCCATATCTGACTACAGAATGGGTCCAGTCAGAGACTATTCATATGGATTTTTTCAGTGCTCTTTTCATCATGAATGCAATCATCCATTATTCTCCTTTTACAACCTGTTTATGCAAATGCTTTGGTAATAATGATATAAAGAACGAGATTATTGTGATACATGTGTTAGTACTGGAAATTGTTTTACTGAAACACAGTCAAATGCTTAATATACCGTACTTGCTAGAAAAAGAACCATGACATAACTGTGACATCTTACTTGTTAGCACTTAAACTACAAAGTTTTTTTTCCTTCTTTTTTCGCCAAACAACCAATGCATCTCTGCGTGCAGAAATTATAGAGGAGTCAGACATGTCAGGCCCCTCAACAGCCACATTTATCAGGTCCTCCAGTCTTTGTTCTCCGAGTCTCTTTCTGAAGGTGGACTTAGTGCACTAAACCCCCTCTCACACTCTGCAGTGTGAAAGGGGGCTGTCAATGCAAGAGCTGCTAATTTGCATAGATTTGGGAACTGTTCCCTGTGAAATCTGTGGGTTAAACCCCACAGTTCCCTGATCTTTGGGGTAACCCTGCCTTCTAACCAGCGTTTTGACTTCCTTCCATTCATTACTAGTAGCCTGTGAGTCTGCAATAGCCTCCCTGGTTATGTTATTCCAGATTTTCTGTTCACCATACTGCTTTCATTTCAGTGTTCGGCAAGAAAGTGATGGGTCTGATGTCCCATACTCCAAAAAGCAAATATTTGGCCAATCGACCCCTTCCACGAGGCACATGAGACAGGAGTATTTATGCATAGGCAGTTGTTCTTTGGCAAACCACATCACTGTTTTGATTGCTGTCAGTATGTCCTTTTTCTTCTCGGATATAATTTTCTGGTTCATGTTTTGAGGAGTTTAATCCATCATAATATGTTTAGTAGCCTCCACGTGTTCAGTGGTTGACACTTTCTTTTCATCTTTCTTCCCACGCTTCCTGTAAATACCGTTGTACCTCAGTAGCGTACTGAGCCGGAAATTATGTGTAACCTTGGCTTACCAGTCGCTCGACACGTATCACAATACATTTCATTATTATCAATATCATAACGAAGCCAGGAGTAAGTTGTCAGCCACGTGTCGCAGAACTTTCGCTTCACCGCTTGGGCTTGGCAGCTACCCTTTTAGCAGGGGCTTCAGGTTCACTGTCAATGCTGTCGGAAGAGCTGTCATTGTCAGCTTCAAAGGTAGCAAAATAATCAGCTTCATTTGCAGGTGCCGGGCGCCTTTAAGTGTGTGTTAATGTCCGCTGTTTTGTAACTGCTGTAGAATCCATACCAAGTAAGTTTCGAAAACACGCTTTTCCAAAAGAACGCAACCAATGACTACGCATGTGACACCATATTTTGCGCGCTTACTCCTGCTGCACCTAGGCATCAGACGGTCGCGAAAACATAGCACAACAGTCACGTATCCGGGATATGGCTCAATACGAATGAAAGCTGCTAGTGGAGGCGACACGATGTTGCCGGGAACCAGCTTGCCAGACGCATTTTTACAGAAAACGACGAAGCCGTCTTATTTGATGTTCGGTACTTTACGTGTAGGGTGAAGATTCGTTGAAAAGACACGCTGCGACTCCTTTCTGCGTTAACTGAATATGCATGCAGATTACCAAAATGTTTGTTTTGCGTCCGAATGGACGCACGACGGTTGCATATGTGGGTCATTTGGGTGAAAAATGGGTCAAATGACGCAAGGACGCGCTCTGAACCGAACTGTGTATATATATTATATATATATATATATATATATATATATATATATATATATATATATATATATATATATATATATATATATATATATATATATATATATATATATATATATATATATATATATATATATATATATATATCGACGCAGTTTTCCATGTTTGGCTCCTCTTTTACTGAATTTCCTCCATAATTATGTTATTAGCATCCCATTGCGGACATGTTGCAGACAGTCGTGCAAAGCTACATTGTTCTTGAAGTATCTTTAGAGCGCTGACAACTTCCAAGCCATTCAGTACGATGTATTTTTTGTGAGACTATACAAAATCAATCATAGATGCAGCAATTGGATGAGTAATAGATCATGATATAACAATATGTTACTAGGCGTCATATTGATTATCTCGGCTATATATGATTAACTAGATACTATGAAGTGAACGTTGAATAGCAACAATATCAGTTATTAACCTTGGTCTGGCTCTTTCTATTACTCATTGCTGCCTCCAACTGACTAAGCAGGTCGTCAAGCCAAAATGAACGTTCTAACCCATGGGACAACCCGTGTCATTTGTGTGTAATGTCATTTGTGTGTAATACAAGCCTTTATTGGCAAAAATATAACACTACAATATATGTTAACAGGATACTTACGTGTCAGGGCCAGTCCTTAAACGCCTTACTTCATTTAATGATGTGTTCAAAGTTATAATGTCAGAAATATTCATCAATTATGATGTGTGGACGTAAGGCAGCTGGGTTACATGACATTGCATTTGATGTAACATTTCAACTTTACTAATGTGGCAATGAAATAAACTCAATTAGCTGGTTTGATATCGAAAACTTCGTGAACCATTGAGTAAGACATAGTATAAACTGTCAGCATTATAATAATAGTAGGCTAACTTCGGACGCAATATTATGTATACAACTCTGTATGTGATGTGATTGCTTTAATGTTGTCAACCGCCGCTGGTCTAGCGCTCTATGTCTCTCATCAGATTCAATTTAAGAGCCACAGGCATCATTTGTGTTGATCCACATATAGTTGTTATGCTAGCCATTGAGAGACACCCCAGCTGGGAATATTACGATAAGCACTACAAGAACGCAATAAACCAGACAAGTGGAAAGGATTGTAATATATCGTGGAATGCTTTACTTCACGTAATGTTGCCCTAAGGAATGTTGATCCAGATTGTCATAAGTCCAATACATGACGTCAGTATATGTTGGAATTGAAGATAACGAACATGCC
>CM067357.1:45894078-46029078 GCA_034190875.2 Urechis unicinctus
TATCGAATAATTATCAAATGCAGCAGGACAACTGCGACGTTCTAAACTGAGCGTCATATAAAATACATTATATTATTGTTTCTGTAATCATCCATCGAATCTAGATATACTAATTGTGTAGGTCGTCAGGCAGTTAAGTATTATCCTGATGATTAAATATCTATTGCATTACATCAGTTAGTAGCACTCTTCCATATTTATACATTCAATTTAATTTACCCTATCTGTCATGACATTTCGGCCGTTGTTCGCGCAACTATTATTAGTATAACCACGGACATCCTGAACACAATGATATCTTAGGTGAGAGCGGTAACATCACGTTTTTCGTTTCAACAGCTATACAATGAGACCTGTTAAATCGATAACCGAATGTTCCCGTACGTTTGCCCAAACACAAGATGTTTCTTGTGCCTCTGATGGACTTTTTAGATTGAAAAGGACCGTCGTTGTGGCATATGTTATTCAGAAACCTTAACAGTCTTGTCAATCGGTGATACATTTACATGGGTGAGCATCATTGAATTACTGCTTATTTTTAAATGTTGACAGGATTCGCCGATCGAGAGTTATAGAACCGCTTCATCTACCGTAGTCACTGTCTGATACCAAGCTGCTACATGAACAGACAGCCTTCACACAGACGCAGTGTAGCATAATGTGTGCTGTCGACATGTATGTCTAAGTTGATCACTTATGGTAGTCGATCTACCAGCGCCTCACAAATGCGCATGGCCCCGCAACCATCCGCAAGCACCCGATTGTAAGGAGGAACTCAGTAGCGAATAGTCAGAGGCAATAACGAGAGGCGAGAAGCCAATTTCCTCCTAACAATGCGCCACTTACTTCCCAGGCTTTTTGGTGCAACTGAATATTATATATTTAGTTGTGACTGTGATGTGCCATTAAAACGACCCGTAGGGGCAATCTATCATTGAAAGTATTTTGTTGGTTTCGCCGTAGCTTCCTAGCTTTCTGGAGCATCAATATGACATGTAGGCTTTGGCGATATCAACACTAGGTTGCAATACCGATTTGTCTATTTATCCATCAAGGTAGGATGTAAAATGGAAATTATGATGACTGATTCGAAATAGCTGTTGCAACTGTTCCCGTGATTAGAATAATCCATACAAGCCGTCGGTCAAAATAACAGGATAACTGGAGCGTGCGGTTGGGAAGTCGTTGGACTTCGTCTCAATGTTCATTACTTCAGCATCTATAGCATGATTGTGACTGTGAACGGCTAAATGTGGAAAGCAATTACAACCGTAAAATATTGTCCTTATCACAGTGCAAGATATGGACCAATGGTGGTGTAATGTACCCACCTCATCAAAGCATGAACGTTCTGTTATTACTGCCAACGAGTGTTGATAAGCCAATAATGTTTAGATCAAATAGCTCTACATATGAACATTCCATTAGCTATCACGAACGTTTTCTCGGTGCCGTTTGTGGTGCTGTGGTCAATAAGACGTATAGGCTGTGGGCGACGTTGGTTGAATATACACAAATCAAGATATCAAACCCTCTACTCACAACCTGCCTCATCTAATCTGATAATCAGACGAATGTTATGTTGTTGCTCCTAAACATTTGTTATCCAAATCGTTCATGTTATTTGATAGGGTCCAACAATAATATACAATTCAGGCGTGGTCTCTATGCCTTCAATTTTAAATGGTAACGCTAGAATGAGATGTTTTGCAGGCATCTAAAATAGGCATGCAAATCTTTCGGTGGATAAGATAAATTATTTATTGCTTTTTATAGTTTATTCAATAGTGATACCTAACGGCTCAAGACAGCTGCACACTGTAGCAAACCCATAAAGATTTAAGAATAGGTATATTTTCCCATCGTGTTACAACGGCAGAGGGCAAATCTCCAGTGTACTTTGCTACATAACAAATGGCAGGGTGACCTCGGTTAATTGATGTTAATAACGGACATGGGTCACATATAGTGAGGATAAACAACGCGGGTCATGCTTCAATCGTCGAGTTGAGCATATAATATTATGTAAGCTGGACCGAAACGCTTCGCAAGTCAGAGCAGCCATTTCCCTCTCTAACGACCTAACCCTGTTGTATTTTATGCAAGTCATGGATAATGTGACAAGCTATGACAGTGATATATAAGAAATTCTCACGCGCCAAATTACACACAGATTTGACCATAACTGCCATTTCCCTCTCTGACGTCCTAACCCGGTTGTATTTGATGCAAGTCATGGATAATGTTGCAAGTTATGACAGTGATATATAGGAAACTACCACGCGCCAAACTATCCTTAACAAACGTCTTGAATTCAAAAGAGAATAGGGACAAGCAGTATCGGAAAAAGACAAAGCAATCACTCAGTGAAGGCAACGGAAGGAAGGGTATGTAGCCAATGAGGACACCCACCATAAAAGCTGGAAAGCAGCCCCATCATGAACGCTACAACCAGTCCAATCACGAACGCGACAATCTGCCTCATAATGAATGCGTCAGCCAGCGACAAAAGGAACACTACAATCAGCGACAACATAAACGCGACAACCAGCACCATCATGAACGCCACAGCCAGCACCATAATGAACACAACAATCAGCGACAAATTAACGCCTCAACCAGCCCCATATCTGTTATTATACCATATTCCTGCTGGGCGTCTCCCATACTACACCATATTCCTGCTGGAATTCTAGATTATTACACCGTATTCCTGCTGAAATTCTAGGTTATCACACCATATTCCTGCTGAGGTTCTCTGTTATTACGCCATATTACCCCAAATTTTGGCTTGTGATCTCTATTGATACATCATATATCTGCTGAGGTTCCCTGTTATTACACCATATGTCTACTAGGGTTCTCCATTTTTATGTAATATTCCCGCTGGGGTTCTCTATTTTCACGCCATATTCCTACTGGGGTTCTCTATAATCACCCCATATCTTCGTTGGTCAGCGCTGTCAACTGACACCAAACCCAATAATCAAGCCATTACTTAGTTACTCGCTATTCATGCAAGTTGAGCCACGGAGCTAGCCAGTCAGCACGTGACCCAGCAGTAGAGGGCGAACTGCCTGGGTCACGAATGTCCGACCAGCACCAAAGATGCGTGAAATAACAAGGGCACAGTACAGCATTCCTACTTGATGGAGCGTGAGTGGATATTAATTCAGAGCAATTTGACCATCTTATCATATCTGAATTATTATTACGTATACGTGTATTTTTACCTGAACACCGTCCGTGTCGCTAACTTACTGCATCACTACGAGGAAAAACCTTACTTGGGGATATGTTATTATCGGCCATAAGATGGATATAGTACATGTCTTTATAAACAACCGATGGCATTTAAGGTTCTATGATATGCATCAGGCCATTGTTGAGATTTGCGACCTGTGTTTGTTGTAAGATATATGCAGATCGACGGAACGGAATGATTTTTGCAGTACATCACTATGTGATAAAAGATGATGTCAGCGCAGGGGTACATTCCTTATTCTCCACTCAAATGCTTATCCTTATTTATTTGCTTTCTTATTGCTGACTTAATCCACATTATAGCTAGTATCCATTCCTGTCATTCTGTTATTCAAGTCGAGTTATATGACTCAGACGCCACCGCTTCTACAACAGTAACAAAACACCAATATCTTTCATATACAATCAAGCTGAGTTGAGATCCAGCGGATCAAGCAGCACGAAGAGCATAGCCGCTATATCAGGCCAACGGAGCAGGTTATATTGCTTTGTTTATCACCGAAGAAGTCTATTGCAGTAAGCTGTGTGAATAATTCATTATACAACATATCAGTGCCAAACTTCAAAAACACTATGTGGTTACGCCATTGAAGATACTCTGTTCTTGAAAAGCCTTGATGCGATGAATCTGTTGATATTTCCCGTAACAGAAATGACCTTCAGCGTAAAGAATGTCAATTTAACAAATGATTTAAGGGATTGCTAATACCAAGATGGAATTGTTCGATTCGAGGGGCGAGCATTGGCTTTGTTATTGTTTCTGGTTCGAATATAGGAGAAGTTGCGTTGCGGGAACAACCATCAACTGATATCAGGATAACAAACAGCAGCTGTTTTAGAGTGATTGAGGAGTTCAGTCTTTCTGCGGTAGCTATTGTAGAGTGCATGAGGAGATCAATATTTCCGCAGTAGCAATTGTAGAGTGAATGACGAGATCAATCTTTCCCCAGTAGCTACTGTAGAGTTAACAAGAAAATGCTGCAAGATTAACTAATATCAAGGAGAAGCGGTAGGATTGTCTATCTATGGGATCTATAATGGTCTGAGGGATTGCGTGGGTGTAACAAGTTGTTTTTGACCTATCAATGGTACCACGTTATTCACAAATTGCATCTAGGCATATTGCTATAGAGATATAATTTTAAAAACTGCTCTATTGAATTCGCTCAAACCAGACCGTGTAATAGAATGTATACTAATTGTGCTGCTGTAAAATAAATAGCAATAGCATCGTAAGGGTTTTTAAAATTATCACCGGCAATGTAAGACTATGGATGCTTTTGCTGAGTATACCATATATTCTACGCTAAGCAAGTAAGATGAGCGCCATTGGTGATTTAAAAGAATAGGCTAGATGATGGACGGTGGTCAGCTCTTGTACACCAATGTTGATCAAAGTCGCTTGGTCAGCAAACAAAGTTATTTCAAATGGCTCAACATCAACAAAATGCCAGCATTTAGGGTAGTAGGATTCGTCTATATTCAATCTTATATTTTCGATCACTTTTATATTGCCGAGAGCTGCCGCTATGCGTAATTATGAACGACTCCAGCTGTGTAGAATATAAGGTATGATTGATTTATAAACTGGAGTATTGCTGTCGCAATCTTCGTCTTAAAACTAGTTATGATAGAATGTCTTACTTAAGGTTATAATAGAATGAATGATGAAAACGTTGGTCAAGCTGAGTTGAGTATATAGCAACTCCTCTATTTCCTTCTTACAAAGAGCAAGCTAGAACTACTTCTCTGTTACTTGGAGTGCTCCGAGTTGTAGATCCTATGATTATCACAGAGACATTCGCACAATATTGCAGTCACACCAATATTACATTTCAATGCCCTGGAAGTCATGCTGGCCATGAAATGTCGTATGAGAGCGTAGCAGTAACTGGGTCACTGCTATAAAGAGGCAGGTACCAGGGTAGCTGAGAGTTATCAAAAAGGTTCGCCTGATGGTTCGTTTGTAGTGTTAGATTGAACGCCGAGCACGTTGCCTTGGTTGCAAATATAAGTGGATTTAGAGGCATTGTATTGTGAACATTATAGGATGTAGTGAATGTCAGTAAGCCGTCTGGAATAATGGCGACGGCACGGGAAACAGTCAGCTGTGACCAAGAATGGCACGTTGTGACAAATCAACAGGCCTTGACGACGCGAGGTAGTTTTACCTAATATAAAGCCTTATCAAACAGATGGCTCTTGACAGTTGACATATGCATCGGTTTTCCTTTACGTGTTACCGAGCTCGTATGCCTGATAATGGGATAATGGACACTCAGAAATCAATTCCGTGTATCCGTCTGGTCCATTTCCACGCGCAATATTCTACTGCTATAATGGTTGGTGACAAACATATTGCATGATATACTATTTCATTTCATCGATGTTTCTTGTTGTATCTGGCGATAGAACGTTATGACTGATTTTACAATGCAATTGCATATATTCTGGAATTGAATGGAGTATGCAAAACCGCGTTATTAAATGTGACCTATATTCAATAAAATCAAACTACAACATATAGATGGCATGCCTCCTAAGAAACGGTCATATATGGTAAGTGGTTACCTATTCAAGTGAGATAATTGCAGTGTTAATTAACGCAGGTAGCGAGAAGTACTCAGCCATTAATATGAGCCTGAATCCGATTGATATATGCTCGTGCAAATAAATAATAGTCATGCACTAAAAGACTCGAGAAATAATACCATTATCGTTAAAATATCCTGACTTCCCACTGCTGAATGGTTAATTGTCGGTCTCCTTTTGTTGGGATTACAATACGTTCTATTGGTCAGGGAGCCTGTTCAGTAAAGCTCAAGAAACAAATTCATCTGTGATCATGGCAGCGTGGCTGCCTATATTATGAATCTTCAACCACATATTCACCCACACATCCACACATGCACGCACACATCTCTCTCTCTATCGCCTTGACCGTACTCAGACCCAAGTGACGTATTATACTCCTCTAGTCTATTCGGTTACCCGAAAATAAGACATAATGACCGGAACGCCCTCCAGCTAGAATCGTCTATCAATGATATTGACCAAGTTCGATCATAGAGTCGTGTCTTGCGAGTATCTTACAGGATTACTGGCCCATTTGAAGCAATATATATATATATAGAGAGATATATATATATATATATATATATATATATATATATATATAGATATATATATATATTATATATATATATATATATATATATATTATATATATATATATATATATATATATATATATATATAGATCTTTAAATATATATATATATATCTATATATATCAAATATATATATATTTATATATATATATATATATATATTTATTATCTTTATTTATTTATATATATATATATATTTATTTATTTCATTATTTATACATATATATTTATATAATTGCATATGCATATATTGTTGCAAAAACCAGTTTTCCATGGTTGGTTTCTGTTTGACTGGATTTCCTTCTGCATTATGTTATAGCCGGTTGCGGAGATTTTTAAAGCATACAGTGATGCACAGCTAAGTTGTTCTTGACACATCTTCAAAGCATGGTCAACTTGCAAGCCTTTAAGTTAGATTAAAATAGTGTTCATAATACAAATCAATCCTGCATGCAGCAATCGGTGACGAAATAGACCATATTATGACAATGTGTTAGTTCCTTTTAGATTGATTATCTCAGCTATGTATGATGAACTAAACGCCGTAGAAGTGAACGTTGAATTGATCTCAGTTATTGATCTCGGGATTGCGCTTGCTATTGATCATCAACCATTATGGCGGCCACACCATATCTGGGCGTTAATTGAAGATAACATCATGTAGGCTAGTACTGGGGCATTTCGCGTAAATTACACTGACAATTGCGAATTACTACAGAGGGAATCTCGTTGGTTTGAGAATCGCAAAAGTAGAATATAGTGGTTTAATTCGACTGAGATTAAGTTATCAGATGTAGTTTGTCTCCACACCACTGAATTAAATGAGCACCGTCCTTATAGCCTATGGAAACACGTAAAATTGTGAATGTTCGAAGATAAGAGAGCAGGCGGTAATATTTGGTCGTGCAGCATGAAGGGCGTGAAGCAAACTGTAACTAAAAATATAACTTCGCAATCGAGCGTGGGATGCGGTGCTGCTATCATTATCTTGCCAACCTAGGATAATTCTGCTCACACCTTCCTTTATTTGAACGATTCGAAGAGATCAAGTTTCAGTGCAGATATGAAAACATGTCCTAGACTACAACTGATTAGGGTAGATTATGTGATATGGCCATTTAGCAGAGCCATATCACCCATTGACGCCGACAATGCGTTGCAGTTCCATTATCAAACTGATTCAATAAAGAGTTCTACTTTAAAACATTGGATCGTATCAACACACTCCTTTCGCATATATTGTACGAATCTTTACAATCGTTTAATATAAAGTGACAAATTTCGATGATAAGGCTGTTAATGCCAAAACATGTGCGCTTGGCATTACTTGATATATGTTAAGATGCGATCGGGAAAATGAGAAGCCCAGCTGTCGAATTGAATTGAATTCATAGGCGGATTGTTGATATGCAATACACTGGGCCTGTAAAGTTATGAAAATGTGTTACGGTTTGGGACTAGTCCGACAGCAATGATGCGTTGAAATTATATTCATAATATCCATCCGTGACGTTTTATACGTGACATGTGATTTCACTATAAAAGGCATTATCGATGTCGCCCTTAATAAATAAAAAGCGATGATATTGCACATAAGGTGTTCATATTGAATGTATAGATAACGGGTGTGCTGGTCAAGTGAACGCAATCTGTTTCTGGCATTAGAGTTTAATCTAATTGTAGGTTTGTAGTTTATAAATGATTCAGTTTATGGATAGATATCGGCGTGAGTGAAATTCAATTTGTGGTTTAACCTCGGGGGTTAACCATGTATCCATCACAATTACTTCTGCCAAAGTGACTGAACATAACTTGTGCTTTGGAGTATGGTCTCCCTTGTGGACCATCACATATAGGTGAACCTCCAACAGCATCATCCTGATTGCTATGGTGATCGGAATGGCATAATATATAATTGTTCTTTATCAACAATAGATACTGTACATTCACATTAGAGCAGTTATGCATAAAACGCTTTATGCGTCTACTTCTCTGTTGCCCTCTGCTGTGTGTACTGTAATAATATGACCAAGCGGTATCACTTTGCATATTATCTTTGAGGTCATCAATGTCATTTGATCGTTTGGTCGGTCCGCATATGGACAAAGTTTGCCTTCCCTCTAATCATGTCATCATCATATCTAATTGAATCGAATAATCATTTGATACATATACAACACAACTGTCACGGTCTATGCCAAGCCTCTATCTAATCATTCAATCTAATTTACCCTACCTGTCAAGGTATTTTGGTTCAACTCCGTGCAGCTGTTATTTGAATAACCACAAACATCTTGGTGTTAAACCAGCGGTATACAATATTTTTTTCGTTTCGACAGCTTTACAATGAGACTTGTTCAATCTATATCCGAATGTTCCAGTATGTTTAATCCCCACCCCCCCCCCCCCGCGGCACATGACGAATGTGGTGTTGGCCTGCATATTGCTGATTGTGATATAGATTCGTGTGTCAGGCAAGTAATGTAGTATAGAGCATTTCGACCCGCAAATACCATACATGGTTCCACCTCCTCATGTATTTGTTACTATATCCCGGACCAAATCCAGAAACGTTACTGTACTTGCGCCTCTGATGGACTTTTTAGATCGGAAATGACCGTCGACGTAGCATACGTGTTCCAGCGCCACGGAAGCAGAGACTAATCTAAGGCTCGCTAGTTGGTGTGTATGTAGTGTTAGATTGAACGCAGGGGCGCCAAGTTCATTAATTTGGTAGCATATATTAGGGGATTTAGAGGCATTGTATTTTCAAACATTATAGGGTACAGTGAAGGTCAGTAGATGTTTGCTGAGGAAGCATTCTGGAGAAAAGGTGACGGCACATGAAACAGTCAGCAGTGACCCATAACGTAATAAAAAAGCAACATGCCTTGACGACATGAGGTAGTTTTAGCTAATATAAAGCATCATCACAGATGGAACATTAACCTGCAATCTTGAATTCTGCCATTGACAATATTATATGATTATATTTGTATGATGGGGTGTGGGGAAGGGGATGGGGGGCTGGTTACCGATCAAATGAGTTGCATGACAAAACTTCACGAGGAATTGCCAAGCAGCGATGGAGTGGCTTTCATATTTGATAAGCTCATCGAACAGATGGCCTTTGGCAGCTGACATATGCATCGGGTTTCCGTTACGTGTTACAGAGCACTTACGGCTGATAATGGAATGATGGACGCTCAGAAATTCAATTACGTGTATCCTGCTGGTCTATTTCCCGCGCAATATTTCTTCTGCTATATTTGTTTGTGACAAATATATTGCATGATATTCTATTTCATTCCATCGATGTTTAGTGTTGTATCGGGCTATAGAATGCAATTGAATTGAGTATGCAAAACCACGAGATACATAAAGACCTATATCCGGTACGATTAAACTACAAAATTCATTTAGATCACATGCCTCCTTGTCAACGGTCATGTATGGTATGTGGTGTCCTGTGTTTGTAACATAAGTGCAGCTTTAATTCTTTCAGGCAACGAGAAGTACTCAGCTTTAAATATGAGTCTGAATCCAATTGATAAATTCTTATGCAAATGACTAACAGTCTTACACAACAAGAGAAATTGTATTGATTGCTCACGTAACATAAATGCATTGTTCCATCGACTTATTTGACGGTTTACCACAAATCCTCCCCAACCTCCCGCGTACTGGCACCGGGACAGAGATGTATAAAAATCGGCAAGTAGATCAAATATACAAGCGATTCGGACATATAACTCACTGAGTGACCATATTGTTTAATGTTAATGTTCGATGTACAATTAAATGTCAGTCATTACGTCGGTGATGTATTGCTGGAGAGTCAGATTACTCATTAAGTTAAATGTACAAAGCTCTTCGACTTTCATGCGTTTTTGAGGACTCATCCGTATCTGCTTAGCAAGTTATGCAATGGAGATTACCTGAAATACCCACATCAGATGGATCCTGATCAGAAAGGATTTTGGTTCCTTTGGGAAGTTCCCTGCACGCGCTTAGCTCCACAGCAGAGGTAGCCTTACGTAGTGTCACCATTTAACGGCCTTGGTGGAACCTGTTTGTGGTACAGGACAATAGTTGCCACTTCTGTTAGTTCTATCTTTGTTCCTGCTCAGAAGTTAGGGTGATGCAGAAGTCCTCTCGCCGGCACAACATCTTCGCATCGAGCAGATACATCGAAAAAGCGTCCTTACTTCGCACCCTCGATTTCTCCGCGAATAGCTCCAACCGAAGACACTTGTTATGATAGAGTTCTCTCTCTGAACATGGATCTCAGAAGTCTACTGCAGTGGGCACATCAAAGTCACAATAGCCAACGATGATCGATCTGACTACCTTGTCAAGAGTTTCAGCTCTTAAGTGTCCATAAAGATTGAATCGCAATTCCTCGATGAAGTCGTATTAACCTATGGCTGCAGTGGCACTAAAAGACCATAACATTTTCCTTGTTCACAACCACCATATTACACCAATGACATCGCAGCATGCGAGTCTTAGGTTACACAGTAGACAATGCAGACAACCATGAGCCTTACCACCTGTTAACTGAAAACAATATCACTTTTAGACACTTTCACCTTACCATTACCCTTTGTAAGTTCAACTCTGTTGTGGAGTAACAGCAGTTGGCCTAGCCAGCTGAGAAACTGAAGATGCACCAGCCATGTAAGATGTTAGTCACGTGATAAAACAATCGCGTAACTCATTAACGCCAACATCTTTGAAAGGAACCTGTTAAATCGGCAGCGCAGAAATGCCCATTTGGGTTTGACTTTTAGTCAGACATACTCGCAAGTCAAAACAAAGTTGGTTGGGTGCTGCGCGTCGAATAGCTTCCACAAAAGTAGGGAGCGCTGCATACGCGATGTCACGAAATTTGTCGGGCGAGCTGCCGAGTCGGGTATCTTATTATAACAAGATCTTTGGTCGTAAGCTGTGCTCATTTAATCCAATCGAAGTTCTTGTTGTATGAATATAATATGCCTCCTTTCAATCCACAATACTACGACACAGTACATCATCTATACATTGCTAGGCTATGACAGATAAACCTACCTTTCTCTATAGACAACGATGTCAAAACTTGATAAGCATCAGCGTGTGAACTTATTGCGCGCGTATCCATCCCAACAATAGGGCAATATCACGCCCTGGGTCTGTAGCATGCAGCAATATCAACTACAATACAGCGCAAATCATGTTAGCTTTCTTGCCCATCATTAAGAAGTATATCGAATTTCAGATTCACTACTTTGTAAAACGTGTCATGAATAAGTATGTTAGAGTAAATTGAATCCCGACATTGTTGGTAACCTCATCAGTGGCGCTAGTAAATAAATGAGGAAACACAACACTTTCTAAAGTGTCTGCGTACTGTAAGCGCCTCACTGGTGTACATTATAAGATCTGGCCCCTTTCGGAATTCAGACGTCCTGATAATATATCTATCATCAGAGTATATTTAAAAGACTTATTATATAATTTCAAAGCACTGATTGCCTATGATTGAAATATGTGCAATCAGTGCCCCCCCTACTAAGTATTTAATTAGACTGTATTTATTTACCAGGACCCCTGTGCTCTCTTGAATATACTTCATTGGGCCCTTGATAAATTTTAGTTACCACAGAACTGCATGCCCCTGCTCTTTCGACCCCTGCATATCTAAGTCTACTCTTTTGCTCATAAATAAAGTCAGCATGCTCAGAAAAATTTATGAATCATCAACAAACATTGACCGCTGGGTCAGCTTTTGTTATGTGATTGATCTAACTTGGAGTTCAATGTGGCTAAAGCTTGATTTGGGCAACCTATCAGGTGCAGCTGTCATAACTGCGATCAGATGGCCACATTGCGGGAATGTGTTTGAAGGCTCTGGCAACAATGGAAGAGTGGCCTTGTAAGACTGAGCATCTAGGGTTCAAGTCAAACTGCTTGTATCGCTACGTCCTGCTTTGATCTAAATTCGAGTAGATACCGATCCATGTACCAATAGGGGATGATGTAAACACAAATGAGTAAGTTATACCTATATTGAAGCACATATAAGACGCACATCTACTTCTGGAATTGGTCAATCATAAAACCATGGACAATGTGTATCCCAAGTGACCATGTAGTGCAATACATTTGGTAATCATGTTCAATGCTACTTAGGCACATGACAACAAACAGCAAAGCCAGCAATACATATATATCTGGAGTAAATAGTTTGGAAAAAAAAGAGTTAAAAAAACCTTATTTCCCTAAGAAATAATCAATACTTTTTTTACTTCAGGTTGTTCAGATATTTGGCCTATCGCCGTTTCATCTACTGGGTATGGCATAGATTATGTAGACATAAGAAAAAAGTATGCCATCATGTGTCATAAACAAAATACGATCAACATTAGAGACCAAGATAACCTTTACAGAGGATACCTAGAAAGGAGCCGAGGACAATTTCTTTGTAGGATTGGAGCGGCATCGATGTGCTCCCACAAGGATGTCCTTTGCTGGCTTAACATGGCCATGTCATTTGGGTAGTATGATTATTTATATAAGAAATAAATTTTGTTGTCAATCAAGCACAAAGGCCCAAGCATTACTAATAACGACACATCAACAGCATAGCTTTATATTCGGGCGTTGCAACTGTATATGATGCGCGGACTGGCATATTGTTCTCCTTAAAATATGGATGCTCAAACCTCCAAATAATAATTAATACTTAATTAAAATTAGAGCACACATATATGCAACATATAGCATCAAATTAGTGATAATTAATCAATGATACAGTTATGCCACCAATAAGGTGCTGTTGTCTCGATACTTTGCATTGACAAGCGCACAGACATATCAAACGCGTAGAATAGGCTTATACAACGGTGCATATTGCCGGCAAGCACATGCAGCAATGTGTCTTTCATGAAAATGTTTAAGGGCCCACTTAGTTCCGCGACCAAGCTGCAATGAATTAACTTTAACGACAAAAAAATCCATTAAAGACAAAATGGGACAATTTTTTCTTATATTTGCAATGCAATGCCGATTCTTTCCCCGTTGAAGTCATCGTGATGCATAGCATACGTATAGTGAATAGGTGAGGTAGTTATTAACATTAGAGTAAAATATATTTTCAACCCATAACTCTCCGTAAAAAAAGTTCTACTATTTTATCCACCTAACTGTCCCGCGACTTGCATGTTTTACAGGTTTAGTAAGCTGCTGTGTAAGATGTAAAGTGTATGCACTTTTGGCAAATCTGTATGATGATTAATCGGCTAATACACGAAAACGTGTTACATTAAAAACATCATCATTTTACCATTTCCCAATACTACTATATCATCAAACAAGTTGCTGGTGCATGCCACTCAACCAGAAAAAAAAAGGCAATATACATCTGAAACATTAACAAGCAAACGACAATACAAGCGACATTGAAAGAAACGCTTGTATATCAACAAATGCACTGTTGCGTCACATAAACAAGGGGAATTCGTCAATGAATGAACCATTCATCTCGCGGATCACGCCTTTATAATTGTTCTATGTTACATCACCGCCTTGGTCTATATGCCAGAATCATCGTCCAGGGAGGTAAATGTATTTTAATAAGCATTCAACGCCGTATTGAGCAATCATTGGTCGGGAGATTGAAAACTGTATTCGTCCCTCTGCGTGCATGTTTTGGAGTTACACGCCATACACTTACACACCCTTCATTATATAAAGAAGGGTGATTTATTGGATTGGGTCTGTTCCTTAAATATCCTATAAAACCTTACTTATGACGATCCATAAACTGCTTACAACGGCGTACTGACTGTTTGGTTTTTCGGGATAGGCGTCGTGGGCCGACAGTATTCCCTTAAACTTTTTTTTAGCAAACTTAGCATCTGACATTTGCGGCTATTGGAATTTGTGATTATAATTCTCGTAAAGTCATTCTTAATGCACCATGAACATGAAAACACTATAAGATTGACACTTGATCGGGTTGCATTTGTAATGACCAACCTTTTGTAGTATAGGTAGCATGTAGGACGCTTTGACCTTCACAATGCATCAAATAAGTATTAACTGTTAACTAAAGTCGCGAGTAGGTTTGATATACTAACAGTGGTTGAACCCATATCCTGATTAATATGGTCAGTACATCGATATCCTAACTCACATATATCTGGGGGTTTTCGCCTTATTAGCCAGGGCGATTGATAGAAGCCTGATTTATATATGGCTTCCTAAATTCTAGACAATGTAATCACTTGTGCTGGGATCATGGATTCCACTCTTTGTACAATATAATTAATATACCATTTTCGTTAAATATGTTACCGAATAGCCAGGCGATTTTCAATTTGGAAATATAAGCTTCGAATATGATTACCACGTTAAAGATGGCGATAAACATGTACATGCTTATTGCATTATGCCGAAATGGGCTGAAAATATCGAGTGGAAACGGAACATGTCTGGAGTGGGCGTGAACAACTTATCATCATTATTATCACTATTACTTTATTATGAGCTGAATCGAATGTGTGAACTCTCTTCAATGAATATCAGTACATTTGGTGTATCATATAACATGTGTGTTCTTATAATATCGCATATTCCTGTCAATGGGCGCCGAAAAACGCATGGGACATGACGATATGCGTCCTAGCAACCTGAAAATTATTTGTTGATGGCCCGCTCTAGGTCCCTATATTTACCCAAAGAGCATGAGAGCAAGCCTCAAAATCAGTGGATAATGGAAATCAACGCACATCACTGGGTTCTGAAGAGGAAGGTACCATTTAACATTCGACCTGATTGCAGTCGACACATTTAATGCCTTTGAGCCCACTTCTAAATCACCTGCATCTAATTGGCACCTGAAACAGACGAAGGGCTAGAAACGACCAGGTGTTTTATGTTAAATGACCTTCATGCTCCAGCAGAAATATCACCACACACCTTCAATTGCAGCCCTAAAAACTGGGTGTTTGGTGGTCCAAAAGCTAGCTTATGTGGCCTAAAGTGTTGTTTAGGCTTGAAATATTCAGTGTTACAAACTAAGAGAATTTGCTGCATATCATCTCCTCAAATAAATAAGATCCATCTGCGTGGGCTATTTACACTTGCAAAGAATGATTTTATAGGCCCAAGCAAATACCATACATAATATGTCTACCATGGCAGATCGAAATAGTTTTAAAACAAAACGTCATTGGTCATATGTTCAACTTGAGCTCATCTGGGCCTTTTTTGTCTCGTTTCACTCAAAAACATCACCAACTATATGGTATATGTGACTACAAATTTATACCACAGATGTTTCTTACTGACGAATATTCGATATGTTAACGCCCCAGTCGATCACTCAATAGCCATACAACTTTGACATAAACTATGTTTGTTCATTGAGATAATGCCTGCCAATCCGACTAGTGCTACTGCTAATGTGTGAAAGAGCCAACGATAGTCGTTAACAGAGATGTTACTCACATTTGGAAGGTCGATATGCTATACAGACTGAGTAAAAGTATCTGCAGTAGCTTAAAGTCAGACAAGGTGCAGATGTTAAGCGCAGTGGGGACTTAATATGATCATTTCGAACGCTGGGTCTTGAATTCCAGACGTGTATTTGCACTGCAGCTTTGATCAAGCCTGTTTAATTTCCGGACGCATAATTTCTTGATATATACAACCGTAATCTTGAACACAAATTAAGACAATCGATGGATAAATATCACGTGACAGACGCAAGCTCGCTGATTTGGCACAATGTTTACTCCAAAAAGTGCAAATACGATGAAATTTAAAACATGCCAGATATTCGATCGTCCAAAGAAAAAGGTTTGGGCGATTATGATGCCCAAATACCAATGTTGCAGTCGCCTGAATCAAAAGCTACTCAAACCGGGCGAGTGGTCCACCGGGCCTCTCAAGCGCTGAATTACTTCATAAAATCATACATGCGACAGCGATAACGTGGGATGGCTGAGATCGATCAGAATCACATTATCCAACGTAGAATGAATAGTTCATACTTGGTTGCGTAAACACGACGAACAACATTAATCCATGTATAATTCATTCAAAGCAGTGTGAATCATATGCCGTTCATTACTTATGCGCAAAGCAATCATCATTTGAAATAATGCAGACCTCGTTTCATGATTTTTCGCACGTATTCCAGCAGTAACGCTCACAAATGCATCATATATAGCAACAACGTTTTTTAATAGATATAAGGCCCATGCTATATGGTTCCACACCTGACCTTTATGATGTATTACTAGTAAAGGTGCAGCGTTTTTTCCACTCCTTGAATAGGTAACCAGATCAATAACATCATCATTTCAATGTGCCAGGTATATGGTTCCAGATGCATCGTCAGCAATGTCGTCCCCGTTGGCTGCAGTAGCGGTGCAGACTTAGTCACCTGGATTTCCAACTTTGACAACTTATGCATCCTGATGTTGGATCTATAAGAACGAAAAGCCCTTTATAGGTCAATTTATTTGTCTCCAACCTTTCAGCACTATATTTATTCATAGCGAGTATAGCTTGGTGGTGATGTACTTATATCCCGTACTGCGTCTTCGTTGTCAACGCGCATGGGCAATGTGTTTTGAAAGTCACGGCGTTTTGGTATCTAGAAAGTATGTAGTTTTTGGAATCTGCTCCTTTGGTGAGCAAAAATATTGTATAAGCTGTCAAGGGGGGAATTAGTCATATGGGAGAGATTGTGTCCCAGAACCGCCAGCATATATACTACTCCACCAGCTAACTCAACAAACTTCGAGGGCATTCCACACTATGATGATCCTGGCCAGTTGCTACACTCGTGTTCATCTGCTGCACACGGAAGGAGAGAGTGGCATTGGGCCTGCACCGCTATACTACCGTGCAAGTCACCTTACTGAGATATCAACTCTTTCACTTTATCACACAGGTGGCAGGTGGAGCTCGTTAACCGTGGTAGGTAGTCTACCTAGGAGACAGAAACTCTGATTTCAAACTCGGGTAGGTGGGGTTCGTAGTTATGTACAGCTGCTCACCTAGGAGAAGGAAATTTTGTTTTAAAACTCGGTTAGGTGGGGCTCGTAGTCTTGGACGGCAGCTCATTTAGGAGAAAGTAAACTCGGATTTCAAACCCCCCGCTGGGTCAAGCAGCAAGAGCCTCAGCTCCTTGGTATCGACCATCGAGTGGCGGCAGATACAATTCGGCTCAGCCTGCGGGCACCGCGTAAGGAGATGGCGAAGAAGGTAAACTACCAATGGAGCCAGCTGGCGATTGTCCCTAAGCTGCAGCAGCAGTATGAACTGGAGATCAGGAACAGGTTTCAAATTCTGCAGAAGGACGAGGACATCTCTGTAGGTTACAAGCGCTTCGCCGAGATCAACCAAGCATCTGCGGAGGCATGTCTGGCACAAGTCCCCGAGGTACGACGGAAGGAGCAGTGTTTGGACCCTAGGGTTGTGAAGGCAAGGGAAGAGATGAGGACCTCTTACAAGAATTACCTGGCAAATCGCACGGTAGAGGAGCGAGAGAGGCCTACAAGGAAAGAGAACAGATGTACCAAGTTTTTGGCAGAAATACAACGGCAGGAACTGAATCAGAAGATCAAAGACGTGGAGGAGGCACATATAAACCACAGACACGGACAAAGCAGGAGAGTTTTAAACGAGGTATAAGGGAGAAAATCAGCTCAATCGTCCAAGATCAAGGGGAAGTATGATAGGGAGAGCGTGGCTTCGTGGCAATCACACTTTAATAAGCTGCTTCGCAGTCCACCGGAGGTAGACAATATAGATAAGCTGATCTCCCAGGTCTTCCAGGAAAACCCCATACCCAGACGGTCCAATCTCTATGGCAGAATACCTGAAGGCCAAGTGCAGGATCAAGTGTGGCAAGAGCTGCAGTGAGATGGAGTGACTCCAGAATTCCTGAAGTTTATCCAGGTGGATGATATCGCTGTCAGCTTCATAAAAAGAGCATGCGCTACTATAGGTGAGCTGTATCACCTTTGATATGTTCATTCTCTGGAATGGAATAGAAAAAACTAGAGAGAATTATTCTTGTATGAAGTTAGATATTAGACCAATTACTACCATGTGTTAATCGCACCCTGCTTCTTATGCAATAGCTATTTATGTTTTTCCTTTTATTTATTAAAGTTGATTCACTAGTTACGATATCTTATTGTGGAAATTATTCGTTTTCTTATTCTCCTTCTTGAAATGCTTTCAGTATTGTGCTTACTATGGAGCACCATGTTGACAACTAGAAGTGGGTTATGCTCCATTACTAGTTCCTGTATTTGTTCTTTTTAAATGCCATCAGTATTTGCTCTGCCTATTATTTATATTTAATTAACAAGCAAGTCAATAGATGGTTTTGGTTGATAGCACTGCCTTGATATCAGTGCGATATTTTTTCTTGTCATGAATGTTCTCCTCTCCTTTCAAATGTTCAGATACTACTTGGCGCACGATATATCCATGGCTAATGCCATTAGACGCCATGACTCAGGGTTTTCTTGGCTAGATATCCTAGGCAAGGAGCTCATTGCAATAGTACTTATAACTATGCTGCATCTACATAAAATAATATGCAAATTAAACATGAGTATTGACTGAAAGAATAACCAGGTAGGCAGACAAGTATAAATACTGCATAAAATGAATGCGAACGACCGTTTAGCTGAATAATCAAACAGGAAGCTTTTGTCCTGAACAGTCGATATCATGGTTCTGACACAAGGAATGTTCGAACTATGGACCAAAGACAGATTCAAACAATGCGATATTGCAATGCACGTAATTGGCATGTAGTGAATGTTCACGAATAAGAGTACCCGAAATCTCCCAGACATATTTGACGCGCCGTCAAAGCACTGAGCTCTGATCTTCAGTATATCGAGATTTGCGTCTTGAAAAAACTCCACACTGTTTGCGCAAAGTGCGACTCCCTTGATCGATTCACTCTCGACGAATCCAAGAAATTCTTCTCGGACTTTATATACGCTACTCCCATTGACGAAGCGCACGCAAAAAGAGAGTTGTTCTTTTGTCGATTTGTCTGTTGCTTCATCAACCACAATGGCGTAATAGGGGAACGACCGACAGTCTTCCAAAAGTTGATTCTTCTTCTGACTTGCGCAAATGCCAATCAATTCATTTTGGATTTCTGGTGAAATGTATTTACTGTTATAATGTGCGTTGTCTAGATGATTTACCAGGATTTGGTCATTTTGTTTGAAGATCCGCAGTATAACCATGAAATTGCATTTATTTTCGGTGTGTCCAAGTGATGGTATATTCTGCTTTACACAAATCACAATTACTTAAATAATTCTGGACCATATGTATCGTTTTTTGTTTACCTATTCTTTCACAACTGTGGATATGGTTTTGTTCATCGATTTACATTTTCCGGACAAGATATACATATAGCCTTTGGCAAAAACAGACGCATCAAGATGGGATTTTTCAACTACATGACATTTTATTAGCATGGAAATATTCCTCCAATCCCATGTGCCGGCTGTAAAGGTTTTTTCTCGTCCGTCTATGCCTGCGAACAAACAGCAGTTCACACAAAAGACGGCATCCTTTGTCATGGAGTACCTCAACCATAGTGTTTCCATTAACCATTTTCCACTGAATTTTCGCAGCTTACTAATTGTTTTAAATGCCCTCGAGAAGAAAACTACAATAATAAATAATGGTATTCAAAATTAAGAAAAAATGAGGTGGACGAGGAATCGAAACCGTTATGCCTGGGAGCTAAGCAAGCACTGATCCCCAACACTATTGTCTCAGTACATGATTATTTGCATTATATGTTATTAATGCAATAATTTCAACGCGGCCATTTGAAAACAAATGTAGGATTACAAAACAAAAAAAAAAATGGTTTACATAGTAAATTTATCTTAACTGGTGTACCTATTAGTTTCTTACATGAGCACGCGGTTCAAATGGAAATATCTCTCACTGAGGATAACTGTTTGGCGGAAACACGAAACAGTTACCAAAAGTGACGGATATTTCCCTCTGATCCATGTATTTCATTGTACAAACTTTTTCTTGCATACTGCCTTGCACTTTAAAATATATATTTAAATACAAACTTATCGAAATCATGCATTTTGATACAAAAACAAGAGTTATTTAGATGCTGTGTTTGGGAAAGTGATGTCACATTGTTAATAGCGTAACGTAATGCACGCGAGTCGTCTTACATTGGGAGGTGGGGGGGTTGGTGTAAGATGAGATTTTACAACACCGGTAAAAACTGCAGATATCCCCGTCTGGTATGCAAGAAAATTCTATCTAAAGACAGGACAAATCCACTTTTAAAATATATCTGTTTGTTATTGTACTAAGCACACAATTTAATATAAACAATAAAAGTTTGAAACTAAGAAAAAAAATGACCGTGTTGGAAATGACAACTGAATACATGATGGCCAGGTTCCATTTATCAACTTTTGTTTGGTGTCTTCGTCTACAGGAAGTAAAGTAAGACATCCGATATCCGGATACTTGGGAATGTTTTCGGTCATGATAACCTCTGTCAGACTCTAGGTCGGTTTACATTACAAAGAAAAAGCGCCCACCAAGCATCCTTTGAAATGTTTAAAAGAAGTAACTTTACAAAATGCGGCCAGCCCAAATCTACAATATGTGGGCTCCATTCGTTTGCACTCTTCCTTGGGGTATAAAGACTATAAACCATTTCATACGTGTAGATTCCGACAAATCAATCACTTTCTGTTCTTTGCGAATCTTGTTTCTGGTTTTCCATTATCCCTACCCCCCTCTCCCCTCCGATTTTTATAGGATATTTGGCATTTATATTTTTTCAACTTTCTGGAGAAATGTGTAGGCCGCGGCCTACACCGCGTACAGGAAGCTACGCCTCTGACAATCCATGCGTGGGTAAATTCTCATTTTGAATAGCTTCCGGAAATTAAATACAATATGTACTTCATGTATAATTTGGATAAGATAGCAAGGTGATAACGGGAAACTCCGGCGACATCTAATAACAAAATCTTCAACGTAATTAGCAGTAATCGCAATTACTAAATGAAGCGGTTTATACCAACTAGACACTCCACCTGCCGCATGGGAAACTGATATGTAGGGCCTTTCAGAAAAAAACACAGATATGCGCTTGGTCACCCGCTCTTGCAGCGATATGATCTATGAGTTTCCATGTTAAAGCTTTGATGCTGACTAAATTCGTTTCTGATTTATATGTTAAGTATCAAACTGCCGCTAAGCCGAGAAGTCTAGTCTAGACCGACCTTGGCCTTTGCTAGTTATTTCCAGTCTTAATCGGTGTTTTCAACTAATCTGTTTGACCTTCGTCTGGCTTAACCGTATTCTTCAAACCGAAGCCACCATCTCTCAGTGTGTTGCAAATTGTAAAACAGGGTCCCAATAGAACGTGTGCTTTCTCATAGGCTCTCTTGATGTATTTCAATATGTTGGCCCCTTTTCTTAGATAACAGCGACCGTTATTTGGTTCACTTTGCGTACATCAAAAATATGGCTGCAGAGGGAGAAGTGTCCCGCCTATTGAAGGGGCCTATACATATGCTGTCATAACGGCTCGGTATCTAGACAATGCGGTCGCTGGGTCGGGGGAATATTTCTATTTAGCTCCCATAGATCATTCCATGAAGCGCAAGGGAGAGCATCATCGGCGTGGTTGGCTTGTTTTGCTTACAGAGTGAGGTTAAGAATTGCGAGTGGGAAAACGGATGAAATAACCCCCATAACTCCGCGACCGTCCACTGTCATATAGACTGAATTATTTAACCTCAGCTCATCATTGCTCGCATAAAAACGCGCGATTAACTGGGGTCAAGTCAAGTGAATGTATAAGAATGTACATAAAAACAAGCTAGTCTGTGAACATCTACTCTGGGTTACCACTTAGCGTGATTGAATGAGCCCCTCAAGGACCTATACCCCAGACAAGACAGGTTTACAAGATTTGCATATTGTTCAGTAAGATAGATTCATACACCTGGTGCGTTGTCGCTGTGTCAAGAGGCATTCTACAAAAATGATAACATACACGATGACAACTAACTAAAGTGCCTCCCGTAAGCAAAAGGAGTTAAACCATATACAACTGAAACCTAGCACCGAGCGGTGCGATATTGTTAAATGTGCTGCCCAAGATGCTCGTGGTCATCCCGCATACATATGTGACATTGCAGGTACCATTAGGTAGATATGAAGATACAAGTTCCTACCTGTGGCAATAAGTATTCTTGAGTTATGTCATGAGCCTGTTACTGCAATTGTATAAAATGCCGTTCCATATGACTGTTGCTGTTACCCCACTCTATATTTGTATCGCAGCTCATTCCGACCTGCTGCAGCTATACACTCTTACCCTAAGACCTTCACAATCACCCTGCGGTCTTTTGCGAGGTAGATTTCTGATGGTGAGATGTCAGGTAACCAATATAACTCATACCAATGACCTTGTGGTAACATTTAACGATGCATCTAAACACCCTCCGCTGATTAACAACGGCATGGGCCTGGTCAATTGATCCGCACTCGAGCGTACATATTGCGAGCATGATGACTTGGCCATTGATAGCTGTCATACATGGGTTGGCTGACAGTCTTAGGATGAAAACCATGGCATCAATGTCCACGCTACGGGGGTTCATCGTTATTATTGTCATAGATGTTTTTAGGTAATTGGACTATAATTAATTCTAGTGGTGTTTCGGAACAGGAGTGCTATATTGAGGTAGCCATTTCGAGAGACTGCACGACGAATCCTGAAAACCCCCTCAGCATAACAGGATCCCATTTCGTCCACTGCCTCGGGGTAACATAGCTTGGATGTGCCTGGCGTAAATTTTGTTGATGTTTGAGATCAGAAGAAAAGACAACGTCGAAGCTTTGGTACGCATTGCATGCGGTTTAATGGTCTTCAAATCGCATCTTTATATATGCAATTGATACACGAGCCATATTAGAAAAAAACGCCCCTAAGCACGGACAACATATGTTAATAGGTACGGTAGGCTACGGAAGTAATAGCGCCTTGTGGCACCACACCAATACCTATAAAGAACATCAAGAACACACGCAAGAACGTTGCCTTACAGAAATAACGATGACTGCGATATCGGTATATTCTCATTTCAGAAATAACGATGACAGGGATATCGGTAAATTATCATTGGCTGGTAACCCCATGTTGGGCAAACCATAATAGCCCATTACACGGGAACCTGAGTTGCTAATCAAACTAGAGTCGGCACAAGCGCCAACGGCATGTCTTCCAAGAGCAAGCCTTGACGACCAGCAATACGGTATCAACAATATTACACCAACAAATGTTATCTCTAAACAAAATGAATTCGTGACCTATTAGTTCAGCAATGGGGACTGTGATTGCGCCTTGTTTATATAACGTAAGGTTTTAAGACACCCTATGCGCCGCACACGTTTATGATAGATGTCAGCGAGGGGAGCTGGTAACGCACACAATTTTCGGATAGATGTCACAAGCTGCAGCGCTTAGATGTTTTGACATAACCCCTTAACCAAGTCAAAACAACGCCTACTTAGACATGTACTGCAGTTAGCCTGCTCGCTAAGCTGACGCAGTAGAAAACATTCAAACTAAACGTCCTTTTTACTGTTTTTTTATACTCTGAATGCTTGAAATACTGTTACAAACCTTATCACGAGGCCATGGTCTTAATACTGACAAAATTTCATCTGCGTAATTACAGCCGTTTCAGAGATATCAGCGAGGAGAGAACGCGATAGGTACTCTAAAACACATGTACAAAAAGTGAAAACAAGTGTTTTGTCCGCCTATTCAATGCTACAATAATTGCTTGTTACAACCATATAATTCATATGTTCGTAACTGCAGTAGTTATGGAGAAGATAGTTAAAAAAAATTGTGAAAAAAATCGACGAAAAATCGATCTCATAAGCCTCAAACACAGCGCATGCGCGTCAATCTAAATCGTTAGTTGTGTCCGAACTTGATCCATCGTTCCCCAAAATGTCATACTGATATATCCAAAAGTTCTGGAGAAAAGCCCGATAAACTTAGGCTGGAGCAAAAATCGCGATAGATACCCAAAAAAACATGTCATTGTACAAAGTTCAAATAGTGAAAACTAGTATTTTTTCCGCCTTTTCCATGCTACGATAATTGCTTGTTACAACCATGTAATTCATATGTTCATAACAGCAGTAGTTATGGAGGAGATAGTTACAGAAAATCGACGAAAAAGTCAATCCCATTAGCCTCCAACACTGGACCGGTAGTTGTGTCCTGACTTGATCTATCATTCCCTAAAATTTCATGTTGATATGTCCAAACGTTCCGGAGAAAACCCCTAAAAATCTAGGCTGGAGAAAAAAAAATAATTCTGACGAAAACATAATCACGGTAGCCAATTAAATACATAGAATAGCGGATGCTACTGACTTTGCTAACCGTAATGTCAACAAAGGTGTTGAAGTGCTGAATCGCCAAGTGTTAGTTATCGCATGGTCACGTGGGTGATATGGGGAAAGAACAAGAGGACGAAGAGCGTCCGAGTGTCTTTCACAATATCATCCGCGTGACCATGCGATAACATACTTATCGCGATGGCACCTACACGCGATAATCAAGCACGACGCTGTCTCCTAATAATGATAATTAGCGTGAACCTATGTTATGTAAGGTATCTGCCTGGGACCTGTAAATATGAGAGGTAGTCTCTTAATCCCCCATTCGGCCTCAGCTGCCTGTCATGATGGTTTCAACTATAGGAGATCTCAGAGATTTATTTTTTTCGACTCTATGGTTCGATAATTTGTAGTGTGAGAATTTCCTAACTCCGGTAATCAGAGCTCCGAAGACTTCGCCGTTGTTTGATGTTAGCAACACTCTAGCACAGTAGACACAGCTCGGCTGGTGTTACAAGTTTGCGCCTCAGCATGATTCCGGGGAGATGGGATAATACCCTGACTTCCCGATGAGCGCTAATGACTCTTGAGAAAACCTTCGTTTTAAGACTTGCAAAGTGTGCGTGATATTAAGAACCTCTGTAGTGTTAGCATGCTAACCGAGCTTTTTCTCGAGCTCTGATTGGCTGAGAGTAGGGTGCCATGCGATGAGGTTGTTAAACAACGACGGTACCCCATAGCCTCGTAAGATGCTTCAAAGTAAAGGCGTTTATGCCAAATGTATCACGAGAACTTGCCGTATAGTTTTATCACCTGCTGTCACTTATTATATTGGCTTTGGTTTGGGCTCCATGCAACGATGCTCATAAAGAGAGGTTAACGCCTTTTGACAGTACAAAACAGCAGGACTGAATAAGTTGAGTTTACGGTGCACGGACATTATCCTTTATTTCCACGATAATTTTAAGCGGAAATCAGGGCTATCTTTTCATATCCTTAGTAACATACGTTTAGCTATTAAGAACGCATTCCGGAAATCCCGAGCTCGTCTCAGATGTATTTGATATAGTGACGGATATCCTTTATGGTTTATTACGGAATAGGATATGACAGTTACGTGCATAAATTTTCCTGGCAGCATACACTGGTCGCTAGGCCTGTAGGACAGCCAGTTCGTCCTGGCCACCGACGAGTTACATTCTGTTATAGTTGGGATTCATAGCCACGTATATGACGTGAACAGCGATCAAATCATTACGCTCGCACACCGAACGAATTTCCTGTGACGAAGATTCCCTCCTTCATATTCAGCTTAAGGGTAAACAGCCAATTTCCATAACGACGTTTGCAGCTAACCTGAACTGATGTCACTCACAAGGGCATATGTAACTAATGTTCACTCAATTAAAATGCTGTTGCACCCTTATAAATACTGGTTTGAGCTGATATTGCGCAGCAAGAAACTCTAGTGAGCTGGTGGCGACTTGCCGTAGGATAATCGGTTCGATTTTCATCTTTTCCATCTCCATTTTCATTTATCCTAGAAGGCGGCTGCTTAATCAGGTCAATCTGATATATTTACCTTTCTTGGCACCATATAACACATGAGTGTTGGGGCGCCGTTACACCCTTTACTTACCTTACCTTACCATTGCCTATTGTAGCGTTATCAGCAAAATATATATGGACCTACCTTAGAAAACGTCAGTAGTACTTAACAAAACATGCATGGCAATATCGAGCAAGGTGGACTTGAAATGGAAGACTGCGTTTCTATTATGTTTTTCTGTAATCAGCATCAACCTTTTACTTTCTTCTGCAGGGAATACTAACATGCCACGTTCACATTGGTGACGTTGTCGGCATGATCTTCACAACTAGAGGTCTTAACAGAGATAATTAATCAACCAATTATTATTGGACATATTTATCGGTCGGTGGTTGTAATGCTACATTGCCCAGTTTCAACATATCTAGATGCCGCAAATGTCCTAGTTACCCAAAGTGGTAAAGATTAAAAAGATGTCTGCATCTTGAGCGTAACTCGCACCTGGTTTATTGCTGCAGTCGTGGCAATGTATTCACATGTAGTGATTTAGGCGCACGTTCAGCCAAGTAGGATCAGTGCTAATAGTGTTGCATGCAGAAAGGGAAACAGTTTACGTTCTATGATATCAATGCCAGATATGCTCTTTATTTTTTGAACGTTATTCTATTGTCTGCCTTAACGACATATCCGCACATTACCTTAGATCATATATACTGTGGCAGTACTGAATTAAAGTCGCTGAAGTAATTATAGTATTTAGAAAGAGTAACTTATTTGCAACAAGAACCATCATGCCTAAGAAACTTTGTTGATTAGCTTTTGACGCTTCTTAACTAACCGGCCTCAATGACAAGTAATAAATTCAGAATTTTATCTTCCGAATCATGCCAAATGGACATTTCCCAAACCACAAGAAGCGGCACCCAATCTGTTCTTCTCGCGACGCAACCTAAGCGCGAACCAGTATTTGTAAGGGTGCAATTGAATCGCGTGATCATTAATCACATATGCCTGTGTGAATGAAATCATTTAAGGTTGACTCCAAAGGTTGTTATAGAAAATTATCAGTTTATGCAGCAGCTGCCTATGAAGAAGTGAATAAGAGCCCCTGGGAATTCGTTCGGCGTGCAAGTTCAATAATTTGATCGCTGTACGCGTTATATACGTCGCCATAATTCCGAAATACAATGGAATATTAGTTGATTCGTCGGTTGCCATGGCGAACTGGCCGTACTGCAGGTCTAGCAGCCAGTGTATGCAGTAAGGGCAATTTCTGCACGTAACTGGCATTTCCTCTTCCCTAATACACAACCAAGTATATCAGTGACTTGATCAGATACATCAGAGACCAGCTCGGGATTTCCGGAGAGCGCTTTAATGGTCAAACGTATGTAACTAAGGAAATGAATAGATCGCAGTAATTTCCGCTGGAAGTTGTCGTGGCAATAAAGAAAAATGTCAGAGCCATCGTTTATCGCCATAAACTCAACTCATTTATTTCACACCTCTGTCCATAATGCCATCTCAATTTAATGCTTTCGTCTCATTGTAAGGCATCTCTGTATGAGAACATTTTCCTTACGTCAAGCCAAAATGGAAATTCAATAACTAACACCGGATGATCAACCCATTATGGTAGGCTTTGGCAATCAATTGAAATTAACACAATGAGTTTGAGGCATTGTAGGAGAATTTGGAGTATGGAGCACACCTATTTCATTATAAACCACCAAACTTCCTTATCGTTGTTCAGCTCGTTTTAATAGAAGATATTAAGCGGGTAGCATAAATTAGCAGGGATTCATAAACCGAGCAGTTCTATTTCTTTGGTAAAACACGTCATATGGTTATAATGTTCGTTATATGCAAACCAATCACCAATGATGTTAAGCTGCTTTCTATTGTTGATATATAGCTAGTCAAGGGCACGTATCCAAGTAAATAGAGATTCGCGGATTAACAGACCGGCAAACTATTCAAATGCAAGCATATTGCACCCACATTCATCAACTCATATGCACTACGGGACTGCAACATACAACAAATGGTGATGCAATACATTCGGAAAACTTATTTGTGACCATAATTCATACTTCTCGGCTTAACGCTTTTATACACAAATAATATCGCAGCGCAATTTTGTCGTTACGACTGAAACGATCATATGATATTATTAGCATCACAGCTCAAGCCGTGAGGGTTGGATGGGGGGGGGGGGGTCAGGGGGGGATGTATGTTGGTGATGACTAGTGCTTGCGATTTTATGGCATAAAAAGTTCATTTTGATGCTCTCATCATCCAATAATCACGAATTGCTGCATTTAGGATACATGTTAACTGACATATCCGCCTGCCATCAATAACAAATACGCTATCTCGCCAGCCATCAAATGCGTTATTCAGTACTTAAGTGAGTAATCTCCATATAACCCTCATTACCAGGTATTTTGGCCTGAATGATGGCGGTTAGCGCACAACACTTGATATAGCCTAACCAGATGTCTCCTTTGATAGTCATTGAAAGAGCCGTGGAGACTTTCCTGAGCATAGAATGTAAATGGTGCAAGGCTGAATCATCGTATAGTAGTATCCAGTGGAATAAAAAAAAAATGTTAAGTACGGTAGGCCAGTGTCATAATGCACAAAACAAAAAGTGTTGTTGCGCGTGTTTGTCACAATTTAGCAGCATGCAGTGATTTATCCGACGATGACGCTGATCACCACGAAGCTTGCAATTGTGCTCACAGGTTCGATTCAGATGCAATTCGATTGATCATTTAGGAAAACGATAAGCCTTATACATAATCTCGAAGTCCAATAATGTAATCTATTGAAGCTATTCATTAACCACTCATAGCAAAATTGCAGTCATTCGGAGTGTATAGAAATTCCTTGTCTTAGCCACGAATTGTATGGCGGAATACTTGGACTTGATAGCTGCTGAGACATGAATGTAATGAGGTTTTAAATGAGTTTTACATCTAAACACCAGTTCTGTGTATAGCGTTGATCAGAGCGCTGACACTATCCTTTATTATAAGGACAATGTACTGCGGATACCACTGCTACCTATTTACTTCCCTCCTTCGATAGGTCTACTGATTAAGACCACAAGCAAGCGTCCCTTTATACACAGACCAACGTTGATGCCGAATACAGCAATCGGGGACTATGGGAAAATGGCCAGTGAGGATACGCACTATTCGATTAAAGTAGGAACACTTTACAGCAGCAAGTGCATGCTGAACTGTTATTACTTGATAGGACCGCATCACCTGTAGCAGCCACAGTGATGACAGCATTTGGAGTACATTATGCTTCGCAAACCATGGTTTACAGGTCCTTGTCAATACATTCCCCATTTAGGGTCCTCGTCCACAAAACACGTTCGTTGTTAGACACCTGTTGAGGTCAGTAAACTGACAAAAGACCACACTAGAAAACATTTATCGTTTTAGAAGCAGTCAAAGAAAAAACTATGCACAGCAAACCATTTTCATCAATCTATATCACTGATCAAATTAACATTGCAATTATACACGTAACAACGCTTCAAACATTGGCATTGTGCTTGCATACGCTAATACTTACAAGCGTACATAGCGGGAACAGCGTGAGTCGGAATTGTTTCGTTATAATGCATGCTGCTTGGTAAAGATATTTAAGATGTTGTGATAAACGGATCACATCAATTAGCACTTTTAATGTTCTTGGCAAGCTGTAGGCAAAACGAATCACGTGAAGATCCCATGCCAAAAAACATCCAGCACAGCAAAAGGAACAATATCATTAACTTCAATAAGGGAACATATCGTTTGTTGCATCATAAATCCGTTAAACGAAATTACAGGAATATAAGTTGAATTCAATAAGAACTATGTTGTTTTGGCACATATACAAAGTCTACATTAGTGAAAAAACACTCTATTGGCAAATATTCGTGATGCTTTGTAACAATAATAATAGCATTTATTTCGCACACATGGTACCAATATTTTATGAAGATCAAGTTCAAGTGCATTCACTTGACAAATTTTAATTTCCTCCCGAACCAAAAAACCCGATCCATTGAATCATTGCGGAAAGGGAAGGCAACTTTGGGCAAAAAAAGCTTGTTATTATATCACCTGCTGCGTGTTTATTATGACTTGGTAGTCAAGTCATCAATAGTGTACTTGCTTTATATGGGTAAAGCAGTGATTAATGAAGCGATGTAGGCATCATTATCTTTCAATGCCATAAACGTTATCTCTGGCGTGGTATATCTAATAATCTGTATTCAAAATCAAATTCATTATTGCTAATCTTGCGTGCTAATCATGATTAGTGATGTCAGTTACAAAACCAATGTTTCAATAATAGCGTGCTCAATTATTGATTGTACCTCAGTGTCAAAAGCATTATAACTTCACGGCTACAAAAGATAAGAATGCTTATTGGGCGCTTGCAGTCTCTCAAAGGGCAATAAGTGCGTTTACAGTCTCTCAACGGGCAACTTGGCATTGACAAGGCGAATGCGTTGTAAATACAATGGCGTACTATTTTTTTTACCTGCCCTGAATAACTTGGTCTGCTAAGAGCACAGGTCGGTAATTTCTGCTTATGAACTGTTAATCCAATGGACAGACCCCTAAAATCTTAAAGCCACTATCATCACCACCACACAATGTATCCTTACAAATAAGACAAACGAAAATTAGAAAAACTTTTCATTTCGGCATTGATTTTTTAGCCTGATCGGATTGTCGTCGAATCCCCTTTGTTATGTTACACAAGCCATCACATTAAAAATAAAATACTCAATGTCACATATGTCCGTTATTTACATGCATCTTGATCGCATGAACTACGTACATGCCTATTCATGCAGCAACAACATACGGTCTAATTTGAATGCAATTACTGCTAAATAATAATATATGCGGTACTCATCAGTATTTATTCAGGAAGTAATGAATTCAATGCTATTTTAATTCAAACATACTTACTTTGAGTCTTTCATTCTGTATATTTACCACTCATTCTGTATATTCACCACTCATTCTGGATACCACGCTACGGTTCGATGCAACCTCCAAAAAAAGGGGGCCATATCATCTAATTAAAGACGTCAAAAACATTGGCCTCAGACCGCTCAAATCGTTGGATTAAACTTGGCAATGTATTCACCCCTGGTTATTTTATGACCTTCTACAGCACGGATTTTAACGATCGAAAGTAGTAAACAGCGCAGACGCTGTCAGAGGCGAAGTTTCTTTACTAAGGATTAAACGTGCTAAGTCAAAGGTGCTTTATTTAGTACGGTAAGGTCGATGAGAATTTACCCAAATCACAAGATAAGATAGTTACGCATAGTGATTACAATTGAAATGGAACTCACCAATCAATATTTTGAAGACAATCTATGTTCCCATTATCGCACCTCGGAACATGATAATCAGTCCCGTCACTCTCAGATTCACTTGAGCTTTTTTCTGACAGATATGTATCGAATCTGTACGGCACAATACCAGCTGCATTCTCTGCATTGGAATGCTCCAGCATTTGAGACACTTTTATCCAACACTCTATCACTACATCGTCCAATTCAAATTTATTGTTCTCTGAAATTTTGCAATAAGCCTCAGCAATTGAGAGTAGCAAGTACTAAGCTCAATACCATATTGCATGCAACGTTTATAAATCAGGCTTTTTATGAATTATACGATGCCGTATGCAGCTAAAGCTCGGTGGTGGAGTAAAAAAAACCATTTGGGTTGCCGACATAGATGATTTTCCATGTAACAGCCGTGCAAGCTGTTAGCCATGCGACAAAGAATAGGTCAGAGGCAAGATTCTGTTGCAAACATGATAGAGGCAAATTCGATACATCTTCGATGGTTTTGCTGGATTGCTCTTGTACAAACTATATGTGGCAACAACCAGTGTGTCACTGGTTGATAATTCAACTGTACCCAACTATGGTCGATGTAACAAACAGTATATTCCCTTTTATTAACTAAATCAATATTATTGTTGGTGAACAGATTTATTTCATAAGCTTCTTGTTCTCTTCCCGATGAATCAGTTGATGTAACGTCACAAGACCTCCAAGTGTCACTGTCAGACAATCAGCTGGTCTGTCACTTCTGTCTCGAGACACTAAATCTCTTCACTGTCGCTTGTAACATAGATATGTAATGACGATATAACCATTTTCCGTTCAATAAATCATGCTACTGCACCATTGAATGAGGTCTCAAAACACCCTTCTGTATACAATGACGACCTGTTACTGGTCCTCTGATACGCACTTCAATGGTGAAGCAATCCCGCCAGCATTTAATATTCTCGTAAATGGACTTACTGACATTCACAATAGGCCGGGAATGCTGTTATAAAGTCGTGAGAATGTGTTTTTATTACGGTCATTTGCTTTGCCAGGATGAACCATGCCGAATGGAGTGACGGATAATAATTATACGTGTTGGTAGAGGACTGGCTACGAGGTTGAGGTAGGAAAAAGGGTTTTATTACCATCTCAGTGGATCGCCGTTAATTTGTATTACCTGTCCATCTTCTTTGTTGTTGCGGACATCAAGTCGTAGAGTTGCTGCTGGCAATACGTTGATCCGTTGTAACTTTCCTCTTGCCGTCTATTGGGGTATTGTTTGGCACGGGACGTCTTTTGATATAGGATTATGTGCCATTCACATGGGTTCGAAACCACAGGCGACCTGGGCTGTGGTGATATTTCAGTTGGGACACGAAGGTCCGTTACTATGAAACCTCTGGTCGTTATTAGCTCTTCGTTCCTTTCGGGGGCCAATAAAATGCAGATGAAGTGGGCTCACAAGCACCCTATTTGCACACCGTGGTTTTTGATTTAACCATTTCAGTGTGTCGACCGAAGTCATGTTAATTTGGAGAACCCAACGATATGATACACCGCATTTATTAATATGAAAGAGCTACTTTCTATTTGGTTTTTGGCTGTGTTTCATGTAAATGTTTCAGATTGGCATGTCTTTGTTCTGGTCAAGTGACTTGCACAAGAAAAGTGTTTGATAATATAGTGGTATTACTATGATAAATGAAGATGTTTTATTGTGTAGACAGGAGTTCGAGTATGAGCCCATGATTCATCGTAGAACTTTGCAAAGCAGTACAAAGTTCGACTTTGAACAACAGCCAAACACACGTAGCTTTTTGTTGTACACATTCAGCTGGAGTTTCACATTCAGCTGGATATATATAGTAATCAGGTCAATCAGGTAGCATCGTATTGTTCTAAGCTTCTACACCGTCGGAAAAACTTGGAGAGGAACCGTTTTTAAATGCAACCATGTATGCATGTGCATGTATTCAATCTCAGTGTTTACATCAATAACGCTAAAATTACAGGAGCAGTAACCGGAGCAAGTTGTTTAACCGACCAATTTACAACATAAACTGGCCATATGGTCTATCAATATTAATGAGATGATAAGAATGGCTTCTGCAATATCTTTCCGTGTATAGTTACAGGTAACACGTGCAGAATATCAAAAATTACTTTGCGTATTCACTGTTCGTACGCCCGGCATCTTGATAACCGTGACAAACAGAAAATCGGTGCTTCATAAATGTTATAAAATAAATGCGCCCCACCTTGTCTGTAGTGGAGTGTTAGTCCTTGTTGTAAAGTCTTCAGAGCTGGCCTGTGGAGCTTCTCGAGCCGTCATTCGCAAAATGATATATAAGGTTTGTTTCACAAGGGGAGATTTGTGTGCGCATTTAAGAACAAAGAATCACGATTCCTGATTGATGGCATAACTAAATCATTGATTCATTATACTCATTTCATGCCAGGTGTTGATTATATCATGCGCTTAAAAAAATTGATTTTTGGTGTACAGCTTGGGAATACATTGGCTTCTATCAGTTACAGCAAAACACATTAACAAAACGCACCTTGTTTTGTACTATAACGCTATAGTATGTCATTGCCTTATTCGCGTTGTTCAGAAGTGACAATGTTCGTCTTGACCCAGAAACCCAGCGCTAGTGGATGACGTTCATAGAATTGAGTGATGCACCTACGCGTCACATAGCGGGAAAAGACATAAATAGTTCAGCAGTCTACGTGAACGGGGTTAACGTCACCATCAGCCGTCGTGGCGAGGTCCTGCTAATCATTTGCTGTCTGTAACAGTAATATGAGAGTTAGAGACAAACATTCTCTAAAACGATGCTGCGTCCTGACAGCATAAAAGTTCGAGAGTGTCACATCTACTTTGTGTTTCCATTTTGTAGTACAATGTTTACATCAAGCCTTAGATAGTTATTAACAGCACAGCATGTGTAGGGGTTCCTGGTAACGCACCACATACATAACTTTCATAACTGCTGTCGCACTGCTTGTCGATGGAAAAATGTTTTTGTGATGATTGCCGCGCGAGATTCCTGCGATCTGTCGCAATGTGATTTAGTTACATACAATTTACATTCTGCAGTTTGCTTCAACCCGTTGATTGTGAAGACGAACCTCATATGTTATTCGTTCTTAAAGTATTTAAAAGCCACTGGGATAAGGACACCTTCTTTGTTACTCTCCCGTTCCGATTTACTTGTCGTAGCAATCACGTCGAATTAGCACGCTACGAAGTATATTTGAACGCTGTAAGTAGTTCCCAGTAACATAGATGTACACGATTATTGGATAACTCGTAAGAGGATGACACTCGAAATTAGTCCATTCCATTCAAGAGTAAGGATATATTCGAAGTGGTAGAGCGTTACTTGACACTTAAGTGAAGAAAACATATAGCGCCTCTTGCTAACGTCAATTAAGCACCGCAGCCAACGTAAACTCTCCGACGACGCATAACATGGGATCTGTGAGTAGGGATTCGATGTTATTACGAGCATTACTTATGAAGGCACCGGGATTCAATGCACCCTGATATACGTTATTCATGATGCGTCGGATGTAATTTGACAATGATATTGCTCCAATTCGCATACCATGGGCAAGCCTCTCTCTCGCCATCTTGCGGCGATGAATGCCCGTGCAATAGGCAAACGCTCTAGCGCAGATCTTGTTTTGACTTCGATGGCTGCATTACCTGCGCAGCCTAGTGATGTATAAATGATGCACTATGTCGTCGTACTTCAGATTCAAAGTAGGATTATTATACTCATACAACAAGAATTTCAATTGAATAACATGTTCATATCTTACGACTCCCTTGTGCAGATTCTAATTGTCCCTCTCGACTGTCCCATACAGAGTTGATTAGTCAAATCTTTTGCGCAACCCGGTACTGCAGCTCTTCTTTATTATCAATATACGTTGGCATTCTGCCACATAAAACCTATAGCAATATTTGCCTTTACAGCAGGAGGAATCGAATGCCACTGACGCAGAAAAAGTTGTAATGAGAACCAAACATCAGGATGCATCATATATGAAAGTTGAGCCAGAGCAAACGACTGAATAAACTGCGCAGTATATGATCCCATTGCTGCAGCCACACAAAACAAGTATCTGTACCCCTAACATTACGAGACTATCAAGCTGGCAAAATGATATCTGTTTGCAAACAACTAGAGGTTCCATAGAAGATTATATATTTCCAGAGCGTTCATCATTCGCCCGATACTCACAATTTGTTTATTATGATGTATTGTAATTTAAATTCTGACTGTAGGCATTACTCTATGCCTCTAACGCCAGATCCATGTCAGTTTTAAGGCACGTTATCTGGAAAGTTGTTATAGCTTTTTTGTAGTCATATTTTAGTGATAAATTATTCAACAATATTTTCAAACAGCATTCAAAATATTTTATCGATGGGCCGCTGATAACATTTCCCGGTAATTTATTCCAATGTTCTGTATATCTAAAGGTGAAATAGTTTTTGGGCATATTTTGAATGTGACGGATGTGACGGATATGATGAATGTGACGGATGCGATGAATGTGACGGAAGTGATAGATGTGACGGATGGCTGTACCTTTGCATGATTGAGTGGGCAGATATATCTGGTCATGAGAGGCGAGGCAGTAGAATGTGTAGTATTGATCCGAGATGCCAAGTGGATGGTGGCCTGCAATATAGTGTCGTGTAAAGTGAGGTAAAGACAGTTATTCAGAAAGAGGACGGTGGTGTAGGCGCAAACTTGGCGAAGTTGTAACGCTCAGCTAATACTTCTGCTTGCCAGTACCGTTGTGCGGTGAAGCGACTATAGAGCTATAATGGTAAAGTTAAATAAATATTTGTGAGATAGTGGAAGCCCTAAGTCGTGAATTAGATATTAGGAGCCAACCAAATATCGGAGACCACGTAGGTTGATACACTGTCTCGGCAACATTATTGATACGCTTGAGCATGAGGTGAACAGATGCGAAGAATAAACACTCATGACTGTTGGGTTATAGCAAGTAATCGTTGTGCTTATCTCGTCCGCGTTATGGGAACATTCTGGTTTATATTACCCAACACCTCCATTGAATGATATTGCCAGTGTTGTACGCAGTCCGTCGCAGGCTCACGTCCGTTGTGGTATGGAATCCTATAAGGGTTCCACTACGCTGTGTTTGAAATAAACAATTCCAACCTCACAGTAGTTTTCTTTGTCAACCCGCTGATGACACATCAGTACTGTCAGCAAGTTTATAACCTTCGATCATCAGAGAGGTTTATGGAACCTAAAATTTTAGCCTAGATTGTGGCCTAGTCATACCATAGGCGCTAATATAATTCTGTAGCAAGCCAGCGGTAGGAGCATATCGGACTACATTTTTGAAATTGCAGGTAGCATATGCACAGTAATCACTAATTTTAAGCTCCACATCCATGCGTGACGACATTAAATATAATCAACTTCTACCGTTGTACAGTTATTGTAGCTATGTGTACTTTACTTGATATTATTTCACGCAACTTGTGAAAACTGATTGATTGATTCTATGATGATACGACCCTTTGCCTTCTGCAGCTGCATCCAAGAAAATATTGAGCCATTTGCAATTCTAAATGCATTGTATAACCAGGTCAAAGACGACCGCAGAATGAAGTTCGTACCTCGATCGAGGTGCATACTTTGTTCCCAGTACGGTGCACTTGGTTTGAAGTTTGTATACATATACATTAATTTTCTCAGCTGTTTTGCACATTGTGACATCATTGACTTGTGGATGATAACATCACATCCCATGTCAATCCACTTGCACACCCGATATTTTTGTACTCCAATCGAAGTACGCCGTGCCATGATTATTTTCAAATCTCACTTGTTGTCCACCCGGGTCTGATTGAGAGTGCTCAAATACATGTTCAGATGTGTTAAAAATTGAATCCGCTTCCCAAATCGAATTACAAAGCAACCAGGTGTTTGATATTGAACAGAATGCCCAAAAGAACACCACGCAATAAGTTTTCATACTTTTGTTGGCCTGTTCTGTTCGAGTTTTTGAAAAGTTTCGCTCTTGTTTTAATTAAATGATAGGTTGTTATTTAAGGCTCTACAGATAGAAACGAGAATCATAACATATGTAATGAACATTATCATTTTAGCATAATTAAGGGTTAACAGATATGGAATGGATTGATCACAAAATCACAGGGTCGCCGATCCTGTACACAACACAAACCAGCATTTCTTGTGAAATTTCTTATATTCAACCACTTATAACAGACTTAATCATATTCGGTTGGAATTGTTGACATTGTCACTTCAAGCCTTGCCCGACGTTTTGTCGATTTATATGTATACTACCGTCAGAGTGGGGCTATGTCACTTCATAACTACGAGTTTTCTAAATTCTAAAACAAATTAACATATATAAGAACACCACCAGGAGAGGCTACATTCGACCTGCGGTTCTGTCGTATGAATCATAAGTGTCATTCTTTTATCTGTACACGATCTACTATGAGACTATGGCTCCAATACAAAAGGAAGTACACCATACTTCGATTTAAGTACGAACGCATCAATACGCCATTGTTTCAGAAAAATCTTCAACAGGAGAGTTACATTATTAGCGATAGCTCATTTATATGACATATAATTTTGGCTAGCATATGTATAATAATATGATATGCTTGCCGTATTTCTGCTTATTCTCTCTGTTATCATACCAAATTTTAGCTAAGGATTTCTATTAATACACCATATTTTTACTGGGGTTCTCTGTTATTGCACCATGTGCCTACTAGGGTTCTATTTTTTCACGTCACATTACAGCTAAGGTTTTCTATTATCACGTCATATTCTTGCTAGTGTTCTCTATTTTCAAGACATATTTCTGCAAGGGTTGCCACTAAACTAGTTACATGGAGTGTTCCGATATGTAGATCACGTGATTACCACAGAGACATTCGCACAATATTGCCGTCACACCATCAATGTACTCAGTCACTGAAAGATTTAATGGCCTGGGCATCATGCTAGCCTAGAAATTCCTTAGAAGTGCGCAGCAGTGACCCATAAATTGGTCGCTGCTATAAAGGGGCAGGTGCCACGGTAGCTTAGATTAATCTAAGTAGTGTGCGTTTGTAGATTGAACGCAAGGGCGCAAAGTCCATTGCCGTGGTAGCAAAAGGTAGGGGATTTAGAGGCATTTTATTGCAAATATCATAGGATGTAGTGAATGTCAGTAGATGTTTTCTGAAGAAGCATTATGGAGAAAAGGCGACGCACATGAAACAGTCAGCAGTGACCAAGAATGGCACGTAGTAAAAAAGCAACAAGCCTTGACGACATGAGGTAGTTTTAGCTAATAGAAAGCATCATCACAGGTGGAAGATTAACCTGCAATCCTGAATTCTGCCATTGACAAGATTATATGATAACATTTGTATGATGGGATTAGAGGAAGGGGTTGGAGGGCTTCTTGCTGATCCAATGGGTTGCAAGATTACATGGCAAATGTTTTTAATGTGTAAAATATATTATCTACCCCAGATAGGTAAATTAGCAACCTTGTATAATCCGACTTGCAACAGCGCATTTATGCTCAGTGTACGCTGCGTTCATCATATTAAACGTGACCTGCTATAGTCACTCATGCTTCATGTATACTAACAGTATTGGCATATTAAAGGTTACTGTGGAATCATTCAAATGGTTTTTGCTTACACGCCGTTATATGGCAATATAAACCCTGTGACCTGTTGTCTACGATACACATATTTAGACAAAACTTCACGAGTAATTGCTAAGCAGTGATGGAGTGGCTTTCATATTAGATAAGCTCATCAAACAGGTGGCTTTTGACAGCTGACATATGCATCAGGTTTTCTTTACGTGTTACAGAGCAGTTATGTCTGATAATGGGATAATGGACGCTCAGAAATTCCATCCTGTGTATCCTGCTGTTAAATTTCCCCGCACAATATTCTACTGCTACATTGGTTGGTAACTTATATATGGCATGACACACTATTTCATTTAATCAATGTCTCATGTTGTATCGGGCGTTTTATTGCAATTAAATGGAGTATGCAAAACCACGAGAAACATTGTGACTTAATCCGTTAAAATTTAACTACAAATTTCATTTAGATCACATGCATCCTTAGCAACGGGCATATATGGTTTCCTGTTTTTGTAACATAAATGCAGTATTAATTCACTCAGGCAGAGCACTCAGCAATACACATAAGCCTGAATCCAACTGATTTATTCTCATGCAAATGAATAACAGTCTTACACAACAAGACCCGAGAAATATGAATGACTAATTGTAAGGCTCTGAAACCATTGTTGAAACTACACTACCATTCGTATAGGTTGGATTGCCTGTTTATGTAAAGCTAACAAATACATTCACACAAACAAATTATAAACCTGACACACACACACACACACACACACACACACACACACACACACACACACACACACACACACACACACACACACACACACACACACACACACACACACACACACACACACACACACATCACACGCTGGGAAAGCCTCGCAGCAAGGTCCGTGATGGGAAATAAACAGCTGATGGATAAGACTCCGCCGCATGTGATCAACTACGGTGTTTGTTTGATTGGCCTTGCTGCCCGTTCCCCGTATTGACTCAACTATGGCAATTAGCAAGCCAGGAGCAGCTGCTTGAGTGACGGTGATCTGGATTTATAATTTGATGTTTAAATTAAGTTGAAATTCACTCGATGAAAATGTGATTGCCTAGATCATACTCAGACCAAGGTGACATAATATACTCCCCTGTACTTAGTCTATAGTCCAGAGCGACCTCAAGCTAATATCGCTCATGAGTAACTATTCGGAGCAGCCCGGGTATACTTTGAGGTTGGAAACATTTGACCATAATTGATGGCCAAGAAGCGATACTTGTCCGACTCCAAGATCAATATCTGTTATACGGCAATGATGCCAACATTCCATTATAATGAATGAGATAATTCTATGCTTTTTAGTTGAATGTATTGATTACTCTCGCAACATAAATGCATTGTTCCATCGACTTATTTGACGGTTTAACACAAATCTTCCCCACAATCCCCCGTACTTAAACAAGGACAGAGCACGGACTTTGGAAAAGCGGTCCAAAACATTCATTCTCGCAGGCAAGGCGTGTATACGCAAATGCATGCAATCGTATTATCGACCTTTTTATATAAAATCGGCCAGTAGATCAAATATGCAAGCGACACGGACACATATCTCACTGAGTGACTGAAGGACCATCACATTTTCCTTGTTCACATCCTGCATATTACTCCAATGATTTCGCATCCGACAGCCATGAGACTTAACTGAAATCAATATTACTTTTAGACACTTTCACACGATCATTAATGACCGTTGCAGCCCCCAACAGCCGGCCACAGTTATATAAGACTTGCTGCAGACATCCAGTAACCCGCTATAGAAGCGCTATTGGCTCATAAACTTTCACAAACAGACCCAACGTGCAAAAAACCGACAAATATGCCACTTCATGTCCAAAATTAAATCAAAAAAGAAGCTAGCCATAATTACAGCTACTACTTTTTGTCTGTTTAACAAACGACCCTGGTATATCGTTTGACGCGGTCCTATGAATAATAACTTAAATACCGAATGAGTAATAACAACGCGATTGTCTCTGATATAAACAGATGAGTTATAGATTAGCCAGTGAGTTATATTGGTAAACCAGAGGTTGCCAGCCACTGCCATGTTACTAAAATAAGGTCAGTTTAAGTCTGCAGACTTCATCAATAGCGTTCAACGGGAATGCATGTTGGTCATGAAGAGTACTTAAGGCATAAAGCAGCACTGTGCTTGCAGCATGCCTTTCAGGTACAACGGTGATAACCTTCCTAATAGCTAGGTATAGCTCCCTTTGGCATAGATGTTGCTCGGCCCAAGTTTCTGATTGATTCATCACTGATGGACCCCCGTTGCTGTTGCATTGTGATAAATCAACTCCCACCATCGTAAAACCCGCTCATGAGAAAACCCATTATATAGGTCACATATCAGAAACACGCGAGCTCTAATTATATAACACTTATTGGTTTCCAATATATTTTGTGACTCTAGGTATAATACTGCAGGCAACCTATATTTCCTCTTAGTCATTTGCTGATTTCCCTTATTTGACAGTTCACAATCTACACTAGTCAGCTCTGTGATTGGGTCATCAGTTTAACACTACATTGCATGTTACAAGTTACTGTATCTAAAGCATTGCTGTTGTATTCGCCAAGTTCAAGTAAGCAGCCAATTATCATGCTTAAAGTGAGCACTCCCAATAACAGTCGATCCATATCAAGCAGCAATGACTTTTTAACAGGTTCTCTTCCAAGATGTTGGCGTTAATGAGTTACGCGATTGTTTTATTACGTGACTAACATCTTACATGGCTAGGCCAACTACTGTTACTCCACAACAGAGTTTTACATCCAAAAGAGGGTTCCCAAGATTGATTTGCAAACGTGGCAAACAAAATGGCAGTGAGCTTATTGAAGTGAACGACCCTGAAACGTTGTGTATTGCATAAAATCACCTGCTGACATAACAATATTCTTTAACCAGGGGCACATAAAGAATTTAGCAAATAATGCTGAATGTGACATAATGTCAACATACTAAGCAAATTGTATTGGTCATTCTTGGTGCGCCAAACATCAAGCGAATCAACCTAATCTGAGGCAATCTATTACGATAATTAGAATGGATACAATGAAGTCGTAAGCCGTGGACATTTAATCAAATTGAAGTTCTTGCTGTATGAATATAATGTGCCTCCTTTCAATCCGCAATACTACGACACAGTAAATCATCTATACATCGCTAGGCTGCGACTGATAAACTTACTTTTCTCAGTAGACAGCGATGTCAAAGCTGGATATGCATCAGCGTGTCAACTTATTGCGCGCTTATCCATCCTCAATAACATGCTGCGGTCTGGGTCTGCAACATACAGCAATATCCACTACAGTACAGCGCGAACCACGTAAGCTTTCATGCCCGTTATTAGGGAGTTTATCGAATTTCAGACTCACTACTTTGTCAAATTCTACCCCGTGTGTCATGAATAACGTATGTAAGAGTAAAATTAAATCCTGACATTGCTGCTAACCTCATCACAGGCGCTAGTAAAAAACGAGGAAATACCACACTTTCGAAAGTGTCTGCGTACTATAAGCGCCTCACTGGTGTACATTATAGGATCATAGTCGCTAGTTTTCTATAGTAACCACATAAACTACTCGCGCCCCAGTGACATTACAAATCTACACAGTATCCGAAATATTGACACGTATGAAAGAAATAGCTGCTAACTTCCCATGCTAACTTTCGCGACTTGTTGTCCTTTAAAGCAAAGCTCCACTCACTAATCCTATGTTATGCGGAACAGTGATCAATGCTTCCTCGTTGTTATACGCTGTAAGGATTGCGACATTTAAGGCATCTCAATGATATTTAAACCATCGAAAATAACTGACCGTGGCTGAACATTTCCACGAAACTTTCCGTACCAAATTCGTCACGGTACAAGACTTCCTTTGAATATATTCAGGGGCTGTACTTTAAAGGATATGCCGCTGATTGAACAATGTTTTCTGTTGTGCAATCCGTCCACAAACCTCTTACTAAATAGACCAGACAACAGTAAACACGACGAGATAAGATGTAGCGGCGTGGTCAATTGGCGTTAGCAACCAGTAGTTTGTTAATTCGCGTTAATGTGGAGGTTGGTATTGTGTTGATGCGGCTGTTTAACATGGTTTACTTTAAAAAGCTAGCGAATAAGATCGCATTATTTACACAAGAGGGGAGCTTAAGATATTCCTCATGGCATGAAGTAATGCTCCTGTATAATCTTTGTTAACAAGGTTTAGTAGACATTATTAATCACTGTTAATAATGGTTGATGCTTTCATAGCCGGCAAGCTATATCACTTTGAATGTGTCCTTTCACTTGGATGGAGTAGAATTATACAGAGCGTATTTTTCAATTCTATGACCACGTCACCTCTATAGTTAAAGGTTATGCAACGAGATTTCCAATTCACCGACGTCGGTTTAATGCACTATTCACATGATAAACTTACATAAGTTTCCAAATAGTGACCTCCCGATACTTGAACATCTATTATGAATTACCACTGTCTCTGGTCAGAGGAATCATCCCCGCCAAATCATGACGCGTCACAAATATAACTTTTACCCCATTGTATATGTGCGCATGTTTTGCACTGCGTTCGTCAAAGTAAAAACTACCCTTTTTTGAGTCATCTAATTCTGCAATTTACACGTTGTTGAGCTTTGTGAACTTTATCCCGGGTGGTGTTTACTCGACCCAGATGCTTGAAAACGTAAGCAGCAGTAACATGAAATGTGCGACCGTTTACAGCGCTGCTAGCGCTGCTCATGTTAATTATGAAGATTCCGGTGACGTCATCGAATTTAAAAACTTGCACGTAAAGTCTAGTAAATAATAATGAAAACGTAATGATCTGGTACGGGTACCTGTATTCACTTTACGTCAAATTGTAGGAACTCACTGCGGGACATTGCTACAGAACTGTCGTGCTCGTATGTATGGTCCATTTATACGGGCCCGTACGCTGAATGTGCTATTGATATCGATGTAATATACAATGTGTCACAGTGGCCATGGAAACCAGGATGTTTCAATTAGTAGTGAACTGCTTTGCCTTCGGTTCTGGTGGCTAGGTGTGATTGTATTTGACCTTCGTCTGAGTAGCTTTGGTTTCTCATCCTAGAGGTTCGAATGGTGTATGTGCCAATAGTGCAATGACACACGATGGGAGCTGTTCAAGCATCACAAACACCTTGACCCATCGCCATGTTTACATCTACCTCAGTTGGTAGAGATAAACCACATGGTGTAAATGAATTGGTCTAAGAGATGTCAAATGCGCAACCTTGGGGGGAAATAATGCTTATGGACGCAGATAGAAGGGTAGTTGTGCTCGAATGCAATGTGCTTGGCAACGCAACGTATCTGAAGCATGCACTGAGGTTTTCCAGACAGAAGCTGTTATTCATATCTCAGTTAAGCAATTGATTAGCACATATAATCTTGATCGACCGCTTAATTCGCAAATTTTGTCCCCTTTGCATTTTTAACAGCGACATCTGTCTGATTCGCCGATTCACACTTTCATAATGTGTCAGTGGCAGTAGCAATACTTTTGTCAATCTGCTATCATAGCAGATGGGTCTTTAGAGCACAGGATTCAAAGGTGTCACGTGCAAGCCTTCACTGACAGACGCCCTTCTCAAACTACGGTAAGCCTAGACCAACGGTCAAATTTATGATTGGGAGGGGTCTAAGCATTGACTGACCCACTATATAAAGCTTTACAAATACGTTATGGTGTGACGACCAAATGGAAAGCGGAATAAATGATTTGAAAAAGAAATGAAAACTAGCGAGTTAATAGTTAGTATATATTGCATCCATGCTTAGCTTTCCGGATGCACGTTTTGTATGTTTTAATATATCCTTTCTGGGCGAGTTGTGACTGCTGCCCTACAAGGTCACGTTTATCGTTAGCTAAATGCGCAACACAAAAGTGTCCAAATATGTCTTCAATATACCAGACACAGAAAGGCTATCCATCTAAATTGCTTTGCAACCCTTCGTTTAGTGTGTAACGATGTGGCCAGAGATTAGGAACACGCCTCTATTGTGATAATAATTTTCGTGTAACTGAAATCATACAAATGGATGGATTATGTTGCACAAGCCATTATATGATGACTCAAACACGTTGAACATTGTCGAAATCCCTAATAAACATGTCGTTGTTTGGTGTGGGCATGTGATTGTTGGCCTGAGTCCAGGTGTCTTGTGGTTTCAAATATACTTCATTTGCAATTAATTCAATATCAAAACCATGTTAATGTCATTGCTCAAAAGCCGTGTGGTTATATGAAGCAGCATATAAATGTACTACCTCGACAACAGGATGAACTGTCAGTATGAAATAAAGGCAGTCCAAGACGCGGATAATATAACCCTGTTTTTGACATCTCCCTCACAGTCAATAACACATGAAGTTACTATTCGTCACTCTGTTCGGCATAATGCATCCTGGTAAAGCCAATGACTTCAATAAACACACATTTTTACGACCAAATAACATTTACTCTAATTATATTTATGTTTTGAATTGCGTATCTGCGTAGCATAAACAGGTCACCAAAGTGTAAAGAAGGGTGTTTGGAGACTTCGCTTAATGGTACATTAGCGTGATTCCTTGGATGGAGAGGGGTTCTCTCGGCATTACAAAGCTATGTTACAAGCGACAGTAAAGGGATGTATGGTATCTTGAGACTTAGTTGATTGGGGAGCTGGTTGTCTAGCAGTGGCATTGTGATGTCATGCGACGAGGCCCTAAAATCAGTACTAATAACGATGTATCAACAGCATAGCTTTATATTCGAGCTGTACATGATGCGCGTACTGACATTGTTTTTGTTTTAAATATAGATGCTCAGACCAGCAAATAATAATTAATACTTTACCAAAATTAGAGCATACATGAATGACTGACAGGTTGTGGCCCCACATCGTCGGTACGTGAGTTTCATTGGAGTAACATTATGAGTGCATTTATGAGCAGCAAGATTTCTTTGTCGCATGCCCAACATCTTGCACGGCTTTTGCATAATGAGTATTCAGTGTCGGCTGTGTAAGCTGTTTTCATTCCATCACAATGTAAATGTACCGGGTGGCATTATTAATACATATGCTAGGTAGTAACTTTACTGGCTGTGCGGGCATGTTACCTAAGACAATAAACCTATATACTATATTACATTTTAAAAGACGCCTTTGGACTCATGATAATGCGGTACCTTCCCAATCAGCATGACAATGAGTCGATTCCAACACATCTATGACTTTTATTATACACTGATCGAGATGTGTAACAAGGGTGAACAACACATTAAGATCAAATGTAGAGTAAGGCATATTACAAAATGCCCCTTAGTTGCAAGCGGAAGAGAAACACCAACATATTTTATCGGATGTGGAGACGTTAAATAGACGATAGAGGTAAAGATGCAAATAAGTATTAAACATTTTACAATTCAACGTCTAAATCGTACAAAAATGTCGCTTTACATATATGTTTGCAATGCACCGGTTGTGCGCTTGTACCTGAGGGTAGTAAGAGGGGATTTGTAAGTTGTGGCTGCTGATCACTTACCCCGAGGGCGGTTTGCTTGGGTATAATGGCAGGAGTGACCTTCAGGAAGCGATTTGAGTGGTCCGAGCAAATATTGTTAGCGTCGTTAATGAGCTGATATGACCTTCTTCGTCTCACTCTGCAGGTTGCAACAAACCGTAGCGTTGTCATCGTAGCATGGGTCCACTGGTCGGCTACGGGATTAGTAATGCGAATCCCATGAGTGCCTTATAAAGCATCCACACTGCTCAGTGGGACTCATTGACTTTGAAATATCGCCGGTTTAACCGGTAAATGTAGACGCCGCTGCTTGTGTTCTTTTATCAATTGCACCATAGCCCTACTCCGACCTCTAATAGGCTTACGCCGAGGAAATACCTATATAACTATTGGTTCGTCACCATTAGAGGTCTTGTTTTGTTCCCATAGTTAACAGGAAATTGCACATCTGAAGCAAGTTTTAATGAGTAAACATTTAATCCATTTTATTCCAATATGGTTAAAACGCCAATAACCAAAATTGGTTCGACTCATTTTCATTGCCCTCAAGAAGCAATGCTGGCGACTTGCATGATTTACAGGTTTGGTTAGCTGTTGTTTAAAATGTAAAGTGTATGCACTTTTGGCAAATCTGTAGGATGAATAATCGGCTAGTACACAAACTCCTGTTAAAACCTTAAAACGACGCTGAAAGAAACTCTTTTATATCAACAAATGCACTGTAATGTCACATATTGAAGGGGAATTCGTCAAAGAATGAACCATTCGTGTCGCGGTTCCCGCCTTTATAATTGCTCTATGTTACATTACCGCCTCAGTCTATAAGCCTGAATCATCGTCCAGGGAAGAAAATGCATTTCATACGCCTTCAACGCCGCAGCTTAGAGTATTTAGCAATCATTGGTCGGCAGATTGAAAACTGTATTTGTCCCTCTGCATGCATGCTTTGGAGTTATGCAAGTCACTAACACACCCTTCGTTATATACAGAAGGGTAATTTAGTGGATGTGGTTTGTTCCTTAAATATCCTATCAAGCCTTACTAATGACGATCCATAAACTGCTTTCAATGGCGTACTGAGGTATGGATTGTCAGGATAGGCGTTTTGGGCCGACCGTATTCCCTTAAACTTGCTTTTTGCAAACTTAGCATCTGACAATTGCTGCTACGGGAATTTGTGGTTATAACTCTCGTAATGTCATTCTTAATGCACCATGAACATGAGACCACTATAAGATTGACACTTGAAATATTTCATCGAATAGTCAGGCGATTTCCACGTTGCAAAATACAAGCTTAGGAAACGATTATCCCGTTAAAGATGGCGATAAACATGTACATGCTTATTGCATTATGCCCACGTGGGCTGAAAATATCGAGTGGAAACGGAACATGTCTGGAGTGGGCGTGAACAACTTATCATCATTATTATTACTGTTTTTCTATTATGTGCTGAATCGAATGTGTGAACTCTCTTCCAGGAATATCAGTACATTTGGTATACGTTTGGTGTATCATATTACATGTGTGTTCTTATAATATTGCATATTCCAGTCAATGGTCGCAGAAATAATTTGTTGTTGGCCCGCTCAAGGTCCCTCTATTGAGCCAACAAGCTTGCGAGCAAGTCACAAAATCAGTGGATCTGAAGAGGTTGCTACCATTTAACATTCGACCTGATTGAAGTCGACACATTTAAGCGCTCAAAGTACAAGATTTATCCATGGTTTCGAATGGAATGCCATAGATGCAGGTGAGTTAGATAGGGGCTCAATGAGCCCACTGCTAACTCACCTGCATCTAATAGGCACCCGAAACAGGACGAAGAGCTTTTATGTTAAAGAGCTTTCATGCTCCAAAAGAAATATCACCATACACCTTCAATTGCAGCGCTAAAAACTCAGCTTGTTGTTTGGTGGTCCAAAAGCTAGCTTTTGTGGCCTTAAGTATTGTTAAGTCGCTCCAGATAAATAATGTGAGTCCCACGGGAGTCTAATAAAGCATCCAGAATGCTAATGGACGCACATTCACTTTGAAATATCGCTGGTATAGATGTAAAAAGAGAATTATAAGCATTGTTGCTTGCGTTCTTTTACCAAGCTTACACTGGTCACAGAAAATCATATACCTATTTATTCTCCGGAATAGGAGTCCTTGCGCTTTGCCTATGGTAATCAGGAAAGTGCACAGTTAGCATCAAGCAAGTTTTGAAGATAAAACATGGTAAAAATTTCATGTTTCCCCCTATACATGTTCATGCACTGAAAGTAGCGGATAAATTATGTTGTATTAATTGCATTGATATTTGACATATTTTAGTTGGAGCAGCCTAAAAATCATTTGCATTAACGTAACTTATATGACAAAAGAGCATGTTTCAAACGGGCACATAAGGATTGTCCCACTTATCACGCTGCACTGTTTGGGTTTAGTGGTAGTGGGGGTAAGCGTTTGGGGATATATCTATAGTTTCCGACTCGGGCATAAAACGCTAAGACCTATATGGTCTATCAACCTGGTCATAATGTATGGAATAAGCTCCTCTGAAGAATGATGTCGTTACGAATGTCTAGGTAAATAACATCACACCGATATCGACTGACGGACCAGTGGGACTCTTACATATCCCGAGTTAGTGAGAACACATTTCTATTACTATACTTACCACAAACAAGCAGCGCAGTTAACTGATGTTCCAGTATTGGAAACATTCGGAATACTAGGGAAGTGTGCATGTGTGTTCATTATGAGCAAAGCCGCGCCAATAGCAAATGCAAAAGAAGTAAAATGTGCAGCTGCGGTCGAGTTATCCCATTTAGGAGGGGTTATTGTATCATAGTTACTCTGTTTGGACAATTGCAAGAACACCCCCTACAACGTTGAATATGCTGTAGATATAATAGACGTATGGACACTAACATTTTGGATAAACCTGGCATTTTATACGACAACACGACGACAAATAAAGAACAGTGTTTTGTGTATTTAACGATGAGTATAAATGGCCATGGATGCAATCCTGGATTTAACTTTAACGACCATATGACCACTTCATAATGATTAGTGGTTGTAACCATAAGGTAAACCTGTAACCAATCGTTTTTGTAACTTGTGCAAAGACTGAAAATGGTTCATCTCTGCGACATGTTGCAGCCCTGTGTGCAGTTCAATGAACGCTCGCTGTACATATGGAAAAATTCCTGCGATTAAATCGCTGTTTATTGCAGACACAGATGTAGAAGTGTGGATATAGATGATACACTGATTCTGATGGAGCAGTTACTACACCATTAATAGCAATATATTGCCGACACTAGATTTACTGCTTTAAAATATTGCTGTTTAGTATTGGCCTGTCTCCCCTTCTGTGGGCAAAGCGACCGTTTTTCAGGCTCAGCATTTAGGTTTTGCACTTGTGGCTGAGTTACTTTCATGGCATATTCCATAAAGCTTCACGAGCACGAGAGGATAGACAGCGTAGAGCAGCAATGACCTACTGGTTCTCTCAACGGTCCATGTTTTAAATGACATGGAAAGCACTGACCTCTACATTTTATCTGTGTAGTCATAACAAGTATGTAAGGGTGCGGGTGGGTGTTATACACACTTTATAGCCTTAACGTTTATCCTTTTATCACTAGATACATGCCATGACTTTTATGGAATTTGGAGATTTTGCTTTACAGGTAAGTGCATGTTTTATATATCCCTGATTTATTCATGATTGCCAGTATCCACTACAACATAGATAAATGTGGCGAGATCATCAATTTAACTACGATAATCAGGGGCAAAATGTTCAATTTAGCATGGTGTAAAGTAACATTGCGCTGAAGTGCCCGACGATTTTCTAAATAACAATGTGATAAATGGATCTGCTAATTTTAAGGTAATTCAAATGTCCAAAGAAAATATATAGCACCAAGATTGACTGGCTCATGGTGGTATTTCAAAATGAGTGAGTACAAACGAGTTGTTGCTATTATTCATACATGCGGACTATTTAGTTGCATTCTAATGAGAAAGTGACTATTTCAAACTACATTTAGTATCATACACTTTTTGGTGCACATTTATGTTTGCTTTGATTGTCAGTATCAGCATGGAGCAACACATCATACATTAATTTCGATAGCAACTGGGTATAATTGCCAAACAAACACTGTGAAATACCATGCATAAATTGTCTAAATGCTCTCAAAACACATTATATGAGCTTAGAGTGTCGCGTATTCATAACAGCACTTAAGCAGCAAGCAATCTGACACGCTGTCTGGCAACCCATGTTGGACGACCCTATCATTTCAAATGTGCCGCAGACCAAGTGAGCCAGTTATCAAATCGATGTTTGTTAGAGGTCAATGAATGTTATTTGGGTTCTAGTGAGAAACCCACGACCTGTGCCTTGCATGCGTTTAATCAACTTGAATGCTACAATTGTGGGATATCTCTACGACTTGCAAAAAAGCGTTCATGAGCGAATTACAAAATCACACGCAACTAATAGGCATGCTGACTGTACCCGCGAATAGCCGAATCGATAGACTTATGAAGCCAGATTTGCATGTCGGAAACCTCGACACACCTACCATCTCATCATAGCATGCACCGTGTGATGGCCATAGTGTGGATTGATTGTGGTCAATTAGTATAGGCCAAACAACTAAATATATCACACGCAATAGTGCAGTTCACGTTGGGTTTTGTAAGCCTCTAGACCAGGACAGTACAATGATTAGTTAACACAGAAGGCGAGAGCATAATTTGTGCACAGCTGAAGCATACCAGAGCAGAAACAATTGTCTCGAGATAATCTTTCAAATAATAAATAACTAATAATCCTACAACTACTATAAAAATTAATCACCTGTGTGCTAGCACCTTCTATGTGGGTTTTCACCCGTATGCGCTGCAGTATTCCGTGAAATGATGCACCATTTATCCCATGAGGCGTTAAAAGTGTCTCCCCAGACAATTCCAGCTTGTGGCGACGTTAATGTTAATGCGCAATGTCACTGTTACGCGTGACGTTCACGGGGATGTATTCCCTGATTGGTTCGGCGGTGGTGTACAATAATTCACCTTGTCCCAGTATGGGGAAAGTATTTTGTCGCTTAGACAGACCGGGTTTCTCTCCGTATTCTTAGGTTTCGCCTTCAGGAATTAAAGCTATAATAACAGCCATTGCTGTGCCAGTGACAAAGTGTCCATCGCGTTATCATTGCATAGATCCTCAACAGGAGTCGAATGATGTTTCTCAATAATGCTTGCCATATCTAAAGATAGAATGACAGCTCACATAACGACTAAGTAATGTAATGGACCATAGATTTGCGTGACCTTTCGTGGGAAATGTCATCCTCCGCGTAAGGGTAGCCGCGCCCCGGCTAATCAGAATGTAATGAACATCAGAATATCAGAACAAGAACTTTAATCTCCATATGATTCATTATGCAATACACATAACATCAGGTTAACATTGTTAGGCCAGGAATAACTCACGATTTGCTGTGAGCGTAAATGTCACGACAAGGTTTGTCACATGACGTCAACCTATTGCACACAACATTGCTGCCACATGACATTATATAACCAAACCTCAGCGTTATATAACCAAACATTCAGCGATATCGACAATCATATAGCACAGACAAACACAGGAACACTGCTAACTAATCAACAACAACAAAATATAGTATGCTTAATTAAGCCTGTATGTGTTCAATGAGCTTGTATGTGTATTGGCCCTGTAAGTTGATAGCACCCTGCACCTAACGCAATAGGTATTTATGTTTTTCCTTTTATTTATTAAAGTTGATTAACTAGTTGTGCTTTCTTATTGTGCAAATTTAGCGTTCCCTCATTCTGCTTCTTGAAATGCTTTCAGTATTGTGCTTACTATGGAACACCATGTTGACAACTAGAAGGTGGTTATGCTCCATTACGAGTTCCCGTATTTGTTCTCTTTAAATGCTATCAGCAATTTGCTCTGGTTATTATTGATGTTAAACTCACAAGCATGTCAATAGATGGCTTTTGTTTATAGCCTTGTCTTGATATCAGTGCGATATTTTTTTCTTGTCATGAACGTTTTCTTCTTGATTCAAATGTTCAGATATACTTGGCGCACAATATATACCTGGCTAGTTCCTTAAGACGTCATGATTCGAGGTTTTCATGGCTGGATATACTATGCAAGGAGCTCAAATATTCTTCATGTATAATTCGAATAAGATAGCAAGGTAATCATGTGAAACTCAGGCGACATCTTACAGCAAAACCTTTAACGTAATCAGCAGTAATCGCAATTAATAAATGAAGCCGCGTATATCAACTATCCACTCCACCTGCCGCATGGAAAACTGATATCTAAGGCCTTTTCAGAAACAACACAGAAATGCGCTAGATCCCCCGCCCTTGCAGCGATATCAACTATGTGTATCCATATTAAAGCCTTGATGCTGACTAAATTAGGCTCTGATTTATGTTGTAAGTATAAAACAGTCGCTGTGCCAAAAAGTCTCGTCTCGTCCGATCTTGGCATTTACCTATTGTTTCCAGTATTAATCGGTGTTTTCAACTTATCTGTTTGACCTTCGTCCGGCTTCTCCGTCATCTTCAACCCGAAGCCACCATCCCTCAGTGTGTAGCAAATTGCAAAACAGGGTCCCAGTTGAATGTGTGCTTTCTCATATGCTCTCATGATGTATTTCAATATGTTGGCCCCTTTTCTTAGATAACAGCGACCGTTATTTGGTTCACTTTGCGTACATCAAAAATATGGCTGCAGAGGGAGAAGTGTCCCGCCTATTGAAGGTTCCCATACATATGCTGTCATAACGGCTCGGTATCTAGACAATGCGGTCGCTGGGTCGGGGGAATATTTCTATTTAGCTCCCATAGATCATTCCATGAAGCACAATGGAGAGCATTTATGGCGTGGTTGGCTTATTTTGCTCACAGATTGAGGTTAAGAATTGCGAGAGGGAGAAAGGGTAAAATAACCCCCATATCTCCGCGACCATGAACTGTCATATAGACAAAATACTTTAACCTCATCATTGCACGCTTAAAAACGCGCGAATAGGAGGGTTATTTTAAGGGTGCCATATCGAGAGACTACACGAATAATCCTGAAAGATTTCTCAGCATAACAGCATCCCATATATATATATATATATATATATATATATATATATATATATATATATATATATATATATATATATATATATATAGATATATATATATAGAGATAGAGAGATATATATATATATATATATATAGAGATAGATATATATATATATATATATATATATATATATATATATATATATATATATATATATATATATATATATATATATATATATATATATATATATATATATATATATATATATATATATATATATATATATATATATATATTTAGGGTGGCTCAAAAAAACCTTTTTTTTGAAAACGCTTGCTCCCCTTGTTTTATTTTGTGCCTAATGATGCCCTTATCACACTGATTTGTTTTCAGACTTTTAAAATTAATTTTATACCCTCCCGTCTAGCGTTTTCTGGAAAAATGACGATTTTCAGCTATTTTTCATGTATTATGCAATTCAAAATGTATTAAAATTAATATTTCATACTTTCATTATGTTTAACTGTCTAAACATGATTGGTGTATTCTATTTGTATGCTAATATGATGTACTGTGTACAGTTTGGAAGGAACAAAAGTCATTAAAATAGCAAAAACTCAAACAATAGCTTTATTTATCATACCTTCTTGTTCATTACACAATACAAAAAGCATACGATCACTGAAATAGGACTTCCTGTCCATTTATGAAGCAACTTCAGTACAACAAAATGCATTTTAGTATGCTTTAGGGTTTCAGTCTCAGTCTTAGATTATGGCATTTAAGTCAGCCTTGCGGAGGTGTGACAGCCGACAGCGGTGATCCGTTCCAACCAATATCACATCGTCAATATGTCCTGCGTCACGTGTAGCATTTGCGTACTCCTGCACGTCCTTGACGGCACGCTCAGCGCAGTCATTGACCACCTTCAGGTCCCTCACTAGCTCCCTCAGCTCCCGATAGGCTGCATCTTGGGGCCAAGTTGCTGGTTCTCGGGGCAGCCAGTCTGTATTGCTTCTGAATAGCTTAAACAGCAGCCAAGATGGCTCACTGACGAACACTGCCAGACTTGGGCGGGTCTCTTCCAGTAGGTCAATCACAGGCTGGAAGTTTGGTTTGCCTGGATGGAAGACAGGTGGTGCAGGGTGTGCTACCAGAGCCCTTGCTACCTCCTTCTTCTCATCTTCTGATACACCATCATCGAAGAGGCACAGTACGACCTGCTCTGGCACCAGGTACCAAAGGTGCCGTTTGATGCTCTCGAGCCCTTCCCTGGCAGCCTGTTGTTAAGATGCCTTAACTGCATAGTAGAAGCCAAGATCATTGCGGGGTGCAGGAGCTGTCAGACGAGATTTTAGGAAGTAAGCCCCATACAGAAGGGAGATGATCTGCGACATCTTCAGGACCACAGATTTCAACCGGGGTGTCAATGGCCACACATTGCTGAGAATCTGCATCTTCATCAGGTAGAGCGAACTGGCCCATGAAACGTGCTGAATGGTTGGCACCTGGTCGTCGCATTCTGAATCCCCTGGGTACCTGCAAAGACAGACAGTTCATAATTACTATTGGTGTTTGATATTTAATTCATGAACAGATTATCTAACTAGTAAGGCTTTTATTGAACTCACATCACCCCCCCCTAGAAGTAGATGAGCTCTGTCAGCTCACGGTAGTCCTCCCTCTCAAAGGTGTTGGCCACCAACTGGTCCCTGGCCCACTGCGTTGACTCCAGAGCGAGGGTGGTGACTAAGGTGTACGGTCCAGTTGGAGAACCAGCAAAGTCAGCAGGCCACTCCCACTGTGCCAGCCCATTAGGATCCGGGAACACTTGAGGTGGTACTGCAGCTGCAGCGGCTCTGGCTAGAGGGAGATACCACTCCTGGCAGCGCTTGAATATGGGCTCCACAGGACCTATAAGATATATACTTTTGGTCAAACACACTCCTACTGATTTGCACAATGTACATTAAAACTGGTTTACTAGTATACACAATATTGGTAGACCTGGTCTGTATAGTGTAACTGTAAGTGTATATACATACCCTTTGTGGCAGGTATGAAGCTTGACCACATATGCTTGATGTGTAGCTCTGCCCATGTGGTGTCTACAAGCATTCCACAGAAAAACGCATGGCCAACAGCCTGCTCTAAGCGGATGCAACAGCCTTGCTGGATGCCGGTGTTAGAGGCTGTGGTATCAAACACACCAGCAACAATGGACTCTCTGGGGATATCATAGACTTGGAGAATGTCTAAGCATGAGTTGCAGAGCTGTTCTCCTGTTCCTCTCCTAACAATAGGGGCTCCTAAGAATGTTGGGGGACAGTCACCTGGTCCACTTAAAACCACGGCATTGCAGTCATCATGCATTACTTATGCATAGTCAATGATCTTGCTATCCCAGTGGACCACGGGGTACCTAGGCCTAACTTTCTTGGCTCGGTTTCCTTTAGCCTTTTTTTGTTGGGCTGACTAACGATGGCGTTTGATGGTAGCTGAACTTGCGACAACTTCTTGCATGTCCCCACCAGCAGTTACAACTGTTGCTGATACCATCGCTAGGTGCTGTGTGTAAGACATGTGGTATCTGGTAGCCACTTGTGTTGTCAATTTCAATAATGTCTTACGATCCACCCCAGTGCAAGGTATTGTGTCTGTTTTGTTCTTCAGTTCCTGCTGGGTCTTTGCACTAGCCACATACTCTGTATCACTGACATCTTCACAGTTCTCCTCGTGGTCACTGCCAGTGGGAAGAAAATTACTACATACTACTACTATATACATGCATCTCTAATACTAAAGCCACCTGTACCACACACTAAACCTCCACCATGTATTTACTTACTGTAGATGAATAGTTTACACACTAAAACAGCTGGAAGTAAATGGTACAGGTTTCTGCTGGGTTTTCAGTTGAATCATCACTGGAGATTGATCTTTTTGTAGAAGGTTGCGAGGTATCTCTCCTGGGGCGACCACGCTTACGACCGCTTTGTGTGGGCAAAGTGGCTGGACAGGCTGGTGCACTTGACGAGCGTGGTTTCTGTCCACTTCTACCAGATTTTCCAACCATTTTACAGCTACACAAATAAATCTGCTTGTTCCTGATAATCTGCACTAGTTGCACGTATTTGCATTCACCACCGAACAATCATTATTCTGCAGAATTCACTCTGTGACACACAGTAATTGTTCTGCTGCATTCATTCAGCACCACACAATTATTGTTTTGCTCCTTGCATCTACTGATACATAGCATATTTAAGGTATAGAGCATTGTCACAGAACGTTTATAGTTGAAGGAGTATAATACAACAATATTATATCAAAGACCTTTTCCACTGATGCCACTTTTTTGTGTAAAAATGCATGTTTTGCATTAAAATTCCCATTTTGGAGTTGTATAAAAGAACACAAATAGTGCAAAACGCTTATATTACCATGATAAATATGTTTAGTCTGTTATACTTCACTTACCTTAAAATTTGTGAGGAAAATCAATATAATATGTGCAAAAATATATATTTTGGACCCAAAATCGTGATTTTTCCAGAAAACGCTAGACGGGGGGGTATAAAATTAATTTTAAAAATCTGAAAAAAAATCATTGTGATAAGGGCATCATTAGGCGCAAAATAAAACAAGGGGAGGAAGCATTTTCAAAACAAAGGTTTTTTTGAGCCTACCTAATATATATATATATATATATATATATATATATATATATATATATATATATATATATATATATATATATATATATATATATATATATATATATATATATATATATATATATATATATATATATATATATATATATATATATAACACGACTATCCTCTTCGTACTAGATGGTATCGTCCCCTGAACTCGGGTTATACAAATAGATAGATGGCAGTAACAATCAGCCAATATCCCTTATAGTCAATGCAACTGAATTGCACCATTATACGCAGTAACATCAGTATATAATGCTGGCTTCCATGCTATGTCAGCTTTCGATGATATAAGAGGCCATTCATAACATTTGATGTGGCAGGTAAAATATATCCGCACCAATAACGGAAATATATCAACTGACGTGTCACGTGTCACGACAACTACATGAAAGTTAACCAATTTTCTAAGTGTGCTTGCTTCAATATCAACCATTTACATGGCTTGATAATATCATTGTTCAGTTCGGTTTTGCCCAGCACATTGGTGTCTGTTTTATTGACAGCATGCGGCGTAACAATGGTCCATAACTATACACAAAGGTCACTAACACCAATTAACAAAAAGGGGCGTTTATGTATGTGTATATCGGGTAGTGTTGGAACTTCTAAGGCAGAATGTCCAAACAACCAGTAAATTTAATAAATGGCTCCCACTCGTGACTAATTTTCTTTATAGATATGTCTCTTCGCCATTATACATGAGTGATCTCATTCTCCTGCTGCCGTGTTCTTGTCAGAGGTGGTAAGCCTCATTGCCTGGGATCGACACAAAATCGGCAAAGGGGATGATTGTTCCGGAGAAGATTGTGGAAATGATATCATGCACTTCCATGGCACAATGTATATGAGCAACTGCTGAGAAACTGTGTTGCTGTTGTTTATTATGCACCAGCGATATATGTTGAGCTCACGGACCGCACTATAATATTGCTTGAATATCATTGCAGTCGGTTAATTCCCGTAATATATACATGTCACTTTTCGCAGATTCTCTCATAAAGCACAATTTAGTACATCAGTGGCTGACAACATATGGGAACGATTTTCTAATTTTGTTCGTAATTGGCATCATAGGGATTTCCATAGCCCATTAACCTAATCACCAAAGGCAGACCATGGGATTTTGCACATAAGTCAGTTTAATTGACGCTAGCTCGGTGACGAATCACCTCAAATAACGAAAATAGTTTTCTTTTGGTAACTTGGGAACGGCAACTGTCTGGTTTGAACATGTCATTAACAACTAAAAGCAGATGATGAGGTATGGTATTGCGCACGTACATACTATGCACTGGTTATCAGTTATATTGGATATCTATGAGAACGCCATGGTGTTTTCAATCCGAATAAGGAATTAATGTGCTGAAGAAGAGGAAACGCACCATGATGTCAGCAGCAATAGAAAATGGTATAATGGATTACCGGCACACACGTTAACCTTTGACGAAAGAAATCGGTGTCATTAATGACATAGTGTTGGATATAAACAGTCAGTCAAATCCGGTACTCACAATTGTGTTGATACATTTCTGAAGATTGTCATATAAGTAAATCGGATGTAATAAAATCTAGCTAATGTCATTATGGTGAAAAAAGAACTATCATCTTACCTACGCTTACCAGGCCGTTCGTTAAAAATAATCGATATATGTTTTATGTATAGTGAGTGTAGTTGGAAATTAGCGGGGTTGAACTTACACGCTATATCTCCTACCATACCCTTGAAAACTTCACTAATAGGTAGCACTATGGGCTTCGTCAGGTAGTCGTGCCATCATAAGTTAGGTTGTTCCCCGAAAAAGTTATATTGGGCATAAAAGTAATGATGCAAACATGGAAAAGGTTTAAGGAGAGTCATTGCATTATACAAATATTTTGATGTCCATATTCGACTGATGTCACACCGACGTTTGTACCAAGCGTTTTGATAAAGTTTATACATGCCTTGTAGTCCAATATAGTACATGCCTTGTAGTACTATATTGGACTTGTAGCCAATCACCAAAGTGCTGTGTGACGGGGGTGTATAAAGCGAGAACTATTGATTGCTACCTAGGCAGACCAGATAAGGGCAGGAACACATCTGTCCCCCCTGCAATGGAACTACCACCAATTCGTTGTAGCAGTTGATGCTAACTTGAATCTTACACTGGAATTGCTTTTGAATGAAACTGGAAGGCGTAGTGTGTAACTGAGCACCAAGCCTGCACCGAAATAAATACGAAGATGCTGATCAGAAATAGCCCCCTCCATGTCTGGTTAGATTGGCTATCTGTATTGGCCACTGCCGCGATAGAATACACCTAATTGACCATTTACAGTTTGGATAGGACGGACACTGAGATACAAACAGCCAACTGGACAGTGCAAAATGTATACAACAAAACTTATATAAGATATTCATGCATAGCTCAATGCATTAAGGGTTTGGCTCCCAAAGATCACCCCTGATGTAAATTACAAATAATTCGTTAGGATTTTGCTGAAAACAAATTCCTCTTCAACCAGCCCCAACAATCGGGATTTGGTGCTACAATAAGCCCGACAGGGTAGGACAAAAAAATAGATGTCACAAAAGAATGGTACTTTATATTTATGAAAACACCACACTCCAGCCAGCCTTAATACCTAGTAACAAGAGTCAAAGCTTATGCAGACAGGGATATCATATCATTTCTCAACACCCCAATATTTTTTCTAATAAAATTTTAGTATTTGGAATGATTGTTAAGATGTATGGTTTTGTTACGAAACATCCATAAGAATGGATGGATGGGTAGACCTCGGCCATTGCATCCTTTCAGCATGTCGTCAGGGCGACTAATATGGGGCAACTTGTTGACCATGGTTTGCAACTCGTGTTGGTGAACAATGGGATCCTGGTGGTTGAGTGGAGTGGTGCTTTTGAGGGATATGTCTGCACCACACTACTCTGGCCTGGAGTTTGCCTAGCCGAGAGGCTGGAATGGGGTGGTGTAGTCAATCGGCTGCAGGCGACTTGCCCTATGATAATCGGTTTCCTATTTATCTTTTCCATCCCTATTTTTATTTATTGTAGAAGGTGGCCGGTCAATCAGGTCAATCTTATATATTAACCATTTGTGGCACCATATCACATGAGTGTTGGTGTGCCGTTAAACCCTACACTAACCTTTCCTTAAACTTGAATCTTGTAGTGTTATCAGCATAATAATTATGGTCCCACCTTAGTCAAAGTCACTAGTCCTCAACAAGATGGCAATATCAAGCAAGGTTGACTTGCAATGAAAGACATTACTGTGTTTCTATTATTGTTTTTAATCAGCATCAACCATATACTTCTTTCTCAAGGGAATACTAACGGGCCACTTTAAAATCGGTGACGTTGTCAGCATGATCTTCGCACCTAGCGGTCATAGCAGAGTAAATTAATCTTACAATTATTATTATTGAATTTGTTTGATTGGTCTTTGGACATAATGCTACATTGCACATTTTTAACTGATCTAGATGCCGCAAATTTCCTAGTAACTCAAAGTGGTCAAGATTAATAAGAAGTCTGCCTGCAACTGGAGCGACACTCGCACCTGGATAATTGCTGTAGTCGTGACAATATATTCACATGCAGTGATTTACGCTCTATGATATCAATGCAAGACACGCTCTGTATTTCTCGAACGTTATTCTATTGTCTTCCTTAACGACATATCCGCACATAACCTAAGATCATATATACTGTGGCAGTACTGAATTAAAGTCGCTGAAGTAATGATGGTATTTAGAAAGAGTAATTTATTTTTTTATCGTCGCGGGCTAAATAAATCTAGCATTTTTAAGAAACCTTATCCTTGACTTGAAACACATACTCGTGGTGATATCAGATTTTCCGAGTGTGAACATTCTATGTGAAGAGCGTCGCTGTCGATTATCTCACATCTGTTTGTTGCGCGACTTGGCCAAGACCTGCATTCTTATGGTAAAAGGGTTTCAATCAATTACTTGGTTAAAGAACTAAGCACGTTTAAACGTTATCTGTTATTCAAGGAAATAAGTTCAGGAAATGACTGTAATGGGTTATTTTCCAGTCCCAGCCTGTGGAATTCACTTTTTCATTCCCAATTCGTTCGCTCCCATTAATTTAAGTAACTGAAGGTAAATAAGTTACCCTAAGATAATGCAAACGGTCAGTTCGTCTTGATTGAGGTCACGAAAACATCAACAGGGATCATGTGACTGCAATCGCTTTCAGCAGTCGCAGTTCTTGCAACAAGAATCATCATTCATAATAAATTTTGTTAACTACCTATGACTCATCGTAACTCACCGGCCACATATTACCTATGACAAATAATAAATTCAGTATATTATCCTCCGAATCATGCCCAATGGACATTTCCCAAACCACGAGAAGCGGCACCTAATCTGTTCTTCTCGCTACGCAACCTAAGCGCGAACCAGTATTTGTAAAGGTGCAGTTTAATCGAGTGATCATTATTCACGTATGCCCGTGTGAATGAAATTATTGTTAATTGTTGTCGACATTGCAATATTTTGCGGAGACTCTGGCGCAAAATACTTGCTGTGGTCCTATTATATATACATGCGGTAATAGAGAAAGGTGCTATTGGTTCAGGAACGGACATATGAAAAAGGGTTAGATGTCAGTGACCTCAATGAGAATATGCCGATATCGCCGTCATTGCTGCAACCTTTGTTATTGTGCAGGATGATATATGCTGTTCATGCTTAGAGGTGTTTTGTTCTGATTTGGCCTGTGCATTGGCGCAAATTTGCACGTAGGAGTAACAGTAAGATAGATATAAGTATTTTCAGCGTGATAATGCAGCCTATTGTAATTTATTGGAGTGGTGGTATGTAGGCAGCAAGCAGTGAAGGCCCTAAGATGGACCCTTATGGTACACCACATGCTAATTCCTGTTTCTTGGAGTATACGCCATCAACACCGACTCGTTGCACGCGGCTCGAGAGGCAGCACTTAATCCAATGATATAATATCGATTATTTATTACATCAGCTTATTATCTGTAGTTCAAATCGGCCTGTCATTGGATGTGATAAACTTCGTTTCTATCACGATACCGTGAGAGTGAGCATGGCGTAATGCTAGCACTCATAGTCTATACCGAACTCTGGTGAGCGGCGTGATTTGTATTCAGATAATCAGCTTCAATTTATATTGGACTGTAAATGCTGCCCTCATTCGACAAAACAAACCCCATTTATTTGCACAGTCAGGCTATACAAAACGAACATTTACATAGTGTATAGCAATATCACAGCCTAACCACATAATTAGCGAGAAGAACAATGTTTATCGTATCACATTTGTGCAATGATGCGCTATACCTCTTTTAAAACTAAATTACAAATAATCAGAAGCTTATAATCATCAATACACCGAGTAGTTTTAGGCGTAATCCCGACCCATTGAATCATTGCGGGGAGGGAAGGAAAATTTGGCAGCAAAAGCTTGTAATTGTATCACCTGCTGCGTGATTATTATCATCGATATTGTACTTGCTTAACATGGGTTAAGCAGTGATCAATGAGGCGATGTAGGCATCCCGTACGTAGAATCGATATTGTGTCCTTGACTTTCAGTGCCACTACCGTTATCACTGGCTTGGTATATCTAATAATCTATATTCAAAATCCAATTCGAATGAAATCAGACATTACCTCACCACCAACTGCTGTGGTGAAAGATCTGCCTTATACAGAGGGTCAGAGATAGAGCACTGAATTACTCAATGTAAGTACAATATCATCAACGCTAATAACTGTATTCAGTGCATTGTTTGAATACCCACCACTAAGCATAATCAAACCGTATGAGCGTATGTGCAAATAACGTATTCAATACATCAGAAACCTTATAGCAATTTGCTTACAATTACTCGGGATACTTTGAAATCCCAGTCGATCAATATATGCAGTCTGTCTGTACAGGCGTGATATGATTTTATCTAGATATTTGAATCAAATTTAATCTTGGAAAAAGCATAATTTATAGCTCACCTTTTTATCAAGGAAGCAATACGTATGTGCATATGTTCTATGCAGTTGAATCTATCGTTTCATCCGATGTATTACTACTGAGGATCGTACCAACCACAGATATGTCAACCTTTGACAATAGTCCTAACCTCAATGCCAGTTAAGACGCGAATAAAGTGAATGCTATCAATGAGGATAAGAGGTAATGCTTTGCACATAATCTAACTCGTACATTAAACTACCCTTAATGATGAGGCGAATACGTTGTAAATACATTGGCGTAATATTGTTTGTGCCTGTCCTGAAAAACTTGGTCCGTTAAGAGTCGGTAATTTCTGCTTATGAACTGTCAATCCAATGGTGCTCTTGGGCTCGGATATGTTATGAAAAGGATATAAACAGGTCCTATTATCACCACCAAACAGTGTATCTTTATAGAAAAGACAAATAAAAATTAGAAGACTTTTTCATTTCTTTATTGATTTTAACACGAGCCATCGCATTCTAGGTGAATAACTCAATGTCACATATATCCGTTGGTTACATGCATCTTTATCGCATAAACTACGTAAAGGTTCATGCCTAAATGCAATTACTACTAAATAATGTTATCTGCGGTACTCATCAGTATTTATTTAGGGAGTAATGAATTCAATGTTATCTTAATTAAAACATGGTACATACTAACTGTTAGTCTAGTCCTGATTACTAAGAGAAAACCTCTCATTCTGTATATTCACTGACTTTTTCTTGTCAGAGTAAGCCTGTTAGTATTCCATACAGAGTGATGATGCAACTGTTAACAGTGCACAAGCAGCAACGTCTATAACTCTCCTTCAACGGTTACATCAGCGATATTTCAAATTCAATGAGCATCGCCGAGCATCTTGGATGCTTTGTAAGACTCCCATGGGATACACATTACTAATTCTGCAGGCGACCAGTCGTCCCGATGACCAATCTACGGTTCGTTGCAACCTGCAAAGTCAGATAAAGGGGCCCATATCAGCTAATTAAATACGTCAAAAACATTGGCCTGAGACCGCTCACATCGCTCCAAGAATGCCACTCCTGCCTGCCGTTAAACCCAGACAAACCGTCCGTTGGATAATTGATCCCCACCTCCTCTAACGCCCTGCATCTACGTGTGCACAACTAATGTTTCTTAACGATATATGCAAGGCGCTATTTCTATAGTATGGTATCCATCACTCTTGTACAAAACCAAATCCTATTCAACTTCTTTTTTCGACGTTTGCCACAATGAGCTGTAAGTAATTACTTGTTTTGTTGATTGTATAGATCAATGATGCTGTTATAAGAGTAGACAATAACATGAAGTAGGTGATGATTGGCATGCCTATAATGCATCTCAGTCTCTTGGTGTCTACGATATCGTTTCTGTGCTTAGGATTAACTCAAATGTGTTTGGTCAAAGGTGCTTGATTATGCCATTCCACTTTATTATTTCTAAGGAAATGTATAAGATAAGAGTAGTTTAATTCATTTCGTTCATGGTTTTGATTAGTTCAACTGAGCGGGAACTACCCAATCATATTTATTAACCCTTCTATGTTGAAACAGTATGACGGTCAGCAGTAACTTAACTTCAATTATGACTAGCAAAATAACCGCCAAGCTCACGCTTAAACATCTCTTAGCTTCGGTTTCATCCGCATATCCAATATAAATGTGTCACACTGGATTGTCTGGGGACGTATCAAGTGTAATATATATTCTCATATGAACTCTTAACCATGTGTTATTATCGCTCCTAGGAACACGATTTGCTCGCGCTGTTTTCTGACAAATATGGGTCGAATCTGTACGGCGATAATTCAATTCTAGCTGTTTTTGTGTGTCTGTAAGCTTATTCTCTGTATTAGAATGATAAGAGAGTTACTTCCAGCATTCAATGAGACTCCTAAAATCGCTAACATTTGCTTGCACCAAAATATCGACATTCTAGCTCAAATGCATTTGGCTCTCCACCAAATGCAAACATTCGCCATTGTTTACGGTCAAAACTGCGGAACTGTCAGTGACGAGTTGATCAAAAGACGTCATAAGATGCCGGGTCGAAAATTTGTTCGATGAATGAACCATAAAATTGAATAAACGTAACTTTATCTTTCGTTCGGTTTTTATAAAAAAAAAATGGAAAATTGATTTCATAGGCATTTTAAGGCAAATATTTAGCTTCGCAAGGGTCTGGTAGCCAAATGTCGCATTATTCGTATCAGTAAAATATCAAAGGCATTGCCGATTTGTTTCATTTCATTTGTATATATATGCAATCTTATTTAAAGGGTCGCAACAAGCAAGCTAACTGATTTCAAGCATTTCAAGGTCGAATGGACGACCAGTCATTTGTACAGTTGCTTGTTGGTAGTGAGCTGTACTCCCAAACAAAAGACTACCAATGAATAAGTCAGCCTTAAACCAAAAACTGGAATATATTTCCAAAAAGCTGTGCCACAAGGCTGTGTAGTGTTACTAAAGAAGCGTCAATCCTGTACTGCGCAATGGTTGTAGATTCGGTCACCGACTCTTTCTGTACACTCGTATCAGAAATTTGCTTGCCACGTTGAAACATCAGCCTTGTTATGCATTATACGTTACCATATGAAGCTAAAGCTCGGTGGTGGAGTACACAAATTTTGTGTAGCTGACATAGAAGAATTACTATGTAACAGTCGTACAAAATGTTCGCGATGCGACAAGGAGCGGGTCAGAGACAAGAATCTGTCGCAAACATGATAAAGGCAAATTCGTTACTTCTTCGTTGGTTTTGCAAGATTGCTCTTGTACAGACGATGTGTGGCAACAACCAGTGAGTCACTGATTGATAATCTAACTTCCTTGAATTTTGAATGGTTAGTATATGTATATCCGCAAAATGCGAAGCGTCAGTCAGAGCACACGCTTTTTTCTCTTCAGTAATATATTTATTGTCAAAAATGTGCAACTAAGAGCATAAACGGTTGGAAATTACGGATGACAGATTGTGTTGAGGATCGCAGCATGAACACCCCATTAGTACAATGTGATGTAAATGTAATGTAAAGAAAAGGGCATGGTTGCCTATCGTTGTAACCATACGCAGTTATAGGTGTAAATTGAAATAGATCATCTATTACACTTCGAATTGAACAACCAACATAAATTCTTATCGACGACAATACTCGCTATCGTTCAGGATCCACTTACAGCCATATGCTATTCCCTGTGTTTATGCTTTTGTATAGGTGGATTATAAAATAAAATGTGTTTAACCCAACTATGGTCGATGTAGCCAACAGAATATTACCTAAAATTAACCAAATCCAAATTTATCTTAGCAGCCTGAAGCATGTGACTTTGTATCTTGCAAATGTCGATTAATCACACGTTCTTGTTGGTGAAGAGGTTCATCTCATAGGGTTCTTGTTCTCTTCCCAATTGAATCATTTGATGCATCGACACTAGCTCAGCTTTATTGGGTCTCGTCACCAGACGTCACTGCTAGACAATCAGCTGGTCTGTCACATCTGTCTTGAGACACGCTTAATCCATTTACCGCCGCTTGTAACATAGAGTAGTAATGACGATATAACCATTTTCCGTTCAATGAATCACGCTACTGCACCATTGAATGAGGTCTCAAAACACCCTTCTGTATACAATGGCGACCTGTTACTGGTCCTCTGATACGCACTTCAAAACATAAATATGGTTAGACCAATCCCATCGGAATTTAATGTTCCCGTAAATGCACTTGCTGGCGTTCACAATAGGCAGATAATGATGTTATAATGTCGTGGGAATGTGTCTTTATTACAGTCATTGGCTTTGCCAGGATGCACCATGCCAAATGGAGTGACGGGTAGAAAGTACACGTGTTGGTAAAAAACTGACTGTAAGGGTGAGGTAGTAAACAGGGTTTTATTACCATCGCAGTGGATCGCCGTTATTTTTTATTACCTCTCCATATTCGTTTTTTTTGTTGCTGACATCAAGTCGTAGAGTTGCTGCTGGCAATACGTTGATCTGTTGTAACTTTGCTGCTGTCGTCTATTGAGATATTGTTTAGGACCGGACGTCCTTTGATATGGGATTAAGTGCCATTGACATGGGTTCGAAACCACAGGCGACCTGGGCTGTGGTGATATTTCATTTGGGACACGAAGGTCCGTTACTATAGAACCTCTGGTCGTTATTAGCTCTTCGTCCTTTTCGGGGGCCAAGATTATGTAGGTGAAAAGGGCTCACATGCGCTCAAATTGCACACCATGGTTTTTAACTTAACCATTTCAGTGTGTCGCCCGAAGTCATGTCAACTGGCAGGTTAATTTGAATAACCCAACGATATGATACACCGCATATATTAATATGAATGTGTTACTTTCTATTTGGTTTTTGGCTGTGATTCATGTTTATGTTTCAGAGAGGCATGTCTTTATTCTGGTCGGGTGACTTGCACCAGAAACGTGTTTTATGATATAGTAGTATTGTGCTATGATAAATGAGGATTTTTTTTGCAACGCTGTAAGCAGTTCCCTGCACCAGAGATGTATGCGATTAAAAGAGTACTCGTAAAAGGATGGCTCTCGAAATTAGTCCACTCCATTAGAAGGGGAGGATATGTTCGAAGTGGTAAAACGTTACTTGAACCGTTAGTAAAGAAAACACAGCGTCTTTTGCTAACGTCAATTAATCACCGCAACCAACGAAACTCTCAAAGGACGCCACTGCATCTCGCCATTCACATTATATTGCTCGATTCCACTTGCTGTAGTGTCGCGCATAAACGTACAGTATCTGTGATTATTTAAAAGAAGCATTGCAACACGATAATTGTTTTGCGGTAGGTTAAATGGCCACGGGTATTTATAATTAACTTTTTAAGCACCATTGAGAGGCTATGAATATGTCTTATCTCAATGGTGCAGCATTGGTTAGAGTTCCGCATAACACAGGATCGGTGAGTAGGGCTTCGATGAAAAGGATAACAAGACGCGTAGCTGCCATGGAAAGTAAGCAGTTATTTGTACCTAAACTGTAAATGCTTTAACTATTAATTTTGAATGATGTAGTATATTTGTAATGTGGTGGGGAGCGGGTGGATTTTGCGGTTACGATAGAAAGGTAGTCAATAAGATCGTGATATTGACACAAGTGTTCGCTTATAGTACGCAGACACACATAAACACGTGTTGTACTCCCTCATGTTATTACGAGCATTACTTACACCACTGGAAAATTGGGATTCAATGCACCCTGATATACGTTATTGATGATGCGTCGGATGTAATATGACAATGATATTGCTCTATGTCGCAGACCTCTGCAAGGCGAGGCTCTCTATGGCCATCTGGCGGCGATGAATGCGCGTGCAATAAGCAAACGCAAATCTTGTCTTGACTTCGATGTCTGCATTACCTGCCACAACCTAGCAATGTATAAATGATGCGCTGTGTCGTCCTACTTTATATTCAAAAGAGGAATATTATATTCATACAACAAGAACTTCAATTGAATTAAATGTTCACGTCATACGACTCCCTTGTGCAGATTCTAATTGTCGCTCAGGACTGTCCCAGACAGAATTGATTAGCCAAATGTTTGACGCATCCCGCTACACAGCCATTCTTTATTATAAATATATTTGGCATTTTCTGTCACATATACAGGAGGAATCGAATGCCACTGACGCAGAAAAAGTTGTTATGAGAACCAAACATCAGGATGAATCAGCTATAAACACTGATGACTGTTAAACTTTCATCTTGATGGGTTATAACAAGTAATGATTTTGTTCATCTCATCCGCGTGATGTGAACATTCTGCTTTATATTACCCAACACATCCATGGGATGATATTGCCAGTGTTGTACGTAGACCGCCGTCGGCTAACGTCAGTTGTGGTTTTGAAGTCCACAAAGGTTCCGCTAAGCAGCGTTTGAAGTTAACAATTCCGACCTCACAGTAGTTTTCGTTGTCAACCCGCTGATAAAACGTCAATACGATCACCAGAGAGGTTTACGGAACTTACAATTGTAGCCTAGGCGGCTACTTAGTCATACCGTAGGCACTTTTATAATTCTGTAGCAAGCATGCGGCAGGAGCGTATCGGATTACTTATTGGAAATTGCAGGTAGCATATGCACATTCAACACAACTACAGGTTCCACATCTATGAATGACGACATTAAAGTGCCTATCGCACGAAAATCATGTCATTTTTTTCGCCAGATTACGGAAATATAACCCAGAAGTACATATTCTGTCTATGTATTAATCGCCAAAGTGCACGCTTTCGGATCGAAATTCGACTTTAAAGATGAGTCTGGCGTATCGAGACGACGAGCTCATGAATAATTAATCTCTCTTACCTGACGTCAAACGCATGGTTGACCTAGATAATGGCTGCCGCAACGTTTTGTCGGGCGCGCTAATTTGAACTGACATTTTATCAAATCTTGGCCGTAACTGATCAGATGCGACGGTTATTGGACCGGTTTGAGTTTATTGATCACATTATGAATCGATTTCAGCGAAGTACCAATAACCGTGCGACAGGCACTTTAAATATAATCAACTTCTACAGTTGTACAGTAATTGTAGTCGTGCGACCTTTACCGGCTTCATTTCACGCTACTTGTGAAAACTCGGGCAATTCCCAACCTGGATTATTTTGATTTATTCTCAAATTTGATTGATTCTATGATGATACGACTCTTACCTTCTGCAGCTGCATCCAAGAAAATATCAAGCCATTTGCAATTCTAAATGCATTGCATAACCGTGGTCAAATAATCCTACGCCAAACCCGCTGCTCAATAACAATATATTTTCGCTTTAAGTCCAAATGTCGCGCCCTTTCATTCAACAAATGAGGTTGGTTTATTTGTAAGATCTATAGAGGATCTTTAAAATAGATTAAGTTCTCATGATATTTACTTTTACTTGTACTATAACACGAGTTTCATTCTTCTCCATAATTCACGGTTCTATTAGAGGTGTATGAAACGGTTCACTTTGTATAAACTTGACGATGTTGCTGCGAGCACAATAAACGCTATTGTGTGGGGGTCGTTATTGTTCAAATGAGACGCGTTTAAGTGCTGATCAGTGACCAGTCGTAATCTCTACCACACGGGGTATTCTAGTGAAGATCAAAGCAACCAGTCAACTTTAAAACTGCCAAATGTTTGATCATGACAGTACAATCCGGTAAAGCCGACGTGGCGTCGGGTGTATGCTGTCACTCAACTGACACCCTATGTCGTGTATGGAGGGGTGAGCAGCTATGGATTCACGCTAGTCATGTTAAAGGACGCTGATCAGTTTACTAGCGATGGGGCGCTGTATAGCCGAGGGAGTATAGATATATAAATTATTTCACAAGTCAATAATACAGTGAAAAAATAGTGCATATTTTAGAGGTCAATGATTCCCTGAACACTCCCAGTTGTTCCTTCTAAGCACGCTGCGGGTTAGGGGTTTCGAGGCAAGTACGACGTGGCCACTCGACACCACCATTGATTGATAGCGTCAGACACTATTTAGGCGAGGACAAAAGCGCGAGATCGTAATCGGATGTGGCGATGTTCACATCGCGTGTGGCAGTGTGTTCGTGGTGAAGGCATGGGGACAAACTCAACATACAATGATCTAAGACCCTGTCGGTATGTCTACACATAACTGTGCATTAAGAAAATACTCAGTCATGGGTGATGTGTATCCAGGGTAAGAGCAATCCTGTAAGCGAGCAGCGACAAATATCTACCGCGCACTGATTGGTCAATAGGTTGTTGAACCCATATGTATTTCCGAAAACAGAGCACTACTTTCCGTATTACTTCGCTATTATCACCAGTACCAATTGGCAGGTCGATTGGCCACTGGTAATACTCAATTCTGTTCGTGTATACTGGATCTCTATAATTGTATGTCAATAGTTGTTGCTGCAGGTATCTTCCCAAGAACTACATCGATGCTTTGGGCTCGAAGACGCATGGTAACACTAAATTAATGTATTACAGTCCATTCGTCGTTCTGGTCATAATGACTTCTTTTCAGGTTATCAAATAGACTAGCTACTAAAAAAGTATGATAGGTCCCCTGAGTATGGTCAAGGCAATAACATTTTCATCAAGTGAATTTAAACTTGATTGGAATCAAATTATAAATGCAGATCAACGTTACTTAAGCAGATGTATCTGATGTGTTAACGACCGTACCTTAGTCAATACAGGAAAGGAGCAGTAACTACCATAGCTGATCACACACTGCAAACCTAAGCTGGTTACTTCCTATCCTTCACCTCGCCCCTAACAGTGGCCACTAAACTAACTTGCACATCATGATTCTGCATACTCCGCTCAATTCCAGTATATATGCAATTGTATTGTTAAAAATAAATGGCGACACCCACGCAATTCCTCAGACCATTATAGATCCCATGGATAGACATTTCAACCGCTTATCAATTATATCCTTAAATATCGCAGCATACGTAAGATGACATTTGCCTGTACCCTCATAATAGCTACTGCGGAAAGATTGCTTTCCTCGTTCACTATACAATGCTGCGGAAATATTGCTCTCCTAATTCATTCTACAGAAGCTACTTCGGACAAATTGTTCTCCTCATTCACTCTTCAACAACTACTGCGGAACGATTGCTTTACTCGTTCACTTTACAATAGCTACTGCGGAAAGATTGCTTTACTCGTTCACTTTACAATAGCTACTGTGGAAAGATTGCTCTCCTCATTCTGCGACATAACGCGACGTCTATGTTAAATACTGCAGTCAGTTTGGAAGAAGCCTTTTCCATGGCAACTGTTTTTCTATCCTGGTATCATTTGATGATTGTTCCCGCATCACAACCTCTACTAGGTTCGAACCAAAAGCAAGAGCAGAGCCGATGCTCGCCACTTGAATCTCTGATATCATTGGTTCAATTGACATTCTTTACGCTGAAGGTAATTTCTTGGGAAATATAAAGCACACTGATTCATCGCACCAAAGCTTTTTAAGAACAGAACATCTTCAATGGGGTAACTCCTTAGTGATATTGCAGTTCGGCACTGATATGCTGTATACGGTGATATGCAAAGAAATATAAGGCAGTGGCATGTCTCAGTAACCTGCTCAATTGGCCTGATATAGCGGCAATGCTCTTTGTGCTGCTTGATCGCCTGGATCTTAACTCAGCTCTATTTTATATGATAAATATAGCTTTTTTGTTACTTATATACAAGCGGTGGCGTCTGAGTTATATAACTCGACTTGAGTAACAGAATAACAGGACTTGATACTAGCTATAATGGTGATTAAGTCAGCAGTACGAAAGCAAATAATTAAGGATAAGCATTTGAGTGGAGGGCTAGGAACTAACCCCTGCGCTGACAACACCCTTTATCATAGTGTGATGTACTGCACTAATCATTACCTTCCGTAGATCCACAATATCACCCCACACAAACACAGGTCATACATTCCAACATATGCCCTGCTACATATAATAAAACTTCTGATACCCTCGGTTGTGTATAGCGGGATGTACTATATTCAGCTGATGTCCGACACATTGTGATGCTGTGTGCTCTAGGGCGAGAACCTAACCCCCACCCCCTCCCCTTCTCCCTCGATAGGGACAATGAGACATTGAAGTGGGTCCTTTTCTTTCTCTTACCTCCATATTTATATCTTTCAAATTCTCCGAGTAATCATCGAACCCGTCTCTATCTTTGCTGCAAAATTGAATCATTTACATCTCAGCAATATAAACAAATTCCCACTACCTGACCGCCACAGGTAACATATATGACGACATACCATTTACACAAACCTATTGTATGATCACCTGATTTGAAATGAGGATCAATGAAGAAGAGGGGAGTGTGCCGTGATCTTGTCTACAGGTCTCGACTCATGACGCTATAGCAGCAAGATTTGACGAGGCACCAAAGAGGTGGAAAAATGACGTCACATTATATACCAGAACACATTTTGTGCCAGATAATAGCGTATCGATTCAGGGTCGCCTATTCGGCTCCAGTACATGAAACAATTCAGAAGCATGGCGACTAGCTGCTTGGATAGCATAATTTACGATCGCATGCTTCAATGTAATTTAGCATGTTAACTTCTGACGGCAATGACCTATCTATCATAATTTACACTAAGTATCCGCTCGTGATATTAAACTGCATCTCTACAGTAACCACAGGACCTGCGGATTAGGATCAGACGGATCTTGCAAATTACATAAGCGAGCAACCAAAGATAACAACACATCCAAAGCTATTGTTTTTTCTCGTGGTGATACAAGTAAGTCCACGTAAAAATACATGTGAATGATATTTCAGATCAATTCAGACTGAAGAATAATTCTGAATTACTTTACTCACTGCTCCATCAAGCAGGTAATGATATATTTGCGTGTATACAGTGTACCTGTTGTATATAACTTTGAATGGCACTCTGTATCCCATTTGCAAAGACTATAATCTGTCAGCAAGGTATTGTTTTTTCCTCGTGGTGATACAAGTAAGTCACCGTTAAGATACATGTGCATGATATTTCAGATATAATTAGATTTCCAAATTGCTCTGAATTAATATCCTCTCACTGCTCCATCAAGTAGGAATGCTGTACAGTGCCCGTGTTATTTTACGCATCTTTAGTGCTAGTCTGACACTCGCGATCTGGACGACCCAGGCATGTCGCTCTACTGCTGTGCCACGTGATGACTTGCATGCTCCGTGGCTCACTTTGCATGAATAGCGAGTAACGAAAGCAGCTTGATTATGCGAGGGTTTTGATGTCAGTGGACAGCGCTCACTAACGGGAATATAAGCAATGTAGTTTCATAAGAGAGAACCCTAGCATGAAATATTGTGTGATTATAGACAACCCTAGCAGGAATATAGTGTAATAATAGAGATATCTAGCAAAACTATGGTGTCATTGCTGCGGGCCCTAGCAGGAATACGTGTAATAAGATAGAACCCTTACAGTCATACAGTGTGAGAACCCTATCAGGAATAAGGTGTGATAAGAAAGAACCCTAGCAGCGATAAGTTGTGAAAAGTGAGAACCCTAGCATAGAATATGGTGTGACAAGAGAAAACCCTATCAAGAATATGGTGTGATAAGAGGGAACACTAGCAGGGATATCGTGCGATAAAAGAGAGCCATTGCAAGAATATGGCGTGATAACCGAACCCCAGCAAGAATATGATAAGATAACAGATAATACAAGCAGGAGTATGGTGTGATTCAAGAGAACCCTAGCAGGTATATGGTGTGATAAGAGACAACCCTAGCAAGAATATGGTGTGATAAGAAAGAACCCTTTCAGCAATGCGATGTGATTAGATAGAACTCTAGCATGAGTATCGTGTGATAAAAGAGAACACTAGATATGTCGCACACTAGCAGGCATATGTCGCAATTACATAGAACACTAGCAGGCATATGTCGCAATATAGAACACTAGCATATGTCGCAATTACATAGAACACTAGAAGGAATATGGTGTGATTACTGAGAACACTAGCAACATGTATGGACCTTCTCAAGATAACGACACACCGAGTTGCTTTTCGCCGGGCACGACATGCACATATATCAGGTAGTCGCAGGTTAATTAGCACGCTAGCCGACGAGGGTAAATTTTTCATGGTCTCACAATAACTCCATTGCTGGGCACGAAGAGACCTATGCATATTCAGCATCATAGAGGAATGGAGAGAAGTGTGAATCAACGTTTTAGTCAAAGGTTACATCCCGCGTGACCGGACTTTCGGGATAAAGAGCATTAACTTAACTACAGACTGGCGTATTTTGAGTCTTAACTGACGTGACTTCGCACCTCGTTATTAATAGATAATGGATGGCTTCTGCAATATGTGTCGGTTAACTTGCATTTTTCGTGCCATAACGTATGTATATTGGATGCTATGAGGGAACCGTAAGGATGTTTTAAACCAAGCAATCACAAGCAGGTAATGATAGATGTGCGTGTACCTGTTGTAAATAACATTGAATGGCACTCTGTATCCCATTTTGTAAAGACTCAAATCGATCAGCAAGGCGTCGTTCTTATACCTATTGATGCTGAGGGACAAATTCAAAGCTCGACATAAACAAGCAATGGTTATTCGCAGAGGTAGAAGGTTGCGTTTTCACGGTGTTATTGGTGGAATTAAAACTCAGTGAATGCACGCTAGATCGGAACCGTTATGATGAGTGAAGAGGCCGTAAGACACATGAGTTCGTTCTGATTATCATGGTCTGATCTTCACTAACCGCTTAGTGCTGCCTCTGTGGCAGGAGACGGTCATTCTTCACTCGGTAGTGCCAAAGTTACTAGTTGGGACTAGTTGTCGCGTTCCTAAACGGGTGAATGTCGCATTCATTCCAGCGTTCGTGGTGGGTGCCTTCATTGGATACATACACATCCTCCCTTTGCCTTCACTGAGTGACAGCTTTGTTTTTTTTCGATACTGCTTGACGTTTTGACTTTCAAGACGTTTGTTCAGGATATTTTGTTATAGTCCCTGCTCGCAGTTATCGTCAGATCACTATCATAACATCATCCTTGACATGCATAAATTACAACCGGGTTAGGTCGTCAGAGAGGGAAATGGGTGCAATGACTTGCGAAGCGTTTCGATGTAACTTAATGAATATGTCAGGGGTAGTTGTGAATGCTATATGCTCAACTCCGAGTCCCGTTTTTATTCTCACTATATTTGAACCATGTCTGTTATCAACACCAATTCATAAAGGTCACCCCATCATTTGTAGTGTTGCGCAGTACAAAGGTAAATATTTCCCTGGCCTGAAAAGTTATTAGCGCGTCTGTTAAGGCTCTTGATTTGCTATAGGACTGCAAAGCTGAACAAACCACATAGAGCAAAAGAAATGTCATCTTATCCACCAAACGTTTTGCACACCTGGTTAAGATGCCTACAAAAACATCTCATTCTAGCCTTTCTATATCAACATGAAGGCATAGCGACACCGGGCCTATCAAAGGTCATGAACTATTTTGATAGCAACCGACCTGAAGCGTCTAATGACGTTCGTCTGATTAACAAAACCAATTTTGATGAAGCAGATTGCGACTACTACCAACCACCAAGCTATCATTGTACGGAGGAAAAATAAAACGTTTTTAGCACCTAAGTGAGGTTCGGTCATTTACCAAAAATAGACAACGCTTGTTCTTGTGTTACGACCGCAGTGGAATCTAGCGCATTTATCATCGATTTTGTTTTTTTCCAATAGAACAGTGCCAAGTAGAACATAGTAAGCCATTACGTTCTGTCGTTAATACAACTAGAAGCATGAATTAAATTACTGTATACAATGACATAATATCATGAATGTGATTCCTCGACATTTGATACAAATCTGTCGACCACACCGAGTTATAAATTAACAATAGTACATATCCGTTTACAACAGAATCATGATGTGTTGAGCTCTATGACACATCATAATAACAGTTCCGAATGAGCAATGTTTGTCAGAGAGAGATAACCGTAGGTTTTGTATGCTTTATAAAAGCTCATTTACATCAATATATGTAATGCTAACCTATTACAGCCGTGTAAAACATGACTCGGCTACATCATGATGCATATAACGCGAGGAACAATGTTTTCAAGCACTGGAAAAGTATCGACTAATGTCAATGGTGCAACGCCTAGGAGAGAATGACTTGGTTTTGACGTTGCATGCAAAAAATTATTGACACCAAATGAATGATAACATATACGGCAAAATGATTCCCTAGCTAACTTTAGACACCCGATATAATGGCAGGAAGTATTCTAGCCGATAAAACTTATGCTCGTAATTGGCTGTCACGAGAAGTGCAACTTTGAAAATTCGATTAAATATCATAAGGTTCAATTACATCACACAGCCCCTACTCTCAGTGGCATTATGAAAAGTTATCAGAACACAACCACTTGAGCGATGAATGACCAGCGGAATTGCATAATATACAAGCACCTATGTAATAATCTAGCGATAATTTATGAGCATTGCTGAAAAGAAATGTATGCGCTATAATTGCATATGATTATGTCAACCAATCACATGTTTATAGATTAGAAGTAGCCTGAGAATACATCAATGACATTTAAGTAGAGGGTTTGATATCTGGGTTTGTGTATATTCAGCAAACATCAGCCGACTGCCTATATGTCCTCTCGACCACGGCATCACAAACTGCACCGAACAAACGTTCGAGATAGCTCGTGAAATGTTCAAAATTAGAGGTATTTCTTCAAACATGATTGGCTTTTCAATACTCATTGGTATACGTGATGCAGTCCTCCACGCCTGTAGCACGCCTGTACCAGGCCTGTACCACGCCTGCTCCACGCCTGTACCACACCTGTACCACTCCTGTACCACGCCTGTACCATGCCTGTACCACGGCCGGTATCAATCGTTGGTATAAGTGATACAGTCCTCCACGCCTGTACCACGCATCTACCATGCCTGTACCACTCGTTGATACGTGATACAGGCTGCCACGCCTGTACCATTTTCCTAGGCAGTACAAACAGAACGTTCACACATTGATAAGGTGAATACATTACACATGCAGTGGCCCATACTTTGCACTGTGATAAAGAAAATATTTTACGGCTGCAATAACTTTCCGCATTTTGCCATTTAATGAGCTATGAGGGAGTTACAATCATGCCACTGATGCTGAAGTAATAAACATTGAGACGAAGTCGAGAAAGCTAGCGAGCTACAGGGAATCCAACAAAATACTTACAGTGATGGATTGCCCCGTAAGGGTCGTTTTAGTAGCAAATCTGCATAATATATTCAATTGCCTCAAAAGGCTTGGAAGGTGGCGCGATAGTGGCGCCTTGTTGGGAGAAAATGGGCCTTCAAGGGCGACTGATAGTGAGACGCAGGAACGGCGCACACTGTAGGTTACCATGCGTAGTAATGAGCAACTTGAGGGGGTCATGAACAGGACGACAGTTAATTTTAATGAACGTTGTTTGCTATTGTGCAGCAGATTTGAGGAATTGATGGTCTACAAAGCTAGTTTGTGGCAATATTTCTCAATTCCGCAAATCCGCACGTTCAACTGTCGTCCTGCTCATGACCCCCTCAAGTATATATATATATATATATATATATATATATATATATATATATATATATATATATATATATATATATATATATATAGATAGAGATATATAGATATATATATATAGATAGATAGATTTATATATATATATATATAGATAGAAATCGATATATAGATAATATCTATATATATATATATATATATATATATACTATATATATCTATATATATATATATATATATATATATATATATATATATATATATATATATATATATATATATATATATATATATATATATATATATACCTATATGCATATACCTATATATAGAAGGCAGTGGCCCAGATATCTCATTCAATCGGAGCAACGCAAGGTTTTATCATAAGGATAGTCCCCTTACCTGCTATTTGCGTGGCTGCCACTTGCAAACTGATGAGAGCAGATGGCTTTGCGGCATAGCTGAATATTTTGAACCATTTCATCACACAAGTCAGAAACCATTCTGCATAACTGGCACAACTTGGTACCATGGCCACGAGTTGCCTACCATAGTGATGGTTCGGGCACATTCGACATGATTTTGTTCTTAAAGACACGGGACACGGCGCGGGCGATAATAGAGAACTTCGCTAGAAACAGTGGCGTAGTTCAGGAGAACGACTGATCGTCCCAGTGAGCGATAATAGAGACCTTTGCTTCAACAGTGGCGTGGTTCAGCAAACCTATTGTTCAGGCGAACGAGTGGTAACAAAACACATAAACAGTGACAATAACGTTGTTTAAGCACCCAGAACTCCCTCATCGAATCATCAAGAAATGTGCTTAGTACTATACCCTGTGTTATAGAAACCCGGCCTAGGGAAGTGAAACGCTAGTAGTACTTGTGTAGCTATACCAAACCTGTGCTCACCGCACCAGTCTTCGCTACATCGCGCACAAAATTAGAACAATGGCTAGTCGAAAGTCACACAAAGAAGCCCCGAAGTTCGAATTCGCGAAGAAAGCATACCTTGTCCCACGCTTCAGCCTGTGGAAACAACGCATAAAGCTATACGCCAAGACCGAAGGCATCAAAGACCAAGATCTGGCACAACACATCAAGCAAGCCTTGGACGACGATGGTCTAAAAATCTACAACTGCAACTTCTCAGACGACGAGGAGAAAGAACGCTTTATCGAGCAGTTGTTGGCGAGTACCCAAATAGAGGACTTCCGCAAGTGGTTACTTAGCCAGGACGAAACAGTTACCATCGAAAACGTGCTAACATAGGGTCGCAATCAGGAAACGACGGTCAACTCGATCCGACATATTGCTGAACGCAATAAAACAGTCACAACCTCGACCTAAACACCCGACCCTACCAACATCGACCTCATCAAACATACGAAGTTCAAGAAGCAACATAAATCGAAATGCCTCAACTGCAGAGGTGACCACCAGCGTGGAAGAGAACACTGCCCCGCGAAAGAAGTTGTGTGCATCAACTGCAACACGAAAGGTCACTAGGCGTAGATGTACCAGATCTATTAGCCTGTGGGCTACCAATGTTCGAAGCCTTAGGGCCAGTAACTGTCAACTGTGCCATCAGCGCACCTCCAACAGACTCACCGATCAAGGGAAAAACATTAACTCGGTAGAAGATCTGATAGAACTATAACCAAAACAGTTCGACCGCATAGGAAAACTACCAGGAAAAGTCAAACTATACCCCAACGACGGAGCGATGCCATCAAAAGATCCACCTCGCAACGAGAACATACCGGCTGGCACAGCAGCTTGGTCGCCAGTATCAAAAAGACGTATCCCTACGCATGTGCCTTGACCCTTAAAATCTTAACGAATCACTGAGGCGAAACCCTCACAAGATGCTCACGCTCGAGGAGGCCAGCTACAAGTTTCACGGAGCGAATTACTTCAGTAAATTAGACGCCAAAGCAGGATACTAGAGCGCGGAGCTTGAGGAGGAGAGCCAAATTCTCACAACGTTCCGAACGCCATATGGGAAGTATAAGTTCCAACGTCTACCATTCGGGCTAAGTGTAAGCCAAGATCTCGTCCAGGAGAAAATCGACCACATCTTGGAGAACTGCTCAGACACCATCGGCATGGCCGATGACATCGCTGTGTTTGGAAAGACGGAGGAAGAACACGATCGAAACCTACTTACCTTGATGGAAGAAGCGAAGAAAAACGGACAGATGTTCAACAGCGAGAAATGCACCATCAAGCAGACACAAATCGAATACTTTGGCATGGTATTCAGTACCAATGGGACGAAACCAGACAGCAAGAAGATAGCTGACCTCCAAGCCATACCGACCCCAACCTCAAAAACGGAGCTACAAGAATTCCTAGGCATGGTAACATTTCTATCACCATTCATCGAGAATATAGAACAAGAGATGCTCGCCATCACATTTGGCATCAAACGCTTCCACACGTATCTGTATAACAGACGTTTCACTGTGATCTCCGACCACAAGCCTCTGGAAATGATATGCAGCAAGCCTATCACAGCAGCACCACCACGGCTCCAGGCGGTGATGCTCGCCATCCAAGACTATGACTACAATGTCAAGTACGTCTCCGGAAAAGACATAGGCCTGGCAGATGCCCTCAGCCGACTGCCAAATCCTATCAACCGCGAGAATGTCACGATATATGTACGAATTGAACACGTGCAGTTCACTGACAACAAACTTTCAGAGATACGGTCAGCCACCAGAGCAGATTCCGTCCTGGATGCGCTGCGCGACATCATCTTCACAGGATGGTCCGATGAACAAGGGGAGCTACCAACCAGCTTACAATCCTTCTGGTCCTACCGAGATGAACTGTCGGTCGATGATGGACTGATCATGAAAGGAGATCGTGTGTTCATACCTGAACCACAGCGCAAGAGCGTCCTACAAAATCTCCACACCAGGCACATGGGAATCGTGCAAAGCGGGATGTATACTGGCCTCGCATCAAGGAAGCCATCGAGAGGATGTGCAAAGAGTGTGCTGTATGCGAGGAGTCACGAAGGGCCCAGACGTCAGAAACGATGATACCGACTGACATACCCGGTCGCCCATGGAGCGTTATCGGGACAGACATATTCCAGATTGGCGAAGATCACTACCTTATAGTGACTGATTATTACAACAAGTTCCCTCTCGTGGACAAACTGCCGAAACACTCAACATCTGATGCAGTTGCTAATACCATGCGCAAGTACTGTGGCATATTTGGCATACCCGACATCGTCCGATCTGACAACGGGCCCCAGTAATAGGGGCAAGCATTTGTCAAACTGGCAGAAGAATATAGTTTCCGCCATACCACATCATCACCCAAATACCCACAGTCAAACGGCTTCATTGAACGGCAGATTGGGACAGTAAAGCCTATGATAAAGAAAGCCATGAAGACAGGAGAAGACCTAGCGCTATTGAGGCTACGTACAACATCGCTGACCAATAAACTGGACAGTCCAGTAGAGCTCATGTTCCAGCGACGAATCAAAGACTCTATACCTACTAAGATCCGGGACACCAACCCTGATCGCGATGACGTCCGTTTCCAACTACGGCGTCGACAGGAGGTCCAAAAGCACTATCACGACCTTAGCGCTAAAGATCTACCGCCACATATCCCAGGGCAACAAGCATTGTTGTGAGACACGCAAACTCAGAAGTGGTTGCCGGCGGTTGTGAAAGCCAAAGCACCTGAGCCCGGGAGCTATATCATCGAGACACCCACTGGGCAGACGCTACGACGAAATCGTGTCCACATAATGGAGAGTCGTGCATCACGCACGGATGATGACAGAAGATTCGAGAGCAACGCACAACACCGAAAAGTGTGCGCAGGCGTTACCCCGACATTATCACCATGTGTTACACGTCCGCCACCTGAGACACCACCACAGCATACTGGAAAGGAGCACATTAGCAGCGATGTGAAGACTCACACATCAAGAAGCGGTCGCGAGATACGCATCCCAAGCCGCTACCAGAATTAGAAACACCAGAATCTCCAACTCTTATGTTTATGATTGTAATACATGCTTTTGATAGAAAAGGGGGATGTAATATAATGCATATATCTAGCTCTATGTATCATGCACGATGTACGGCATCTAGCGGATGTTAAATATACCACTTTCGGTTTGGCTGGCCATGTGAGTCTGTCGTTTGTTAGTGACGACATAGTGAACAGCTACGTGCGTTTTTCGTTCTGGCGTCCGGTTAGTGATTCTAATCATAGGTGAGAGCTGGGTTCAAGGTTTACGTGAGTAAACTGCATAAGATTCAAATCATCTTAGAGATGCTATTACATTCACGTCCCCGACAGAATCGTATTCCATTCCGATCACCATAGCAATCAGGATGATGCTGATGAAGGTGCATTAATATGTGATTGTCAACCAGGGAGACCATACTCCAGAGCACAAGTTGTGTTCTGTTACAACCATGGAGAACTTACTCCTAAGTTCAAGTTGTGTTCTGTCACCACCAGAGAGACCATACTCCAAAGCGTAAGTTGTGTTCTCTAACCATCAGGGAGACCATACTCCTAAGCGTAAGTTGTGTTCTGCTACCAACAGAGAGAGCTTACTCCTAAGCGAAAGTCGCGATCTGTTACCACCAGGGAGACCATACTCCAAAGCGCAAGTTGTATTCTGCTACCACCAGAGAGATCTTACTACTTAGCGCAAGCTGTGTTCAGTTACCTCAGGGGGACCATACTCAAAAGCACAAGCTGTGGTCAGATACCAGCAGGGAGACCATACTTCAAAGCGCAAGTTGTTGTCAGATACCACATGGGAGACCATACTCCGGAGCGCAAGTTGGGGTCAGGATCCACAAGGAGAGTATATATGAGAATTTATATGAGAACCCGCCATGCGGCCATAGACTATTGCCCATACGGTAGTCCCGTTGAACTGTCTTTGTCGCGAGTAGCGAATGAGCCGTTGCCTTTTGGTCACATTTACTTTTGATCATTTCGCTTCAAGTTAATAACTTTCCAAGAGGCTGTCATTGTCTCTGCGGAAATATTCATATCAGGCCACAGACGGTTTATCGTTATTTCTACTGACCCAATACAATCAACGAGGCTGATACATATATATATTCTTCAGAGAAACAATCATATATATATATATATATTATAAGAGAGAGATATATATAGATATATAGAGAGAATATAGAGATATATATATATATATATATATATATATATATATATATATATATATATATATAGATATATATAATATATATATATGTATGAGAGATATAGATATATATAGATATATATAGTATATATATATATACAGCATATCTGTATATATATATTATATCATATATCTATATAGAATATATTATAAGATATATATATATATATATATATCTATATCTCATATATTGCTGATTATATGTAACTATATAAAAATATGCATATGCTACTTATTTACGACCATGCGGTTAGATCATCCCATTATGTGGGTCGTTGAGGTAGGTATCAAGCTAATTGATTGTCCGTTGGGGTTATCACAATGCTGATTGTATTGTCTGGCTGCCATCGGACAATATATGTTTATCGAAATTTGATGTTAACAAAGTGCCTCGTTTCGACATTAATGACCGTCTTGCCCTGCCATCCTTTTCAATATGTTTACATTTTAAATGCAACACTGAGTTACATGCATCACCTTGGTGAGGCCAATGCAACCAACCTATACGCAGTTAAACTCATTAGTTATTAGTCGGCAGTATATAAGGTGGGGCAGAATTAAATAAGTATCAATTATTTGCTGTTACTAACTAGCATTGATGACAATTATGTTCTAAGTTTCTGACGTGACAAGTATAGCCGTTATAAGCATCCATTCTTCAGGAAAAATTGTTTGGTGATAATATCAGGGCTTTGGTAGAAGGGTTATGGTATAACAATTGGTGTTTTCGTTATATAGTTTCAAAGCTAGATGATGATATTCATCGCAGTAAGTGGCCATATTTGAGGGAATGGCTGGTCAAACTGCTGATGTCTTCACTAGCAACTACGAGATAACATACGCTCAATTGTTTTAGTTTTTATCGCCTATCAGCACAAAAAAAACTATTTACTGAAATTAACATAACGGTAATGGTTCACACCAAGCCGCAATCATTAGTTATACAGCGATAAGTATTACATAACTGTTGTCTATAGCGACTATGGTACTTGATATGTCTATGCTGAAACTCTTGGTCTAACGTAATGTATATGCATTTATGACTGGATCTTTATCTATGCAAATAAGGTCGGCATGTGTGGTTGTACAACCATAATCTTTACAGTACCATCACCGACATAAAACTTATTCTGTTAGTATAGATGATACTACCATGAATTGCAATCTGGATATGATCTAATGGTGGAAAAATAAACTATGAGACGCAGATATATTTGTACCAGCGATAAAACTTGGGTCATTCCTGGGTGTTCAGCTCTGCATCAGAGCAAATCCCATTAATAGTTTGGCATGTTAGGATTAGGGAATATGCCCGAATCTGCCTAACAGTCCGCCACATGTTTCTGACGAGCGAAGGCCTCATTTGTTTTCCTGGTCGACCGCTATAAGGCATGATACACGTGTGAGGACGCCGTAGCACAGAGAAGATAATTATTTGTGGGCTATAGTATAGCAATGTTTGTGCAGATTAGCAGGTGTTTTTTTATTTTCGATTTAGTATATGACTGGCATGTCATATGTATCATCAGGCCGTCACAATTGAAACATTTCGTATCAGACTTCACACAGGGAGTGCAAAGGTTCCACATGTGTATTGATACAATGTTATAATGAATCGTAACGATACCAAACTATATTTAGAATGTTGTCCGAACGATTGCAAAGGCAAACGGACAAACAACTGTTGATCGCATTGACATTGCTACAGTAGATCGATGTGAATATAATTGCAGAGGGGTCGGCCTTTGCGATTGTATCATGCTAAAAAGTAACAAACCGAATGTCCTTGGAAGCGTTGTTAAGGCGACCTGGCATACTTTTCACAATGGATAGGCCCGTCGTCAAGTTAGATTGTCATCGCCCATTCAATTCATTTATCGTCTCAATGGACTGTACAACCTGGACCTGTTGCATTATTACACGCGGACTCGATGGCCTCGCATTATGCCGTAACTTGCAGTCTAAGAGTCATTCTAGTAGCCCCGTGCTAAATGCAATGTAGTCTCTTGACACTTTCTGATAATATTTATCAATTCGAAGTCCTTAGTTACGATTCTTTAATAATATTCGATGCAATGGATCACCTGGCAGGTACTCGAAACGGCCGAATGATTACTTGCCCGCTCTTGATTCTATTTTGTACACATTATCCTGCCTATGGAGTCCTCGTGGTCAACCGACAAACCAATATAACAATTATTGAACCTGCGTACGGTTGCTGACATTTGTGAGACATGTTAATTTCTCACCAAAGCCGCTAGTGACTGATATTTTCAATTGCTCAATGGTAAGCCGCCTATATCGAGCGATGTTATCGCCTATGAAGGGAAGTATTGGACATCTAGGTACTGCTTGTGTATGGCCGACATTCGCTGGAGTAACCTGATCCATTATCTCCTTTTCTACTAACTGATGACACGTGTCGATTCCATTTCTTTTTGGTGCTGGTAATGTGAGCGATGACTCGAATATGCCCGGACAATCATAACAATAGTGATTCAACGCGAAATGATGAATATCACATAGGTTGTACAAAGAAGCTTCCAATAAAGCAGTAACTCTGTCATAGAGATAGCTATATCAGCTTTCCAATAATTCACTCGGGAACTGTTGAAATTCTGTCTCAGAGATAGCGAATCGCATTTTGCCGATGTGAAGACTGGAGCAAACCCTGGTTGAGGAGAATTGTAGACAAATAGACCAAGGCCAAATCAATATCAGCTGCTCTAGTATTAACAATTGAATGAGTGATGCAGCTTGCTTAATCAACCGCTGCAATAACATAAAAATACATGTGGATTGTAATCAAGTTGGTGATTGGTTCTCGCAAACCGATACCAGTGCTTCTGGAAATGTATGCTTAGCTGTGGCTGCATTTCAGTTCCCGGTTAAACGGCAGGTATATTTGTTATTATAGGTCTCTGGGTAGAAATGGCCCTGCAATGCATTACTTACTGACATATTCCATGATACTTGCATTTGGGTATATATTGTTGATGTAACGCTGTGTGATGCAATGTTGTTCAACACCGCATTTCAAATACCACTTATTGCGTTTCGTACACTATCTCGGTGAAATGTTAAACAAGCCCTCTTGCGGTAATCAGGGAGCTATCTGAATTCTGTCAGCATAACACTTAATGAGTTACCAAAGTGATGTCAATGATAAGCTGCATTGGTGACTATGGCACTCGGGTCCTGAGGCATGTACAATAGGGTCTACCATTGCTGATGCATGTACGACATTTCTTTGGTCGCGCTACAATAATGTTCGCAGCACCTGTCCCTACTCGGCTGTGGAGAAGATTCCAAGTTACGTACATGCAACATGACATGTCAGAAGATTTAGTACTTTCATATTGACGCGAGCGGTATAGGGACATTTGGCGGTTCTTCACTCTCAACAATCATAATGACTAACTGTGGAGACATTTATCGGATTAAATAACTCATAACAAAGGCTTATCTGTTATCATGTTAAAGTTATATCTTATAAAGTCGCATTAAGCATCGAATTGAACAAACGAAAAATTGGGATCCCAGCATATATTTCATTGGATAAACCTGAGTATGACAATCGTTGTAGACATGTTTCTAATGAGGAAGATTGTTTGGGTAATTTCTTGTTGGATGAACGATATACAGCAGTCCTGTTCCGCCCAGTACATTAAGATTAGAGCAGTATCGAATGAGAATTATTATGAAGAAAAAAATATTTTTTTATCTTTCTATCCGAAATTGTAGCAGCCGTAGCCACTGAAAGGATTAGCCTGCCAAACTCACGCAATTATTACTTGATAAAGGCTGTACTGTCTGGCGTGCACTGTTGACACCTTCGTATGATAGCCCGATATTAGTGTTTCGGCTAAAGTCATTCGGTGTGTTGGCCTATAATTGTAATTTGCAACACCAGTAGCATTGACTCATGGCTTTAATGGTGATTGATCACAAAATGCCGGTTTTGGATTGACATAGAACCTTAAGGATATCACATGAATAGAGTATTACATCATTGCCAGTGTGATCATGTACACCAAAGTGTAAACAACCACAGCAAGATCACTGATATACAGATAGAGAGAATCGGCTGGACCGAAGTCGAGAGCATGAAGTAAAATCATGTATATAATAAATATGATTCAATACAGGCTCCCCGGATCATTACTCGCTAGATATTAAGTGGGTTGACTATGACAAAAGTAATTTGAATACAGCTCTGCTGGTCCTTTGCAAGCTTCTTTTATTCTAGTTCTTCGCCAGTATTTTTCCATATGCCAAGTGAATTTAATTGACAGATGTGCAAGGTGAGGTAAAAAACAGATAACCATAAAATTCATTAAATTTATTACAACGTATGCATGGCTGTATAACACTTGCTCGGACACGTCATGCATTACGCCATTCTGCAAGTCCTAACATGATTAGTTGTACATGCTCTATATATATCTCTATCTCTCTATATATATATATCTAATCTAATGTTGTAGTTCTACGCTGGTGTGCATCGATATGCCCAAATACATATGAATATATGTATTTATATTGATATATTTACAAATATGCATATATATATATATCAATATATATATTCATATATATATAAATGTATATATATATATATGAATAAATATATAGATATTTTTATATATTTATATATATATATATTATATTTATATATATATGCATATATATATATATATAAATGTAATATATATATATATATATATATATAAATATGTATATATATACATGTATATATACAATATTTTTATTTATATATATATATATAAATATTAATATATATATATATATATATCTATCTATCTCTATCTCTATATCTATATATATATCTCTATCTCTCTATATATCTATCTATATCTATCTCTCTCTATATCTCTATTTCTTGAGAGCTCTGCTGGTGGAGTGTGCGGTAATATGGTCAACCGATCATCACAATAATTATCTTGTGCTTGTCGTCGGCTTACTTTGGAGTCGGTAAGTGTGCTATAACTGGTCACACCGACCTTGCTTTTTAAGAAGAATATTTAACGATTACTCGGAAGAACGTTGCGAAAGCCTTTTGTAAATGAATTAACTGCAATGCTTTGTTCAATGGCCGCCGACGTGCCATTCTTTCACATAATGTGGTCGGAATGACCAATACGTTATTTTATATCTCCCTGACATTTAATGTTGTTCTGTACTATCGCGTGCAGCCTACTGAGTAGGCGTCAATATGCTGGCCATACCTCGTTATATTGTCCAGAATAACAAAGTGGCTTATCCGAATCCATCCAATACACGAGCAAATACAAAGCTAAGCATATTGGCACTAGTCGTGATATGTTATAACATATACAACACTTCATTATTGCAAAAGTGTGCCCTTGAGAGAGATTCTATTCTCATAAATACGGTGTGTTCAGTGAATGCAACAGAAGGTACCATGCCAATGGAAATTAATAGTCGGTCTATTCGCAGTCTATCACCATGCAACGTTGTTGTAAATCTCGAGTAGTGTTCTCCTTAAAATGGCTATATCTGAACTATTGCCGAATCCTTCTGTCACTAAGACAGTGACTAATTAGTCCCGAATGATCTCTTAACTTAGGGTTCGGTAATTACTGGTTAGAAATTGTGATCCAACGAGGCTCACAATGCTCGTGTATGGTAAGGACGGCAACCTGTGGTGGTGTTTGGGGGTAGGGGTGAGGAAGGTGGAGTATGCGAAGTACGTGCGTTAAGTATAATATGGTGAAATGATGATATTTTAGGGCTAAGATTAACTTTAGAGTATCTGTTCTCCTATTAAGCAGAGTTATAAGCTGATCAGTCTGCCCGAAATGCTGCTGTGGATGATACAAGAAGGTAGAGATTGGATATACCTTGGACATAGTAATCGTTGGTTATGAATAGCTGGCACGTTTTGCAATATATATTGAGACTTATTGAATTATTTGAGCACGTATCAGATCTTGAAAGTCCGCGCCTTGCTGTTAATAAGGTGAAGGCATTCCGCGATAGAAGAATGATAATGTGGGGAGCCTGTGTACATATGTTATTCACAAGGTTATACAAAGATAAGGAAGCCGACTGCTGCATTGCTGCCATAGTGAGCTTCATGAAGATGGTGATAAAACGCGCATAAAACTATTGCCTAGCGTATATATACATTTCTGCTTGAAAGAAAAAATGTTTTAAATGCTATCTAAACACCGACCACATTAGAGTGTCACTGGCCTGCTAGGTTGATTGTTCTCTCATTGCAGGTAATAATGAGATGTTAGAGAAGATTCATTGTAAACATTGTAGACATCATAAGCCGGTATGTGTTAACTCGATATTACAACTTAGTGGTAATATTGCTAGAGCCTACATGCCACAATCCCACACAAAAATTTGGTCTCTTGCGGAAGGTTATACTGACAGATCGTGTTGCACTTCTCCAGGCTTAATATATATGTACTTGCAGCTATTTTAAGCAATGTATCCAGTGGTTCTTCCCTTATTGGAAGACAATGTCCAATAATGCAACATTTATCTATAATTAAATAAGATATCCTCAGTGAATTCCACCATATTTTCCATGATTATATTCGAAATGATTAGTCAAACTCCCCAGGTGGCTTTAACCATCGCAAATCCTTGTTGTGAGATCCTATGCTGCTGCTGGGCGTGCTCGTGCAGTATACAACGACAGTAATAAGTAAACAAGCTTGTTGTACTGCCGGGTTATAAGACATTTTAATGTCCATACCTAATAAAACCGACCCAGCAGAGTGCTGACAAGTAATGCTTACCTGTTGCATAGGGCCAATATATGTCAATTGTCATGTCGGGCTCGGAGGGTGGCGCGATAGTACAACATTGACAAAACACGTGTTTCTGACCTTTTGTTATTGTCTCTGACTATTTCTTTTTTAGTACCTTATTGTAATAGGGCGCTTCCAGATGGCTGAGGGGCAGGCTTGAAATAACTACGAAATGATATACTACTATGCCCACATACAGTCACAGCACTTTTTTCTGTCAAAATGTTTACAAATATGTTGGTTTGACACTTTTAATATGACAGTCTAGTCGTAATAACGTACAGAGATAATCTTTGAGGAATTATTTCTTTCAATTTTGAATTTCACAGCAAAATTAAATTTTAACATCTAACCATTCGTTGACATTACCTGATAACCTCAAGATCTTCCTTACAACCATATATACTTTGATCCAAATGATCAAAATAACATTTAAGCAGGATATGTTCATTTGAAGTTTTGATAGATTTTAATTTTTATACCGTACAAATGTACTTTTTCTCATTATTCGTCTATATACAACTTTGAATTAGTTCGCAAAACACGGCCAATATCTCATTATAATCATATCTACAATAAATATTGTAATTCTAATCCATAATGACGGAAAATGATTTCAAAATTTCTGTATTCCGCAAATATACGCAAATATGCGCCAATATATATATATATATATATATATATATATATATATATATATATATATATATATATATATATAGATTTATATATATATATATATATATATATATATATATATATATTTATATACATATATATATGCATATATATATAAATGAATATAAATAGAATATATACATATGTACATATATATTTATGCATATATATATATATATATAAATATAAATATAGATTTATATAAATACATATATATATATATGTATATATACATATAAATATATATATATATATATGCATATATATGTATATATATGCATATTTATATATATACATACATATATATATATAAAAACATATATATGCATATATATATATATATATATATATATAAATATAAATATAGATTTATATAAATACATATATATATATATGTATATATACATATAAATATATATATATATATGCATATATATGTATATATATGCATATTTATATATATACATACATATATATATATAAAAACATATATATATATATGTATATATATATATATATATATATTCATATATATGTATATATATTTGGAAATTTACTGTTGAGATTCATCGCATTTCCGGCGCGAGTGGCCATATTCGATGGATTGGCTGGTTGAAGGGGTTATATTTCTATATACTAGCATCTACGTAACAGCGAATGTGCAAACTTGTCGCTTTTAATCACCTATCAGCAGGAAAACACAGCTTATTAGTTATGCAGTGATGATAATTACATATTTGTGGTTCATAGGTACTAAGTTACTTTATATGACACGACTGAAACGCTGCAATTTACGTAATGGATAGTTATTTATGACAGTATATCATTCTTTCCGTGCAGAAATGGTCTACCTGTGAGATTACGCAATAATATCCAATTTCAGCGCAATAAAGCTCATTCAGTCAGCATCCATTAATTGCAATTAAGTAGCGAATTAAGGGTTGCAAAATAAACTTACATTTATGGCAAGCATATATATTTGTACTGCACGGCCGTCCCAGAGATAAAACTGGGCTCTTTCCCGCATACTCAGCTATACCTTAGGTCGAATTCCATGCATTGTTCGACATTTTAGAATTGGGGAATATGTATATGCCTAACAGTCCACCACATATTTCTGACGATCAAAAGCCTTTAATATTATAATGGCATGGCTGCTCTGGGGCATGATGCATTATACTCACATGTAAGGACGCCGTAGCACGAATAACATAAATATTTGTAGATCATCGTATAGCTACGTTTGTGTTGAACACGTATACACAGGTGCTTTTTATGCTCGATTAAATATATGCATTGCATGTCTCATGTAGTATCAGGCCCCGAAAAACGAAAGATACGGCATTTTGTTTCAGACTTAATACAGGGAGTACAAAGTTTCCACATGTGTAGTAATACAATGTTTTATATTGTATCGTGTCAATAACATGCTTACGTTGCGACGCCTGTCGTGATGATTGGGAAAGCAAACGGCCAAACATCAGTCACCTGATCGATTATCTACGTTTTTATCAACTGATGCCACGTGTCGATTCCATTTTGTTGGCGCTGATAAAGTGAGTGATCTACGTATTGGTATCATTTTTTATAAATTAAAAATTTATTCTGAAATACTCCTTTGGGCAAATATTCAGTGACATAACGTATCAAGTCACGTGTAGATTTGCGGCGCATGTACATGCAACTCGAATATGTCCGGACAATCATCACAGTTGTGATTTAAAGCTAAATGATGATTATCACATAGGTTGTGCCGTGTAACCTCCCATAAAGCAATACCTCTCTCTCAGAGATAGCGATAATAGCTCCCCAAGAGTCCGGTCAAGAACTGTTAACATTCTGCCCCAGAGATCGCGAATCGCAGTTGTGTCGAACCGAAGACTGGAGCAAACCCTGGTCAAGGAGAATTCATGATAAATAGAGAAAGGCCGAATCAATTTCATTTGCTTTTGGTATTTGTAATGAGTGGTGCTTCTTGCTTAATTCATATCTGCCATAGCAGTATAAAAACATGAGAATTTTATGCATAAGTAGTTGGTGATCGGTTCTGGCTAACCCCTACCACTGGTTCTTGAGCTTGTATGCTTAGGTGCGGATGCAGTTTAGCCCTTGATGAAGAGACTAGCATGTTTGCAATAATAGGCCTCTGGATAGAAATAGTCCTGCAATGCGTTATTCACTTACATATTCAATGGTACATGCATTTGGTTATATATATAGATATATATATATATATATATATATATATATATATATATATATATATATATATATATATATATAGAGATATATATATATATATATATAGATATATAGATATATATATATATATATATATATATATATATATATATATATATATATATATATATATAATATGATATATATATATCTATATATATCTCTATATATATATATATATATATATATATATATATACTTTCTAATGTTGTAGTTCTACGCTGGTGTGCATCGATATGCCAAATACATATGAATATATGTATTTATATTGATATATTTACAAATATGCATATATATATATCAATATATATATTCATATATATATAAATGTATATATATATATATGAATAAATATATAGATATTTATATATTTACATATATATATATTTATATTTATATATATATGCATATATATATATATATAAATGTAATATATATATATATAAATATGTATATATATACATGTATATATACAATATTTTATATTATATATATATATATATATATCCTATAGATATTATATATATATATATATATATATATATATATATATATATATATATATATATATATATATATATATATATATATATATATATATATATATATATATATATATTTCTTGAGAGCTCTGCTGGTGAAGTGTGCGGGTATGGTCAACCGATCATCACAATAATTATCTTGTGCTGGTCGTCGGCTTACTTTGGAGTCGGTAAGTGTGCTATAACTGATCACACCGACCTTGCTTTTTAAGAAGAGTATTTAACGATTACTCGGAGGAACGTTGCGAAAGCCTTTTGTAAATGAATTAAGTGCAATGCTTTGTTCAATGGCCGCCGACGTGCCATTCTTTCACATAATGTGGTCGGAATGACCAATACGTTATTTTATATCTCCCTGACATTTAATGTTGTTCTGTACTATCGCGTGCAGCCTACTAAGTAGGCGTCAATAGGCTGGCCATACCTCGTTATATTGTCCAGAATAACAAAGTGGCTTATCCGAATCCATCCAATACACGAGCAAATACAAAGCTAAGCATATTGGCACTAGTCGTGATATGTAATAACATATACAACACTTCATTGTTGCAAAAGTGTGCCCTTGAGAGAGATTCTATTCTCATAAATACGGTGTGTTCAGTGAATGCAACAGAAGGTACCATGCCAATGGAAATTAATGGTCGGTCTATTCGCAGTCTATCACCATGCAACGTTGTTGTAAATCTCGAGTAGTGTTCTCCTTAAAATGGCTATATCTGAACTATTGCCGAATCCTTCCGTCACTAAAACAGTGACTAATTAGTCCCGAATGATCTCTTAACTTAGGGTTCGGTAATTATTGGTTAGAAATTGTGATCGACCGAGGCTTACAATGCTACCTACACAGGCTCGTGTATGGTAAGGACGGCAACCTGTGGTGGTGTTTGGAGGTAGGGGTGAGGAAGGTGGGATATGCGATGTACGTGCGTTAAGTATAATATGGTGAAATGATGATATTTTAGGGCTAAGATTAACTTAAGAGTATCTGTTCTCCTATTAAGCAGAGTTATAAGCTGATCAGTCTGCCCGAAATGCTGCTGTGGATGATACAAGAAGGTAGAGATTGGATATACCTTGGACATAGTAATCGTCGGTTATGAATACCTGGCACGTTTTGCAATATATATTGAGACTTATTGCATTATTTGAGCACGTATCAGATCTTGAAAGTCCGCGCCTTGCTGATAATATTGTGAAGGCATTCCGCGATAGAAGAATGATAATGTGGGTAGCCTGTGTACATATGTTATAGATGCTCAGTGTAGCTCAAAAGAAATCTTACGATTGAAATAATTCGAAAGATGCAAACAGCAGAACAAGTTCTATAATTATGACTAGATCTCCCACCTGAACATGCGACATATATATATATATTTAAGCTCTTAACATTCTCCATTGTAGGTATGGTAGTGCCAGATGAAGTCCACTGACATTGCACCATTGTTCTATCATTATGGTCATGAATAGCTTACGTGTTCGCCATTGTCCCTGATGGATATGCTTCTAAACGGCGACGAACCGGCTAAGGATATGATGTACGTCAAGGTTGAGCAGCCGCCAAGCGTATGAAGGCAATGTGTCATTTGATGAGTGCCCGCTGCCACTGCGCGAATTCAATCTACTGACAATTTGTAAGACATAGAATTAGAATATGGATCACCAGGCAATATAGATTTTAGAAAGCTACACGTTGTATTAGGAACAACCTTAAGTATATCATCACTGATATTATCATCAGTAGCAGCATTATCTGCAACAACTCTATGACAAGAGTCCAAAGTGGAAATGCTACAGACTAAGGCATGCATTAGCTAATTTCCGACCACATTGGCAAACAATAACTACGATGTTCTACACTGGTAACTGAAATTTCTAATGGATCCCATACACCGCTTTCAAACACTTGGATTCACATCAGCATCGCCATACAGAGGTAGCCTCGACGCTTAGTAAAAGTAAATGTCGTGATGTAACAAGCGGTTTGGCCAGCTCTTGATAAAAATTACAGCCTTTTCCACACAGGCTTGTGACGTCTTGGCGCCAAGATGGGCTACAATGTACATAGCGGATCGTCAGGTAAGTAACGTAGCATAATATGGCTCTGAAGGGATTGTACCAGCGTTGGCACTTCTAAGGGTCACGCTTTGGCTCTTGGGGACATTAACTCATTATGTTCTAACCGGTCTACTTAACTATAAACCACATATCAAATCGTCATTAGTCTCAATCCAGGAATGTAATTCCCACAATGACATGTCTGTGTGTAATCCAGTACATGCTTATATATTACAGGTTACGTCACAATATGTGTTCTCCTCTTAAGCACATGAGCCAGAAATGCGGTAAATGACACCATGTCGTTCTTACAGATAGCCAATACAGCTAGTAATCATTCGCACTATTGCCCTGCGCTGATTAACAAATAGCATACTAATGCAGTATCGTGTCTCATAACCGCTATCAGCTTATGTTGTCATGTCCGAAACTCAAAGGACGACCTTCAACTCGAATCGTATGTGTTTTATGAGAGCAACTGCGACACATACCATGGATGTATAAGCGAGAATTAACAGTATGACATATTACGATGGAGTTTAAACCATACACGCCCGATTGGCCCATTACAAATAACGTTCGTTTTAGAAACCAAGGCTTTATTACTACATTTCCTGTGGTCAATAAAACAGAAACCAACGTGCGGGTCGTATTTCAAATTAGATATTCTAAGAAAAATATTGCCATGCCAAAGTAACGTTTAAAAGTCAAACGTCCTTTATTGATATGAAGAATATCACATATGCTATTCATAAATACATATCAATTGTCCAGCATTTAACTACGTTCAAATAAGTCAATTTAATTTTCTTTTGTCTTTCATACGGAGAAATTAAACCTACCACTCCATGTGTTGTTGCACATTAACCCAGCAGCTCGGTTCTACGCACCATGCTACCAGAATGGTCTCTTATATCATCGACAGCTGATATGACATGGAAGCTGTCGTCATCTACCGATGTTACGGACCATAGTGGTATAGCTCAGCGACATTGGCTATCAGGGTTGGTAACTTGCTGCGTTTTCTTCCACTGTTCAGGGCACGATACCAGCTGATGCTCAATTGTACATGCGTCAAGACACTTATCCTCTATTTTGCGTAACCTCTTGTATCCAATCATTTTGGATGTCACTAGTCTCGACCTCTGCCAACTGGAGTCAAATAAGATATCCAAGCTAACGCCGTTGCCCCTTGTGTTCAATATCTGTGATCTAGTTCTTGACGACTGGCTATAACTTCCTCTTGCAACTTGTAAAATAGAGACTGGGGCGGTAGTGAGTGCCAACCAGGTGTGCTGAAAAGCATTTGGAGCCGAGTAGATAGATTGCAAGCAAGAATGCGCTTAAAATGGTGATGAAGTTAAAACTAATGCCTAGCGTATATATACATTTCTGCTTGAAAGAAAAAATGTTGTAAATGCTATCTAAACACCGACTACATTAGAGTGTCACTGGCCTGCTAGGTTGATTGTTCTCCAATTGCAGGTAATAATGAGATGTTAGGCAATTGCAGAGAAGATTCATTGTAAGCACTTTAGAGATCATAAGCCGATATGTGTTAACTCGATATTACAACTTAGTGGTAATATTGCTAGAGCCTACATGCCACAATCCTACAAAAAAATTTGGCCTCTTGCGGATGATTATACTGACAGATCGTGTTGCACTTCACCAGGCTTAATATATATGTACTTGCAGCTATTTTAAGCAATGTTTCCAGTGGTTCTTCCCTTATTGGAAGACAATGTCCAATAATGCAACATTTATCTATAATAAAATAGGATATCCTCAGTGAATTCCACCATATTTTCCATGATTTTATTCGAAATGATTGGTCAAACTCCCCAGGTGGCTTTAACCATCGCAAATCCTTGTTGTGAGATCCTATGCTGCTGCTGGGCGTGCTCGTGCAGTATGCAACGACAGTAATAAAATGCAATTCAAGCTAGTAAACAAGCTTGTTTTACTGCCAGGTTATAAGACACTTTAATGTCCATTCCTAATAAAACCGACCCAGCAGAGTCATAATACTGAAGTGCTGACACGTAATGCTTACCTGTTGCATAGGGCCAATATATGTCAGTTGTCATGTCGGGCTCGGAGGGTGGCGCGATAGTACAACATTGACAAAACACGTGTTTCTGACCTTTTGTTATTGTCTCTGACTATTTCTTTTTTAGTACCTTATTGTAATAGGGCGCTTCCAGATGGCTGAGGGGCAGGCTTGAAATAACTTTTGATGGTCGAGCGCAGCCACAGGGTTATTATTCATAGTAATGAGCTACGTTTGATCGTTATGATGAGGACGAGAGTGGATGCGGGAATTATTTCACTTTGTCCGCCATTATACAGCCGATTGGAGATTGGGCATTTTTGACAATTTTGCTTATTAATGAGAACACCGAAATTAAAGAGGATAAGGGAGTAGGCCCAGATCAAAAAAGCCGACCATTGTAGAATGTGTATGAAGTGGCTTGTCATTAGACAGTTATTAAGGTAGAAGCCCGGGGGTAGAAGATGCCGTCCACTTTCGCGGATCGAATTCTATCAATCTCGATCAGCAGATACTGTTAACATCTGAAAATAGGCGGTTTATTAATTGATGCTTACTTTTGTCTTACATCGCCAAATGACCAGAGCGACATGCTCTATACCACATGTGGTATATCACGTAATTGACGGATTACCCTGTATCGCTGCCTGGTACATGCGCCATATCCGGCGGCGGATAAACTTGCCGGAACAGTTAGCGGTATGATCGAACTGGTTTTAATGAAAAGTTGTTGAAACGAAACCAGTAGATCTCACTAATATACCAATGGATGTCAATGGTTGCGATAAGAATAGCTAAACAAGCAAGTACAGTGACCGATACTGTAATTTAAAATCCATTTATTAAAATGGATAGTTCTGATATTTGAATTGGATGAATTATATAATGGAAGCACATCAGGAAACTTCCTGATGGCCAAATCGATTGTTATTGCTAGTTTCGATGTTGATTATAGAGGCAATAATATGATACATACTATATGAGACTAAGTATAGATCATGCCAGTTCCATTGCTGCATATGTACTGTGGATTTGCTAGATATCATGAAGAAATGATTCGTGGGATAACAAACTACGCATGACGTGGTTATGTTCTTAAAGACGGGGTGTGATGGCTTGGCTTACATGTTTGTGTGAATAACGCTATCGGGAGCAGTGCTTTCGATTGATTATGTTTACCTCTTGAAGAAGGCTTGGAACAAACGACTCGCAGCATTACGATCCCCTGTGATGATCATGCGGAAGCTTCAAAGAGTGTTACGAGCGATATGCGATTCTAGTGACACTAGTGCATCTGTCAATCTTTCCGCGACATCGATGTATACGGCGCAAAGATGGAGAGAGAAAAGTTGTGGCCAATGTCCGAGCACTAAAGTCAGCTTTATACTTCACTTGTTCACCAGTTTTGGGATGCCACGCCAGATTTCACTGATGGATATATCTGCAATCAATACACAACAACTCACATAGGATGTACAGTGACATTAAGGCGCAAGCGTAAATCAACTGATAGCTGCTGAATATAAGCATGAGCTCGTTATAATCCGTCGTAACCACTGCATAGGTTGGGACCTGGGCTTAAAATATCGCATGGTTAATTATGTTGTTGGTCGCCTCATTATAATCTATCGAAAAAAGAGCCAACTTTTAATATTGTATTATCCCACATGACGGCTATTTTATTAGTTTGGTGAGGAGGAAACTAAATGAAGAAGGTCATTCATGCTCGCGTCAATGTGTTCCCGTACATTAACAAATGAGGTTGAACGTTGGTTGAATATTTTATATTTTATGAGTGTGATTAACATGAGAGTTTCTGCTTGCTTATGTCACAAGTCGTACCAGCTGATCAGCGTACCAGCGTAGGAAACATGGAGATTGGATCTATCTTGTAGGTTATAACTGTTGGTTATGTAAACCTGACACGTCTAGCAATTCTCATGCGGCTTATTGAATCCTTTTAGCCTGCAACGTAGCTTAAGAGTATAGTGAGGGCGAGTCACTGCAGGAAAATTATTTTGTCCGAGAGCCTATGTTCGTGTTAGAATTACACGTCTTGCATAAATGAATGAGCTGCAAGTTCCATCGCATGTCGTTTTTATGGAGACTGAGTATTCCTTGTGAGGTTCAACAGCGATCCCGTTTTAGTAAGGGTGATTTATACAGGTTTGCTTTTTATGCGCTGCGTTGAAAGATGACCCACGTTGCTCGGCGGAAATTATACGATTGAAATAACCCGAAAGATGCAAATAGCACACATTTCGCTAAGGCCTATAGTTATGACTAGATTACACATCAGAACACGCGATGTTGGTTAAGTTCGTAACTTTCTCATTTGTCAGCATGAGATGTTACTATCTAATGCATACAAGCTAACGTAGAAAGGTGTCTTGTATTATGCAGCAATCATATTACATACAGGGCTGTATACAGATAGAATGCGTGCGCAGTTGCCAAAATTAAGAATGTAGTCCAATAGTACCATGCCTTAATAAATGGGTCACATTGTTAACATACCAGCTCGGTGAGTGGATTTCACTGTCACTTTAGTTAAAATGTTAGATCTCGCGCTATTTCATTTAACGTTCCGCCCATGAGACCATTGTACGATCACGATGTTCATGTATAGCTTATGGGTTTTCTACTGTCATAAAAGTAAGCCATTGTTCCCGGTGGATATGCATATAAACGGCAAAGACCTGGCTGAACAATATATTTTTGTGAAACGTTACAGTATTTGTGCCCTGATCAGGCGTGGCGCAGCATGTGCATATCATTCGCTCCTCTTAGTCTGCATTCGATCGATGATTATCAATGTTGAAAGATGGTTATGTTTTGCGCTCCATTTTATCAATATATTGTATTCACCAATTGAATGTGGGATCAGTGCTTAAAACTAAAGCGACTTCGGTCCTCTCTTTGGTCTGCACTCGATCAATGACCACTCAGATTCATGTACCGTCAGTGAGTCTGCTTCAGCTGATCACAACGACCTAGCTGTCTTGGGATAAACCTTTTGAGATTGAATGACTTGATGACAGCCTGTGAGTGCATAGCCATTTATTTTGAGGAGGAACCGACCGCAATTGTCCACAACACCAAGAAAATGCGTTTTCTATTGTTTTGCCTGGTTCTTTGACATTTTCAATTCACATCAGCATTACATTTGCTTACCCGTTTTTAAGGGGTATCTTTTAACAACAAGAACAGTAATTTAGTCTTCCGCCTTTCACTGGATATTGATTTCGTAGATAACACTAATTGCAATTAAGAGACGCAAAAAAAACCGGCGAGAATATAGGATCTTATATCCATCTATGTCTGTTAAAGTGTCCCATTCATTCGACAGGACCGGAAACTCCATGTAGACACATTGCCCTGTCAACTATCCTGCCGATTTTGATTGGCGTATTATTTTGTTAAGTCTTAACATCATCCCACCTGCATAATAATTAGGGAGTGCTTTACGTGAATTTTTACCAAACAATATCATAATTAGCAAATTCAATGTGTATCGATATCGTCGTTCTTGTTGACGGCATGAAATATACTAAATAGGCAAAACACAATGCAAATCACCTTGATTAGAATTCACAATTCAAGCACCTCACTGATACGCTAGTTGCATGTGCAATTAGTTTGCAATTGGCTAAGAAACTACGGAAATCATACTAACGATTATTCTAGGGTCCTCATACTACACGGCAAAGGATGGCCGCCTGATTCCATATAACCGGGCATTCACAGTTTTATGTGTTTTCATTATCAATCCCATACGGACTGTGCTCACATACTTAAGCAATTTGGACAGAAATCGCCACCCGATAACTAAAGCTCAGCCGAATTAAATCACGATATTCCACTCTTGTGAGTTCCAAACCGACAATATTCCCTCTCTAGTAACTCGCCTTTGTCAGTGTAAACGAAGCAGCCTTTAGAACGCGACATGCCCTCTAGAGGTTTTTCGGTATATAAAAGCCGAGATTCTGCTGCTGCAACTAGGCTACATGCTGTTACCATTAGTGAACATTTACGACCATATTAACGTTTCCGAAAACAACTTAGACATGTAAAAAACAGCTTTAAATCATTTATATGCTAGAAGCGCGAGGAGGGATGATCAACATATGACAAACTTCTTACAGCAATAATAACTATCTTTATCTACCGTGCACATCAGCCGGTAAGATAGGCATTGGAAACAAACTGGTGATGCAATTCTCAAACAATAAATTACCAATCGCCAGAAACAGGCTCAGAATTTCAGTTGTTGCACCACATGCATGAAGAGTTTTCTATGCGACGTGAACTTTCACACAACGATGAAATTCCTGAAAATTGATGAGACAGTATTACAATGGAAGATACATCCACAGGAAACGCCGAAGGAAAAGGTTATTCTACCAAACTAACATCAATATCCACACAAGGGTAATATGGCTCAACTGGTATAAAGGCCAACAATTAGAAATAAGGCACAAAATGACCAGTTAAACGGTTTTCACTATAAATGATGTTCCCCAATCAGCCTTTATTATTCTAATAAGTTACGACACAAAGATTTCAAATATGGACAAACGATTCTCAAGGTGAATAATGGGCAGTTATTGATAAATATATTATATTTGCAGTTTTAAAGGCCTGTATGATGCGAAAATGGACGTTGCGTGTGTTTTGTTTCATCGTTGATGAGTGCATAATTTATCCACATAGGTATCAATGCAATGGCCATACCATGTTAAATTTTCCGGAACGCCGGATTAGCTTTAAACCAAATCCATCTTTTACTCGAATACAATGCTCGACATTCTGACGAGCGCTAGGTTCCTGACTGCCACCATGCGAATTCAATCGACTGACAATTTGTCAGACAACAAATATGAATATGGATCAACTAGCAATGACTATTTTAGGAAGCTGCACGTTGAATTAAATCATGATTAATATTATTATTTAATAGCACAACTATCTGCCACGGCAAGCTAGTTGTGCAAAGGTCGACATAACAAGGATCATATTTGGGCATGCTGAACACTAAGGCATATATTAGCTAATTTGTGACCATATGGGCCAACAAAAACTAATATTTCTTACACTGGAAGCTGATAGTCATAATGGATCCCATAAACAGTTTGCAAACATTTGATGACCACACTTTATCTAACATATGAAAGCCTTACCTTTAACATCAAGATCGATATAATGTGCAACACTAATCGGCGATTTGATTTAATGCAGGAGAAATATTTAAGTGATATCTTATTTGGTTTGTTATGTGCTCATTGCCTGATTTTTGGAGGACATGTTGTCATATTCAAATACTACCAAATGTTTTAATAGAGGGGTTATTATTGCCAGGCGAATAATACGCACGAATTTGCACAGATGCACCGATCAAAGGTCATTAACCAGGCCGTTACATTTATTGTGACACATTTAACGAATTCGCAAAGGAGAGTGTTATAATAATTACCGCATTGTCTGTAGAGCGCTGGTGATGAAGTGCGATGTAATATTGTTTGCTAAGCTGCGATACAGTGAGCTGGTGCTAGGCGTCTGATTACATCAGAGTCAGCAGTAAGCTTCAGCTGATCGCACCGACCTTTATTTCTGCGGAGACCATTAAGTAAAGTTGCAAAAGCCTTTTATAAACTAATGAGCCGACAAATGTTCTGCAATGCTTTGTTAAAGGTATATTTGTATACAACAAAGACAATAATTCTGCCATCTGCCTAGCACCAGATTTTGCTGACCCAGAAAGCACTACTGTATAATTCAATCACACCAAATAATGGTGAACAACTACAATTGATCTAATATCTGTGGAACTACAAATCCGTTAGTGCTGGTGAATCGTTTAGGATAACCGTATTGAATTGCCTTTGAGAGAGCTGCTTTTCTTAACATTGCGGTGTGTTTTCAGTGAATACAACAAAAAGTACCGTGTTAAGTGTTCGCCTTTGTTTGCGGGCTGATCCTACAGACCTACGTATTAGATATGTTGGCATTTATCATGTAAAAAAAAACAACATTAACTATGAAACAATGCAATTTGAAACAATAAATGGACGTTTGGTTGTATGTGGGTAATCAAATCGCCTGATTCCATCGCATATAGCATGATGATGTCTGATTGGCCTTGACCTCACATAGTTCTGTCTAATAGAAATCCCGATGATGATAGTTGTGCTATTATGGCAGCTGAATTGTAAATCTATCCTTTTTATATCCATCAGGAAAACTTTTTCGTGTAGTAATGATTATCGCGCCTTGGGGTAAGGCTTAGATATTATTATTTGTCCTTCCATGGCGAGTTTTTTTACTTCAATTTACCAACATGGCTTGTATGTGTACAGGTTAAATGGAGGTTTATTTTCTATTTCAATCCACATGCAGAACACAGAGTAGAAGTGAGTCTCTTTTGAAGCATATCTTGAAGTTGACAAGCGTCAGTCTCTTTTGGAATCTGGCTGTCTACCTTCTGACTTCTGTGACTTCTGTGAGACTTCTGTGGAACTTCTGTGTAGGTGCGCGTTTTTGTGGGTCTTATATACGATAGAATTGGCTTAACTGCTCCATATAAGGGAATGGATAATCCACCATACCAGAGCTACCCCCCAATACAACGCATTCCGATGGTATGCATCATGCAAATGGGATTCTGAGGTGAAAGGGATCCTGAGGTGAAGGTAATTGCATTATATAAAACATATCCAATTGGTTGGGATAGAGAGTTTGAAATGCTAACACACAGCATTCACATCTCCAAGGTCCGACAAAAAGGAAAACAATTTACTCTCTAGACACCTAAGCAACTGTGCAGATATGAATAGATCAACATTTAGCAACAACATTACGCTTAATCCTGGCTACCAATCTCGTCATAAATTACTTTCCTAACCTGCAGCCATCTTCGTCATAAATAGATAAATTGATTAATTACTTCGAACCAATTTAAATAAACATTACATTAATAAATCAAAACAGAATCGTTACATTACTCCCGTGGCAAGGAGTTTTAAAATACTTCCGCTAGTTACACTCTTGTTTATGCATTATCACACTGCTCAAAAATAATAATTTTTCTTTTCGTTATTCACAACAAATTTTGATTGCACAATACTAGCACATTTTAGCATTACTATAAATAGCCAAAGTATTGATTCTCATAACGGATCGTTTTTCTTTAAATAATGGGCGCAAAAGAACGCAAAGAAGTTCATTTTCCCATTTAAATAGTTTGCATAACTCTTAAGAATTATATTTACATTACATAGATATCAGCGTACCCAGATATTTCTTGAACATAGTAGCACCAATTCCAAAATACAATTCAAACATATAATACAATTTCAAATGAATAAATAAAAAGGAAATTTAAATTCATCGATAATTCAAGTATCCAATAAAACGTTCTACAGTTAGAATCAAATAGAGCAACAAATCATTACAATTAATCAATAATGAAAATACACTAAAACCAATTGTCCAATATTACGATTAACCAATCAATTATTCAATAATAACACTGACATGTTCTGAGCTTACTCCAGAATGGTTCATTCTCAAGTTTGTGATCATAAGTTTTAACTGAGACTTCAGGACTTTTAGACCAGGGATTAATATCAAATGCTTTTAGCCTTTTATGAATTAGGATGGACAGGAAGATAAGTAAAACGATGGCTACAAAGAACCAAATCCTCCAAATCAACTCTATAACCTAATAGATCGATTTCCGTTTTGCCAAAAGTGCATTTCGAGGGCTGTGACTGTAATTCCATCTCACGTAAACGATCGAATACCATTCTGAGATGAACCTCGTGTTCTACAATAGATTTTGAGTAAACGACTATATCGTCAATGTACACCATACAAATCTTGCCAATAAAGCCATGTAATGCTTTCATCATACTTCTTGGAAAAACAGCTGGGGCATTTGTCAAACCAAAAGGCATTCTTTTGAACTCAAATAGTCCTAAATGACAAGTACATGCGGATGTAAGCATTGATTCAGTGGACACGGGAGCTAGCCAATAACCCCTTTTGAGGTCAATGGTGCTAAACACTGCATTACCCTTTAACGAGTCAAATACTTCTTGTATTCTGTGCAAGGGATACGCATCTTTTCGAGTAATTGCATTCAGCTTTCGGTAGTCATTACAGAAACGGTAAACGGATACCCTATCATATCAATAGTACACACTCCATATATGCTTAATGCATGTCCTGTAATGCTGGTTAAATGACTGCCAGTGTTAGTAAGCGGTGCTATGCATACAAAATTGTTGAGAGTATTGTTGCTTATATGTGTATGCGTTGAACCTGTATTCATTAGTGCAGTTAAACGTACGCCTTCACATTCTAAAATAACCTTAGGACGTTGATCTAGGATGGATACAGCAGAACTTGTATTGACAGGGCGTCCCCTGGCTCTAAAAGTCTGCGTTGTTAGTTTTTTGCACAATCATAGGTCCAATGACGACCACCACACTTACGATATGGGCCGTCGGGAGGGGGCACTTTGCATCAACACGTGGGATGTTTACCGACGCGGCATCGCTTACAGAGCTGTAGATAAAAGTTAGCATTAGTGGATGATTGGCCGTCAGAAGACGCCAGGGGCGAGCGGCAAGGTGTAAACACAGGGGTCATAACCGTTCTACAGTTACGAGGAAAGTGACCTGAATTGATGTGGTTTCTGACGTAATAAGTCACCAGCGCGGCTACGGGAAACCACATTTTGGATTGCTTTGCGTAGAGTTACTGGGCATCTTCCTGTATAACTTTTAGTGCTAACTCACGATTGTCTAATGCTGTTAAGTAAGTTCTTACAAGTGATATCTGGTCTTCAGGCATTTCTTCAAAAGCTTCATACGCTAAGTGTTTAAATTCATGATTAAACTGCCGCAGAGACTCAACACGACGTTGAGGAATTGTTTCGAGTGCGTCAGCTGACGGTCCGGGAAACATGTATGGACAAACTCGAAATATGTTTCACACCACCGTTTCCGTTGACGTTTAATAACAAATTCTTGCAGCCGTCCTCTTGAAGTTAATTGCGCCATCGCGATTGGATAAAGGGGAATATGCACAGCGCGCAGCCAAGCTAATACTTTTGTGGAATCTCCACCCTCGCAAGAAGGAATGTCCTTTTCAAAATGGGCAATGCTTTTGTGGGCAAAAATCTCTTCCATGCTTTGATCTTGCGTAATGCCTTCTTTTCCTGATTCAGTCTCGCATTCAGACTCATTGCTATCGCTAATATCAGGATCGAGGGGTTTTTCGTGCATGCGATCTGACGGTTCAGAGGACAATTCTGGGTCATGCTTTTCAGAATTAGAGAATAAGGACTAGGGTTCACGGGAGGAGGGCGATGGCTCTTTGGAATTGGATGGGCCTGGCATGTCAGGGGGAGATTTGTTTGGTTGTTTACTGGACATTTCAGGAAGAGTATTTGTACCTCTACATTTATAATAGGAAACTAGCTTTTCTTTAGCACAAGTCTTAGCCAAACGGGGTAATGACAATCTCTGCATTATATAAACAAAATATTGTCATGGAATAATGACTAAACAACTTATTGTAGAATAACGTTAAACATCCTTCATTAATTAAACTGTCACTATCCTATAAAAACTTTAATATATAACCCACCAACACAAATAGTAGATGAGTAGATATCAGGCCATCTTGTGCATCCAGAATTAACAACGTAGGTTAGATGTAAGGCTAGGGACCACCTGTATCCGCACGATAAGTCTGGCAAAAAGTACTGCCACAACAGGCCGCACACGGGCAACAGCATCTTCAACGTCTTCGCAGGCATGGACTTACTTGGCGCTCTAAAAATTTCAATTCGTCCTCATTTGTTGGCGTACTAATGTTCTGCCGAGGTCTTAGTAATCGTATGAGATAAATAAGGGAGATTTACCATGTTATATAGCGAAATCAGCTCAGCATCATAACAATCTGAAAAGGTGCGTTCGACCCTGGCATCAATCATCAGGTCTGCAATCCACAGACATAAGATCCAAAGTTACACGTATTCAACGGGAGCTCGACAGACCATTTGTAATGCATAGTATGGCATTTTCACTTATCAATGTCCTTACACCTATTGCCGCCCTTGGCCTTAAGACACTGCTTCCCTCCTTAGTAAATAGTTTCAATGTTTACCAACTAACTAGCTCAGTCTTGAGCCGAATACAAACAGGGATCCATAAGTCTCATTAGACTAGACATCCGTGCAGAACTTAGTATGCGTTATTGAGGAAACCAAGGGGGTAAACGAGTCGTGCTGTGTGGTTCATTAGAATAATATAAGTTAATGTATATGCTATACTGACCTAAGTTTATTTCGTGTATTTTAACTCGGATGTTTTCGCTGATATATGGCATTGCACTCAAACGATACCTCAGCAAGGGCCAATGCAGGCAATAATCACTTTCTTTCCAGGGCTCGTCTCATAATTAGAAGAATTTCATTCATTCTGTGCGTCACATAAATCATTTTTTACATAGGGCATCTATCATTTTAATGACTGCCCTGAAATTCGAGCATTTCATCATGACTGTATAATCACATGATTGAGGCGGAGCAATGATTTAATGTTGATCTTATCCATGCCTAAGTTGTTTTGGAAAACGTTAGAATGATCGTACAGGTTAACTAATCATTATGCAGCCTGGTAGACGAAGCAGTAACTCAGCCTATATACACAAATGATCCTCCAGAGGGCATTTCGCGGTCTAATCGGCCGAGAGCAGCTTGATTTACACTGACAAAGGCGAGTTACTGGAGAGGAAATATAGTCGGTTGGCGAATCACATGAGTGAAATATCGTGATATAATTTGGCTGAGCTTGAGTTATCGTACGGCATTTTCTGTCTCATGGAGTATCACTCCTCTCAACCGATTGTAGAGCTAAAATATATGTCCGAACCGAAAAACCACTCACATGTCATTGATGCATAATGCATACCTTCAATGGCAAGAAATATATCTGCGAACAGAACACTTACCTCCCCAGAGTAAGTCTTAAAATCCATTAAACACTAACAGGAAAAATTATTCTTTTAAAAGGTGCCAGCCCCAACATACTGCTTCCATCAATTTGGTTTTCTGTGCGCAAGTGGCCTTTGTAAGGACGCCAAACGGCTGATGAACACTGAAGAAATCCTAGTGCGGGTCAACATAAAATTCCAGGAAGTTCCAATGCCATTCATGATTGTTTGGGCTTGCAACATGATTATATGGACGTTTTAATGGGCGATATCTCGTTTGTTATTTTGATTTGTACTCAACGCCTTAATGAGTTGTTCAATATTGACTATATCAATTACAATAAAGTATCATGATTTATAACCAGAATGACACGATTAGGTGACTGAGAGGCCCTGAGCTTGTTCGGTTTTCCCCTAGAAACTGGCGCTTAGGTTGATTTTCCTCAAACGGGTCATCGCCGTTCATAGACATATCCATCGGAAACAATAGCGAGCTTTTATGTCAGCAGAAAGCAATTAGTTAATAATAAACATCGCGATAGAACCATGGTGGAATGTCAGTGGACTTCATCTTGAGCTAGTTGACCGGGTGAGTAACCTCTTTGCTACAATTGTTCAAAGGTAAAATTTCATAACATAATTATGTTTTAAGGAATAATATATAAGTCGTTTGGGTGGGAGGTTAAATGAAAGAGATCTACCATTTTAACTTAAAACAGTGACAATGAAATAAACTCACTGAACTTGTTGTTTCAACAATGTGAACCATGTAGTAAGCCATGGTATTATTGGGCCATAATTAATTCCGGCAACTGCGCATGCATTATTATTTCCGTACACAACCCTTAATGTAATGTGATTGCTGCTTAACAGAATAAGCCTTTCAACGTTAACTGATCTGGATTAGCAGCAGATGCTCTTCGACTCCATCAAATCCAATTGAAGAGCCTCTAACAACCTATGTGTCGATCTCCATATCTTTGTTACGTCAGCCAGTGCGTGGCACCCCAGCAAGAAATGGCTAGGTGAGGCTTACAAGAAAGCAGTGAACTGAATAGAGCATAGATTATCTTGAGATAATAAACTAGATATCCGGTTATAAACACGCTGTGTGAAAGAAGCACAAAATGAACCACTCTCACAAATGATAAGCTTGGAACGGACATACTACAGAACAAGTCATCAAATCGTTAAATGATGCGATCAACATTTCAACAAGTGTTAGAATGTGAGCTTGGTTTATCATACATAAACCAATCAGCCCTACCACACGGTAACACGTTACTTTTCGTGTACAAAATACTCACATCAGTCGATGAGAACACGTGATATCATTTGATATGTGCGTCAGTGAACATTGTGTAGTCGTTGTAGGTTTTTTAGTTATATTCATGGATTGACCCAACTTTGTTTATACCGGCGTTTTTATAATACCTCATGTATAAAGACAGTCCAATATTGGGCGTCAGTAATTGCTGAAAAGTTAGGTAGCGAACATGTCAGACATTTTCCCTTTTCAGATTTTGACCATTTTGCTGATCGAAACTGATAAAACTTGATCAGCGAAAGTTGACAGAATCGTCTATCGTAGTAACTGTCTACTTCTCTATCCGCTGTACTTTCAGGTTTCTCATAAATCAGCAGAATTGTCAAAAATGCTATCTCGAGTCTGCCGTATAATGACAGACTACGTTCATTACTTCCAAGATTCACTGTCATCCTCATCACAGCGTTAAAAAACGGAACACATTACTACGCATTATAACCCTTTGGCAGCGCATGATCATCGGCAGTCATCTGGAAACACCCTTATACAAGATCTTACTCAATATGAAATAATCAGAGACAATAACAAGTGGTCAGAGACACGTGTGTTGTCAATGTTGTACTATCGTTATACCTCCTGGGCCCGTCTAGACAATTAAGATATATTGACGTGTCAGCACTATGGCGCTATTTGGTCAGTTTCAGTAGTATAGTATCATGTAACCTGGTAGTACAACATACTTGTTTATTCGCTTGAATTGCACTTTAATATACTGCTCGAGCAAGCATAGGGACACACAGCAGGGTCAAGGTTGGGCTTTCTGTTTCGGTTCTGTAGCGATGAATCCTGTGAGAGCAAGAAGAGATTATAGCTCGGCTACATATGTGGCGCTTTTGAATGTAAATGATTTCACATGACCGCTAAGGGATAGTACATGGTCAGCCCATAGCATAATCCGTTATGCACATCCTAAATGCAAGAGCAATACAAAAGCTAGTAGAACGTGATATAACACTAATGTTCTAGACATAAAATAGAGTTTAATGGAATTATAAAGTTCATCTATATTGTTGGTATGGTCGTAAGTGCGGACGAGTAATAACTAATATCAGGTACTTGCGATATTAGTTTATTGATGAAGACACGAGGACGGGCGCTTGTACCGCCGTAGATAACAAGGGTTTTGCGATGGTTGAAGGAATTTGACTTATTTTTTCCATGCGAATGAAATCATGGAAAATATGGTGGAAGCCACTGAACATATCCCATGTACTTATAGCGAAATGCGGCATTATTAGGCATATACTTCCAATATGGGAAGAGCCACTCGATACATTGCTTAAAATAGCTGCACGTTCATACATTTAGCCTGTTGAAATGTAACCATTGAAAGTACTTCTATCAATAGCATAGATATCGTTTTATAGTTAATGTTGCTTTTTTATTGATAAATACCAACATATTTGATACTTTGGTTTTAAGGAGCAGCCCGCCAACGAAGGCGAATACTTAGCACGGTACCTTTTGTTGGATTCACTGAACACACAGCACTATTAAGAACAGCAGCTCTCTCCAAGGCTATACATTGCATATTTTTCTAAACAATTCACCAGCACTTACAGATTTATTGTAACGGTAAGGAAGCTTCATATCCATATATTGTTTCTGCTCAGATGTATGACATTACATTAACAGTACATACATAGATACTAGATCAACTGTAGTTGCTTGCCGTTATTTTGTGTCATTGAATTATACAGTAGTGCCTCCCGGGTCAGGAGAATATGGTGATAGGCAAATGGCTGAATTATTGTCTTTGTTGCATACATATATACCTTTGATTACAATGATGCTAATGTGAATTCTTTTGTCAGAGATCTTACAGAAAAGGAAAAATGCTGTCCATAACTGTACAGCAAATTGTTGTTATATCCCGTGGTCAGTTTCCATGCTAATTCTTGTCTTTGTACTTACAAGGCGTAGCCTTAGCGACTCCGGAGCCAAGTATGTGTTATTAAAGGTCGTATCTGGTGCTAGTATGTTTAACATCGTATTGGATCGTGTAATGGATGGATTTGTTATTGAGCCACTCCGTTTTTCTGGACAATATTACGTGGTATGGCCAGCATTTTAATGCCTACTCAGTAGGCTGTGCGCGGTAGTAACTACATTAAATGAAAGGGATATTAAATTACCTATTGGGCATTCAGACCATATTGCATGAAAGAATGACCAATCGGACACCATTCAGCAAACATTGCAGAAAATTTGCCGGCTCATTTGCTGATAAAAGGGTTTTGCAACTTTACTTTGGCGTTTATCTTTAAGCAGCTGAAGCAGACTCGCTGACTCCGATGTAATCAGACGCCTAGCACAGGCTCATTGTGTCACTGATAACCATACGATATTACCACGCAATTTCATCACCAGCGCTCTACAGACAATGCGGTAATTGTTGAAATACTCTCCTTCGTAAAATCGCTAAATGTGTCACAACAAATGTAAGAAGCCTGGTTTGTAACGGCCTGGACAATGTCCTTTGATCAGTGCAACCTGTGCCAATGCGTCCGTAATATTCGCCTGGCATCAATAACTCCTCAAATAAAACATTTGGTAGTATTTGAATATGTCCACCAAAAATCGGACAATGAGCATATAACAAACCAAAATACGATATCACTTAAACATTTCTCCTGCATTAAATCGAATCGCCGATTAGTGTTAAACTATATTGTGGTCGTGAAGTTTAAGTTAATGCCTTCATATGGTAGATAAAATTAACCCGTGAGGTTATCAAATGTTTGCAAACTGTTTATGGGATCAACTAGGATTATCAGCTCCCAGGGTAATATATCATAGCTATTGTTTGCCAATATGAATAATGTATGCCCTAGTGTTCAGCATGCCTAATTTTGATTCGTGTCATGTCGACCTTTCCGCTATTATTTGCCGTGGCAGATAATTCTGCTGCCAAATATTAATGATGATAAAATATCCTTTGCTTGGTGATCCATATTCACATTTGTTGATTGATAAATTGTCAGTCGATTGAATTGGCATAATGGCAGCCAGGCACATAGCGATCGTCAGAATGTCGAGCTTAGTATTCGTGTAGAGTGATTTGATTTTTAGCCAATCCGTTGTTCCGGACAATTTAACATGGTATGGCCAATGAATTGATGCTTACGCAGAAGGTTGCACGCGATAGTACCGAACTACATTTAATGTCACGGATATTAAATAACCAATTGGGCATTCAGAACATATTGTGCGATAGAATATCAGCTCTGCGACCACTCAAAGCATTGCAGCTAATGTGTCAAATAACTCATTCAAAAATATCAATTTGTGTTATCTTCATTTTGTTGTGGGTGCTCAACCATGGTCTTTTGCACATAATAATGGAGAACATTAAAGCGTCAGGCACATGTGTCTCGTATTACACATTGGTGGCAGTAGCCATGTTCTGTACTGCATGATAGGTACTCTGTCGTCCACCACTAATCTATGTCATTGTATATGATATATAGTTCACTTAAATAGTACGTCTGTAGTCTCGCATATATTCTAAAACAGTTTAAAGAACGTCAGAGCACGTGAGCTTATTGATGATCTATTGCCGTTATGATGAAATGAAGGGACGTAGAATGTTTTGCGTGCCTCGCAATGTTGTTTCCGAGCAGGTTCTATATCGGCTTTATGTCTACACAACAAACAAACATGATGATATTTGGCGAATATATGAAGCATCCTTTCACGATGACAAAAAAAAACACACAAAGCGTCTATGTGCGATGCATGTGCTGTAATCAATTGGCAGCTTGAAAAAAAATCAGAGAATCAGTTAAAACGAGCTTTCTGTCGACATGTTTCCGGCCATGTCGAATCTATGGGCAATTTAAAAGTACTTATATGGATGTTAGATCCTATTTTCTCGCCGTTATTTTGCGTCGCTTTATTGTGCACAAGTGTTATTCGGGAAATCAATATCCAGTTAAAGGCGGACGACTAAATTGTTGTTTTTTTTTGTAAAAAGATACACCTTAGAAGACAGGTAAGCAACTGTTATGCTGATGTGAATTAATAATGTCACAGAACCAGGCAAAACAATAGAAAACGCTTTTCTTGGTATTGTGGACAATTGCGGTTTCTTTTCCATATAAATGGCTATGCACTCACTGGCTGTCATCAAATAAGTCATTCTCAAAAGGTTTATCCCAAGACAGCTAGGTCGTTGTGATCAGCTAAAGCAGACTCACTGACGCCACTGTAACACAAGCTGATTATTTTGATGATCTGCTGACTGTATTGCCACACACTTCATCAACCCGGAACCACTATAGTGTTAAGCACTGATCCGACATTCAAGTGTATCTAGTTGAATCATGGATCGTACTACTTTATCTATGCGGTACATGAGTTTAGGTGGTCATCGATCGAGTGCAGACCAAAGTGTTGATTCATTCAGTGCGGGAGTTATAATACAAACCAAAGCAATTGGCGAATAAAATAGATTAAAAATATAACAAAACAATTGCTTTTCAACATTGATAACCTGAACAATATAAGATGAATGCAAACTACTTAAGGGGCGAATGTTGAATAGCAGCGAAAACCGATATCAGTTATTTTTATCTAGCTTGCGCGTGCATTTAATCATTTTTGCTGCCAACCGACATCATTATAAAATGTAATTGAACATCCGCTTATAATCCATCATAATGATATGCACATGCCGCGCCACACCTGACCAGGGCACTGATATAGTAATGTCCCATACAAAATATATACCACAAGCAATATCTGATTGAAAAACTACTTCGACCACGGGTCGTAACATGGACACAATGCTAACGAGTACTACATAACAGCTCCTTTATTCCTAAGTTGTTTTGGGAAGCATTGTAATGATCTTCAAGATTAACCACCCATGGTATCAGCATGTAGCCTGGTTCCCATAGTGAGACATAGTAGTTATTGTGGGTCCATTTGGACGGGAGTTTGCTTATGGTACCAATGTTGATTTACTTGCTTTCTATTCAACATGGAGCTTCCTAAAATAGATAGTGCTTGGTGATACATATTCTTAATCGTTTTCTGACTTTATGTCAATCGATGCAACTAGCACCATGGCAGCCGGCCACATAGCGCTCGTCAAATGTCACATGGACATCATATGCATGGGGGCTGCTAAACCCTGACCTACATCATACTAATATATATATATATATAGATATATATATATATATATATAGATATAGAGAGAGAGAGATATATAGAGAGAGAGAGATAGATAGAGATAGAGATAGAGAGAGAGAGAGGGAGATATATAAAATATATATATATATAGAGAGAAAATATATATATATGTATATAGAGAGATATGATACAGATTTAGAGATATATGTGTATATATATACGTATATATATATATAGATATACATATCTATATATATATATATATATAGAGAGATAGATATATATAGATATATATATAGATATCTATATATATATATATATATATATATATATATATATATATATATATATATATATATATATATATATATATATAATATATTGTATCGCCGGGTCACAGCCGTTCATAAGTATATCCATCAGGAACAATGGCTAACTTTAATGTTAGTCGAAAACACATTAGCTATTCATGAACATCGTGATCTTACAAAAGTGCAATGTCAGCGGACTACATATGGAGCTAGCAGACCTGGTGATTAACCGCTTTGCTACAATTGTGTGGATAATGAGTTCAAGGGTATAATTTCAAAGCATATTTATGCTTTAAGGAATTATATATTCACTCTTATGGGTGGGAGGTTAAATAAAATAGCGCGAGATCTAACATTTTATCTAATTGACAGTGAAATCAACTCATCGAGTTGCTTTGTTAGCAATGCGAATCATTTATTAAGGCATGGTACTATTGGTCTACATTCTTAATTTTTGCATCTGCGCACCCATTATTCCTTCCGTATGCAGCCCTGCATGTAAATGCGATTGCTGCATAATCAAATACACCATTCAACGTTAGCTTGTCTGCATTAGGGAGCAGATGCTCCGACTCCAACAAATTCTTTTGAAGAGCCTCAGGAATTATATTTGTCGATACCCAAATTATTGTTACGTCAGCCATTGCATGACACCACGGCAAGAAATAGCATGGTAAGGGTCAAAAGACCAATCAGCCGGACTTTGCAGTAACCCATTACCTTTTGTGTTACAATATTAGCCGATGAGAACAAATGATATAGCTTGATGTGTGCGTCAGAGATCATGGTCAGTCCTTGTAGGGTTATTAAGCTATATGCATAGATTGACCCTACGTTGTTTATACCCGCACGTTTCTAATACGTCATGCATAACGTCGGTCCATTATAGGGCATCAGTAATTGCTGAAACTACAGGTAACGAACATGTCAGACAAATAAGAATGTCACGAACTTTAACCAATATGCATGTTTGAATGAGTAATCTAATCATAACTATAGATCTAAGCGAATATTGTGCTATTTGCATCTTTCGAGTCATTTCAATAGTATAATTTCTGCCGAGCAACATGGAACATCTTTCAACGCAGCGCATAACAAGCAAACCTGTATAAATCACCCTTACTAAGACAGGGTCGCTGTTGAAGCTCACAAGATATACTTAGTCTCCATCGAAACGACATGCAATGGAACTTGCAGCTCATTCATTTATGTGACAACGTGTTATTCTAGCACAAACATAGGCTCTCAGACATAATTATTCTCCCGCAGTGGCTCGTCCTCATCATACTCTTAAGCTACGTTGCAGGCTAAAAGGATTCAACAAGCCGCATGATAATTGCTAGATGTGCCAGGTGTACATAACCAACAGTTATAACCTACCAGATTGATCAAGTCTCTAGTTCCATGTATCATTCACAGCTGCGCTCCAGTCTATCTGGTCAGTTAGTACGTCTGGTGACATAAGAGAGCAGAAACTCTCATCTTAATCACATTCCTACAATATCAATTATTTAACCAACGTTTAATCTCATTTGATGATGTGCAGGAACACATTGACGCGAGCCTGAATGACCTCCTATATTTTGTTTCCTCGTCACCAAACCAACAAACTAGCCGTCATGTTTGGATAATACAATACTAAAAGTTGGCTTCTTTTTCGATAGATTAAAATGAGGCGACCAACAACATAATTAACCATGCGATATTTTACGCGCAGATCTCAACCTATGCAGTGATAACCATGGATAATAAAGACCTCATTCTTATATTCGGCAATATTTGAATAATACGATACTAAACGTTGGCGCCTTTTCGATAAATCATAACGAGGCGACTCACAACATAATTAACCATGCGATATTGTAGGCCCAGGTCCCAACGCAGTGCCAACCATGGATGATAACCACCTCGTGCTTATAGTCGGCAAAGTTTGCTTAATATGATACAAAACGTTGGCTCCTTTTCGATAAATTATAGTGAGGCGATTCTAAACATTATTAACCGTGCGATATTTTAAGCCCATCCGTCAAGTGATAAACCACATGTGGTATAGAACATCTCGACCCACAAATATTGAGAGTTGGGTTCTGGACCCCACATTGTTCCGTCTCGTTACGTACAAACCTTTTTGTGTTCGGTCAAAAACAAGAGGTATCATGTGCCTATGATGGACTTTTTAGATTGGGAAAGTCCGTCGTTCGAAGCATGCATATTTCAGAAACCGTTACCTTCTTGTTATGTGTCGATTAATTAACCGCCTATTTTCAGATGTGAACCGTATCTGCTGATCGAGACTAACAGCATCTTCTATCGTAGTAACTGTCTGATGACAAGCCGCTTCATAAACATTCTACAATGGTCGGCTCTTATGTCTGGGCCTACTCCCTTATCATCTTTACTTTCGGTGTTCTCATAAATCAGCAACATTCCCAAAAAATGCTTAATCTCCAATATGCGGTATGATGGCGGACTAAGTTAGCTTATTCCTACATGCACTGTCGTCCTCATCATAATGCTCAAACGTAGCTCATTACTATGAATAATAACCCTTTGGCTGCGCTCGACCATCAAAAGTTATTTCAAGCCTGCCCTGCAACCATTTGGAAGCACCCTTTTACAAGAAGGTACTCAAAAAGAAATAGTCCGAGACGTGTTTTGACAATGTTGAACTATCGCGTCAACTCCCGAGCCCAACTAGACAATTGACATATATTGGCCCTATTCCTATGCAACAGGTCAACATTACGTGTCAGCACTTCAATATTATGGCTCTGTTGGGTCGGTTTTATTAGGACTTGGCGGTAAAGTGTCTTATAACTTGGCAGTACAACAAGCTTGTTTATTCCCTTGAATTGCATTTAATTGCTGTCGTAGTATACTGCACATGCAAGCCCATCAGTAGCATAGTAACACACAGCATGGATTTACGATGGTTAAAGCCTCCTGGGGAATCCGACTAATTATTTCCATGCGAATAAAATCATGGAACATATGGTGGAAGCCACTGAGCATATCCTATCTAATTACATTGCTTAAAATAGTTGCAAGTACATATATTAAGCTTGGTAAAGTGCAACATGATTTTTCAGTACATTCATCCTAATGACGCGACCTATCATTGTAAGCACTTTGTGGGATTGTGCCATGTAGGCTTTAGCAGTATTGCCACTAAGTCGTAATATCGAGTTCGCACATATCGGCTTATGATGTCTACAGTGCTTACAAGGGTTCTCCTCTGCAATTGCCTAACAATGGCACACCTCATTATTCCCTGCAATGGGAGAACAATTAACCAAGCAGCCTAGTGATACTCTAATGTGGTCGTGTTTAGATGGAATTTAGACGATTGTTGTTTCTGGCAGAAATAGAATTATACGCTAGGCATCAGTTTTATGCGCGTTTTACTCTATAGCCAACGTTGCCATCTGCATCACCATTTTAAGCGCATTCTTGCTTGCAATCTATCTACTCGGCTCCATATGCTGTGCAACACAACTGGTTGGCACTCACTACCGCCCCAGCCACTATTCACAGATATTGAACACATGGGTCATCGGCGTACCAACGCTGGTACAATCCCTTCAGAGCGTATTATGATACGTTGGTTACCTGACGATCCGCTATGTACAATGTTGGCGGCTGGCCCAGCTAAGTGCCAAGACGTCACAAGCCTTTGTGGAAAAGGTTGTCGGTTTTATCAAAAGCTGGCCAAACCGCCGGTTACATCACGACATTTACTTTTACTAAGCGCCGAGGCTACCTCTGTATGGCGATGCTGATGTGAATTCAAGCGTTCGAAAGCTGTTTATGGGATCCATTACAAATCTCAGTTACCAGTTAAGGACATCGTAGTTATTGTTTGCCAATGTGGTCAGAAATTAGCTAATGCACACCCTAGTCTATAGCATGTCCACTGTTGACTCGTGTCACGGTGCTGTGGCAGATAACTCTGCTACTGATGATAATATCAGTGATGATTTCGCGCGGTGGTAGCCGCGCACTCGTCAGGTGTCACATTGCCTTCATACGCTTGGCGGCTGCTCAACCTTGACGTACATTACATCCTTAGCCGGGTCGTCGCCATCAGAAGCATATCTATCAGGAACATTGGCGAACACGTTAGCTATTCATGACCATAATGATCGAACAATGGTGCAATGTCGGTAGACTCAATCAGGCGCTAACATACCTACAATGGAGAATGTTCAGAGCTTAAATATATATATATATATATCGCATGGTAAGATGGGAGACCTAGTAATAGTCATAGAACTTAGCGAATGTTCTGCTGTTTGCATCTTTCGAATTATTTCAATCTTATGATTTCGTTTGAGCTAAGCTGAGCATCTATTCAGGCCGGGTTTCAAAATCACATCTGTATCAATCAACCTCACTAAGATAAGAGCGCCATTGAAGCTCACTATGGCAGCAATGCAAAAGACGGCTTCCTTATCTTTGCACAACCTTGTAAATAAAATATAATCACAAGCTCTCCGACGTAATCATTCTTCCATCGCGGACTCCATTAGTCTCACCAGCCTTGAATTGCAAGACGTGCCAGGTTTTCATAACCAACGAATACTATGTCCAAGGTATATCCAATCTCTACCTCCTTGCACCATCCACACAGCATTTCAGGCAGGCTGATCAGCTAATAGGTCTGGTAACATAGGAGAACAGATACTCTAAAGTCAATCATACCCCTTAAATATCATTATTTCACCACATTATACTTAACGCACGTACTTCGCATACTTCACCATCCTCACCCCTACCCCCGAACACCACAAAAGTTTGCCGTCATTACCATACACGAGCCAGTGTAGGTATCATTATGAACGTCGGATGATCACGATTTCAAACGAATAATTATCGAACACCAAATTAAGAGAGCATTTGGGATTAATTAGTCACTGTCTTGTGACTGGATGAATTGTTCAGATATTGCCATTTTTAGGAGTTCACTACTCGAGATTTACAACAACGCTGTATGGTGATAGACTGCGATTAGACTGACCAATAATTTCCCTTGGCATGGTACATTCTGTTGCATTCACTGAACACACCGTATTTATATGAATAGCATCTCTCTCAATTGCACACTTTTATAATTATGAAATGTTGGATATCTTATTACATGCCTGGTGCTAATATGTTTAGCTTTGTATATTTGCTCGTGTAATGGATGGATTCGGTATAAAGCCACTTTTTTATTCGGTACAATACAACGAAGTATGACCAGCATATGGACTTCTTCTCGGTAGGCTGTACGCGATAGTACAGAACATTCAATGTCAAGGATATTGTTCATTCAGACCACATTATGTGAGAGAATTGCACGTCGGCGGCCACTGAACAAAGCATTGCAGTACATTCATTTACAAAAGGCTTTAGCAACTTTCCTCAGAGTAATGTTCTCCTTAGAAAGTAAGGTCGGTGTAATCAGCTGAAACAGACTTACTGACTGCCAGCACAAGCTTATTATTGTGATGATCTGTTGACCATATTACCAAGCACTTCATCAACAGAGCTCGCCAGACAGAACGGTAATTATTGAAACATTTGTTAAATTGGTCAACACAAGTGTCGGATACCAGTCGAACTCTCCTAAATCAATTAGTTTTTAACAATGTAAAGTTGCCTTCATTAGTAAATCTATTGGTGGTTAAACGAGTCTTACATAAATAGTTCATTTGTAGGAACAGTGTTACATAATAATGACAATTATATTAATCAACTTAAATGCTCTGAGTATAAATTTCGGATAAACAGATTATCGTACAATCCATTATGTATATATCACTCTTCTATATCTCCTACCAGGTTCACTAACTCTAACATCAAAATTTAGAGCTATTTTGGGGGCATATATGCATATGTATATGACATATCGAAGAACTAAAACAATATAAAGTTTAGCCATTGCCATACAGAGCTGAATTTCAATTACTTGTGTCACAATAAATCCACTTTATATCTTGCGAGTGATGTTCCGGGAGCCTGTATTGCATAATGTGTATTATATACATATTTTACTCATTGCTCACGACTCCGGTCCTGCCACTCCCCCCATCTGTTTATCAGCCGTCTCGCAGTCGTCGTTCCCACTTTGTACATGATCACATTGGCAATTAAATGATGCAATACTCTATTCATACATATGAAACTATCTGTTGTCCGAATTTTCGACTAGAATATCCGTAAGGTTACCTGCGAGGTATACATTGTCTATCAAAGGCTGGCGTTTTGTGGGCAATCACCATTAGAGCCATTTGTTCATGATAATGGTTTTGCCAATAAGGGACGTGTGTTATCAGCATTTCTTCTTAGGGCCCTATTCACAATTAGAGGCCAACTCACCGGGTGACTTGTAAAGCCCTAAACCTTAACAGTAATATCGGCCTATCATATCAAGGTGTAAACAGTGTACCACTAGCAGTACACCATATTTTTAGTAATAATGGAGTGTTCTGGCCGGTTCTGGCATTTACCATTTAGGTCACGATCTTGCAAAGCATTGATAACCTGTGATATATTTGCTTGGATTCTCATTTGTCGTAAGACCAATTCGACACTAAATGCAGTTTTATTAGGTATAACTATTACATTAGAAAAGACAACAGATAAGCTTTTGTAAGCATCATACGGCGTTATATCAATAATATATATATATATATATATATATATATATATATATATATATATATATATATATATATATATATATATATATATATATATATATATATATATATATATATATATATATATATATATATATATATATATATATATATATATATATATATTGAGACGACAACTAATTTGAATGGCGATGACAATCAAATTTAGGCCTGTGCGCTATAACCAATCAAACTTAGGCGATTTTGCATTCGGTATAACGATACATTTTAGGACATTGGGACCGCGTGTAATCGTGCAAAATCACTTGATTTAGGTAATACTATCTTTTTTTTGTAAAGGAATGAAATGCGCCCAAAACCGGTCGATACCACTGGCGTCAACAGTTAGCGACATGTGGCGTGACCATTATCCGCAGACTCAACAGTGGCAAAGATCATTGTTTAGGTAGGACTTTCATTTTTTTGTAAAGGAATGAAATGCGCCCAAAACCGGTCGATACCACTGGCGTCAACAGTTAGCGACACCACTACCACTGTGATCTCCCCTGCTCACATTCGTCGAGCAATACAGTTGCTTAAACTAGAAAAATCTTGCGGATATATGGCCTTGCCGCTGATAATTTATTTATGCTGACGACAGCATATGTGCCGATGTGTCACTGCTGTTCTCATGTTTTTAACGCATGACTATCTTCCAGTTTCTTTCATAATCAAAAATACGAATGGGGATACTAGCGATACAAATAAGTGTTGCTCTTGTTACAGCTTGTTCAAAACTTTTCGAATAAGTGCTACTCGATGTCGCACAAGGGTATCTTACTACTTGCGACAATCAATTTGGCTTTAAGGCCCAAGAGCATTATACAATACTATAAAGATCGTGGCAGCCCTGTGTACACATGTGGTTTAGATGCGTCTAAGGCTTTTGACAAGGTCAATTGTTTGTTGCTGTTTAACATGCTCATCAACCGTGCCATGCCATTGGTTTTAGCTAGAATTTTGGTATCAGTAACTGTTAATCTGTGTTAAATGGGATGGTGTATCGCCTCGATATTTTACTGTATCATATGGCGTTCGACAAGGTGGAATTTTAACCACTTAATTAGTTAATGTTTATGTTGATGATCTTAAGTTGAAATCATGCACCGGCTGTTATATGAATGATATTTTTATCAACCATGTACTTTACGCGGACGATCTATTTCTGATGTCGCCACGTGCCAAATGGTTGCAAAGGCTTTTTTTCCTTTGTTCTAGATTCGGCGCTCAACATGATATAGTGTTCAATCCAACGAAATATGTTTGCACTGTGATTGAAGACCCGTAAATATTTATTACGTAAGTCGCAGCGTTTCAGTCGTGGCATATACAGTAACATAGTACCTATGGACAACAAATATGTAATTATCATCGCTGCATAACTAATAATTGCAGCTGGGTATTAACCCTAACCGTTATGTTAATTAGCACGTTCAGTAAATCTGTGTTTTTCCGCTGATATGTGATTAAAACTGACAAATTCGAGCATAAGTTATTCCGTAGCTGCTAGTATAAAAAGTATGACCCCTTCAAACAGCCATTCCCTCAAATATGAATCTCGAAAATGAGAACACCAATTTTTATACTATAACTCTTCCGCCAAAACTCTGATATTATCACCAAACAATTTCTCCTGAAGCACGGATGCTTATTAAGTCTTGTCGTTACCTGTCATAGCAGACACCTCGAACATGATTGTTATAAATGATAGTTGGCAACAGCAAATAATTGTTATTTCATTACCTTGTTCAAACATATATACGCTATCCCAGACATGATGCAACATGAACTTGCAGAGCAACTGTCGACTAACAACTAGAGAGTTTGACTGCGTTTGGGTGGGTTGTATTGGTCTCATAGAGGTGATGCATGTAAATCGCTGTTTCATTTAAAATGGAAATATATGGAAATGATGGCATTGCCAGACGGTCATTTATATCGAAAAGAGGCACTTTGTTAACATCAAATTTCGATTAACATATATTGTCCGATGGCAGCCACACAATACCGCCAGTATTGTAATTACGGATTATCAATACGCTTGCTAACTACCACTTCGGCGAAACAAATGGAGCAAATTAACCATATGGCAGTGAAGAAGAAGATATCACTTACGGCCTGCTCAAAATAATCAGATAACATCAAAACCGTACGTGAAATCACAGCTTAAAGAACACACTTCGGCAGTAAATTGAACATTTGCAGCATGATATAGCAGCAACTATATCAATAAATAATAATAATAGGGAACACTGTATAGGTGTACCAAGCAGCCTAAGCAGGTGCATATTTAGAAAGTTCTAACCTTCCATTCCACATGAATCGTTTTGTTATAGTATGAATATTGTACAGCGGAACCAGACCTATATATATATATATATATATATATATATATATATATAGATATAGAGAGAGATAGAGAGATATAGAGAGATATCTAGAGAGAGATATATATAGAGAGAGATATAGATATCTAGAGAGAGAGAGAGATAGAGAGAGAGAGAGAGAGATAGATATATCTATATCTCTATAGAGAGAGAGATATCTCTCTAGATATATATATCTCTCTCTATCTCTATCTCTCTAGAGATAGATATATATATATATATATCTCTATATATATATATATATATCTATATAGATATATATATCTATCTATATATATCTAATATATATATCTCTATATATATATATATATATATATATCTATATATATATATATATATATTTCGCCGTAGATTACGAAAAAAACGGCTGCCCGGCTGATTACCAACGTAACGGGCGCTAGGGCTGTTCACCAACGTAACAGCTATTCAGGCTGATTACCGAAGTAACGGCTTCTCAGGCTTACTGCCCAAGTATCACTTAGTCAGGCTGATTACCAAAATAACGGCTGCTGAGGCTGATTAGCCATGTAACGGCTGTTCATGCTGATTACCAAAGTAATGTTGATTAGCCAAATTATAAGAACGACAGGTGAAAGTAACCGTCAGGCAAACAACTCTGGAAAAACTCATTGCGTTTGTAAGGGACTGTTTTTTTCCCGATATAAACAGACTTAACGAATAAACTAGTCGCCACAATTACTTTTAACTATTCACAGGTAATTATTAAGATTGGAGCATATTATAAGACCAATGTGATGGAAATATAATAAATCGGTGCCTGCTTTATTGGTCAATAATGATCCACGTGAGGGGTAAATATTATCGTTCACGTCCATCTTCACGTTTCGTCGATGTGTGTTTATTGCCTAAATAACCTCTGATAGTAGTTTTGCAGTTTATAAATGAAACACTGTTTATGTTTCGTTGATGGATAGATATGGGACTGAGAGATTGTTAATATATGGACCATCTATGGCAGTTCATTGACACTTTGTCGCGCAGCTTTTGCCAGTAAGATGCGCAAAATACAAATTGTAATGGGTTTTGACTTCAAAGAATGACATACGTTTTTCCAATCACCGCGATCCTTAATGTCTTGGCCTGAAGATAGGCATTGTCAAGTGTTAAAAGTGATTTTTTGGGAAATGAGAAATAAACCCGTTGTCCTCGTGGAAAGTCGGGTGTAGGTATGTCGCGTGCTTAACAGATGTTCTATTCCCTGATATCGTATCTATTTAACTCATAATGTATTAGTGATTATCTTCAATTAGCATGCTTTTCCCAGAGGAACATAGCGCAGAGGTGTTCGGACGATTCTGAGCCTCTTCTTTACGTTATTGCTTGTTTAACAACGCAATTTGACAGCAATTACTTCACAATTCGAATAAGCATAACGTAAATGACACACTAAGATTGTGAGAAAACTGGAATTCAACGCCATATTAAGCTTAACACCGCAGAAGCAATAGCGGACATGCTTATCAAATGTTCTCAATCAGGTGATCAGACGGCCTTGGAATTAATCGTGCTCCACGTCCGATGCTACAAGTCAGCAGAATACAGCTACAATATACCCTTGCGGGGTACGAATACTGAGAGCCAAGATTTTCTATGGGCAAGAAATTATTCTTCCGCGTAAGTATGGAAAGGAGAATACACCAGAGGACAAATGGAAACAGCAATACAAGGCTTACAAATGTAATGCAGCGATCGAGTGAAACGATGATGGTCAAGCAGTGGAAGTATATAAAAATACATAACTATACATGCACATATTCCAGCTGACTAGGAGTAGATGGAATATATGTCTATCAAAATATCTGCGATCCATTTGTTCCCCGTTGTCAATCAAGCGCGGACCCCATGAAGATCGATCGCAAAAAAAAACATGATTCTAATCATTTTGCCGATCAGATCATTGCAAGCGGTACAGCATTTCTCCATGATATCATTTTTGTTACCAAAACACACAGCAATGATCAGCAATCTACTTGCATTGGAAATGCCTGTTTTAGTAAGCTAAGTCAAACAGGTGTCTTAATATCTGAAAAATTATCTGCCATTTCGCTTAGTCGCTAACTCGCCTGACCCAATCTAGACTATGCAATTAAGGCTAGCCTCAATAATTTCGTTTCTACGGCACGACCGTATAAGTTAAGGTTGTCAGCGTTTAAAGGAGGTGACATACACTGACAACTATTCATGTCAGAATGGTGTATTACATGTCCAAACAAGTGTTATTCAGCCATGCATACGTTTTAGTAAATTAAATGAATTTAATGGTTATCTGTTTTTCATCTGACCTTGCACTTCTGCCAATTAAACTCCCTTTGCATATCGCAGCATACTAGCACACAACTAGAATAAAAGGTAGCGTAGCAAATGACCTGCCAAGCTGTAATAAAATTACGTTTGCCACAGTCAACCCACTTGAAATCTTGTGAGTAATGGTCCGGGTAGCCTGTATTGAATAATGCTTATTATATACACAATTTTACTTAATGCTCGCGACTCAGGTACAGCCATTCTCTCTATCTGCATATCAGTGGCCTCGCGGTGGTCGTTTACACTATGATGTACATGATCACACTGGAAATGATGTAATACTCTTTTCACACAGATTAAACTATCAGTGATTGGAATTCTCTTTTGTGATATCCTTAAGGTTCTATGTCAATCAAATACCTGGATTTTGTGATCAATCACCATTATAGCGTTGAGTCAATGCTACTGGTTTTGCAAATCAGAGACGTTGGTTATTAGCTTTTTTTCGTAGAGCCTTATTTACAATTATAGGCCAGCACACCAAATGACTTTACCTTAAACACTTATATCGGGCTAGCATATGAAGGTTGCTTTATTAGGTATAACTTTAACATGATAAAAGACCACAGCTAAGCGTTGGTTATGGATTATTCAATCCGATAAATGTCTTCACAGTTAACTATTATCATTTATGAGGGTGAATAATAGCCAAATGTCCTGATAACGCTCGCGTTGATATGAAAGTGCTAAATGTGCTGACATGTCATGTTGCATGTACGTAACTTGGAATCTTGTCCGCAGCAGAGCAGGAACAGGCGCTGTGAGCATCATTGTTGCGCGACTAAAGAAATGACAATCATTATCAACTCGTACATGCATCAGCAATGGTAGATCATATTGCACATGTCCCAGGAAATAGCACGACCCGAGTGCCATAGTCACCAATGCAGCTTATTATTGACATCATTTTGGTAACTCATTAAGTGTTATGCTGACAGAGGTCAGATAGCTCCCTGATTACCGCTAGACGGCTTGTTTCACAAATCAGTGTACGAAATGCAATAAATGGTATTTGAAATGTGATTTTGAACAAAATTTGCATCAAATAGCGTTACATTAACAATATACACCCAAATGCAAGTATTATGGAATATGTCAGTAAGTAATGCTTTGCAGGGCCATTTCTACCAAGAGACCTATATTAACCAATATGCCGTCGCTTCATCGGGAAATGAAATGCATCTAAGCATACATTTCATGAAGCACTGGTATCAGTTAGCGAGAACCAATCACCAACTTAATTACAATCCACATGTATTTTGAAGTTATTGTAGCGGTTGATTAGTTAAGCTGCACCGCTCATTGCAATTGCTAATACAAGTGCAGCTGAAATTAATTCGGCTTTGGTCTATTTGAGTTTGCTCCAGTCTTCGCATCGGCAAAATGCGATTAACCACCTCTGAGACAGAATGTTAACAGTTCCCGAGTTAACTCTTGGGAAGCTAATATTGCTATCTCTAAAAAATGATGCTTTATGGGATGTTATTTAATATATAGGACACCCCTACAGTCAGCATTAACATTATCAGCGCTAACAAAATGGAATCGACAAGGGGCATCAGTTGAAGGACACGAAGATAATAGATCAGGTTACTCCAGCGAATTTCGGCAAGACTAAACCAATACCTAGATGTCCAATACAGCCCATCCTAGGCGATAACATCGCTCGATATAGGCGGCTTACCATTGAGCAATTGGCAATATCAGTCAAAGGCGGCTTTGGTGAGAAATTAGCATGCCACACACATGTCCGCAACAGTACGCAGATTCAATAATTTTTATATTGATTCGTTGGTTGACCAAGCGTCGGTTATCCAGAAGCGGGATACAGTGCACAAAATAGTATCAAGAGCGGTCACGTAATCGTCCGGCCGCATTACGAGTGCCCGCCAGGTGTTCCGTTGCATTGAAAATTATTAAAGAATCGTTACTAAGGACTTCGATATTATTTATATATTCAGAAAGTGCCAAGAGACTGTATTGTATTTAGCAAGAATAATAGAATGACTCTTAGACTGCAAGTTACGGCATAATGCGAGGGCATCGGACCGCGTGTAATATTGCAACAGTTGTGAAAAGTATGCAGTTACATAGCTAGGTCACCTTCACAACGCTTTTAAGGACATTCGGTGTGCTACTTTGTAGCATGATACAATTGCAAAGGCCGAACCCTCTGCACTTATATTCACATCGATTAATTGTAGCAATGTCATGGCGAACAACAATTGTTTGTCCGTTTGCTTTCACAAATCGTTCAGACAACCATCGTATCTAAATATAGTTTGGTATTGTTACGATTCTTTATGTAACATTGTATCAATACACATGTGGAACCTTAGCACTCCCTGTGTTAAGTCTGATACGAAATATTTCATTTGTGACGGCCTGATGATACATATGACATGCCAGTCATATACTAAATCGAAAAAAAAAAAAACACCTGCTAATCTGCACAAACATTGCTATACTATAGCTCTCAAATATTTATCCTCTCTGTGCTACGGCGTCCTTACACGTGTATCATGCCTTATAGCAGTCGGACCGTTACAACATACAAGGCCTTCGCTCGCCATACAAGGATTCGCTCTGAGGTAGAGCTGAACACCCGGGAATAAGCCCAGTTTTATCGCTGGTACGGCCGTGCGATAAAAATATATTTGCGTGTCATAATTTATTTTTCCACCATTAGTTCACATCTCTGGATGTTAGGACATTATTAGATATAACAAGCCAGTGATAACGGTAGAGGCACTGAAGGTCAAGGACACAATATCGATTCTACGTACGGGATGCCAACATCGCCTCATTGATCACTGCTTAACCCATGTTAAGCAAGTACAATATCGATGATAATAATCACGCAGCAGATGATACAATTTCAAGCTTTTGCTGCCAAAATTTACCTTCCCTCCCCGCAATGATTCAATGGGTCGGGATTATGCCTAATACTACTGGGTGTATTGATGATTATCGCTTCTGATTATTTGTAATTTAGCTTTAAAAGAGGGATATAGTCGCATCAATGCACAAATGTAAATGTTCGTTTTGTATAGCCTGATTTTGCATATAAATGGGGTTTGTTTTGTCGAATGAGGGCAACATTTACAGTCCAATATAAATTGAAGCTGATTATCTGAATACAAATCACGCCGTTCACCAGAGTTCGGTATAGACTATGAGTGCTAGCATTACGCCATGCTCACTCTCACGGTATCTTGATAGAAACGAAGTTTATCATATCCAATGACAGGCCGATTTGAACCACAGATAATAAGCTGATGTAATAAATAATCGATATTATATCATTGGATAAAGTGCTGCCTCTCGAGCCGCGTGCAACGAGTCGGTGTTGATGGCGTGTACTCCCAGAAACAGGAATTAGCATGTGGTGTACCATAAGGGTCCATCTTAGGGCCTTCACTGCTGGCTGCCTACATACCACCACTCAAATAAATTACAATGGGCTGCATTATCACGCTGAAAATACTTATATCCATCTTGCTTTTACTCCTACGCGCAAATTTGCGCCAATGCACAGGCCAAATCAGAACAAAGCACCTCTAAGCATGCACAGCATATATCATCCTGCACAATAACAAAGGTTGGTCATAGTGCCTTATAGTTTCTAACAAGTAATATCAATACATAAAAAGAACACACACAGAATTGCTGCATTACAGGAATAAACATAAACCGTGATATCCCTACATTCCCATTTCAGAAATAACAATGACGGCGATATCGGCATATTTTCATTGAGGTCACTGATGTTGAATGGATCAATGCTTACCGGTTTTCATATGTTTGTACCTGAAACAATAGCAACAACTTCCTCTATCACCGCATGTATTTGTAATAGGACCACAACAACTGTTTTGCGCCAGAGTCTCCGCCAAATGTTGCAATGTCGACGACAATATGACAGTAATAAGATACATTTTCACGGTATGACAGCATCATGTGATGTTTAACCTAACTGTGAGACATCCAATTTATTTACATCGCGGATATCCTGAACGAAAATAGGCCGCTGTAATATAAAGAAGAATTTCAAGAATAGTACACAAATGATGTTAAATAGTCTCATAACAGCAAATTGGCAGGTTCATATTGGATTGCTGATCGTTAGATATAGCTTTTCTATGTCTGTTTAATGCTGATTGGCTGTAAGTGGATTTGTTACTCTGAGAAACGAGGTTAGAACAATAATTTTCCTGCTGCTCCTTGAGTCGCGTGATTTCTGATATATCTCAGACAATGAAATATCGCGCCCTTCACATTGCGTTGCTTGAACTATACATGGTTTAGTACCTTTCGATCTTGGCGTTCCATGTTAATCACTCCACCCTTGTTTTACGTGTGGCATTGTATATGGAATTCTGCCTACCACTCTCAGTAAGTAAACCTCGCTTCATGAATGTATTGCAACCACTCTAACCTAGGGAGCAGGTTGGATTGCATTGGTCAACAGGTGGTTTCACTGATCGCAATATGTGGTAGTTCATAGCTGCTACATACGGTCGGCGGATGCGTCAGTTAACAAGTATCTTAAATGCTGCAATTCGTGATTATTGGACGATGAGAGCATCAAATGGAACTATTTTTGTCATGCAATCGCCAGCACCCCCTTCCATTAGTCATTGCCAACCCACAACCACCACCCCCCCCCACCACCTCAATCCTCATGATACGCTTGCGCAATGCTGCTGATCATATCCCATGATCGTTTTAGTCGGCAATATAGCGCTGAGATATTATTTGTTTATAAAACTGTTAAGCAGAGAAATATGAATTATGGTCACAATTAAGTGTCCCCAATGTATTTCAGCGCCAATGGTTGTATGTTGCATACCCGAAGTGCATAAGGGTTGGTGAATGTGGATGCAATATGCTTGCATTTGAATAGTTTGCCGGTCTGTTAATCCGCGAATCTCTATTTACTTGGATATGTGCCCTTGACTGCTTATACATAAACAATAGAAAGCAGCATAATATCATTGGTGATTGGTTTGCATATAACGAGCATTATAACCAGAGGACGTTTTACCAATGAAATAAAACTGCTCAGTTTATGATTCCCTGTTGATTTGTCTGGCTCTTTTAAAGAGAGCTGATCAACATTGAGAAGGCATGGGGGTACACAATGAAATAGGTGTGCTGTAGTGATAACCTGTTGCACAAGGTAATGAAGCTCTAAGTAATTCTTATACAACGATAATGGTTTGATGATCCATAGGATGATTCAAACTCATTGTGTTAATGTCAATTGATTGCCAAAACCTACCATAATGGTTTATGATCCGGTTGAACGTATTGTATTTGCATTTTAGCTGGACGTCAGAAAAATATTCGCATAAAGAGATGCCTTACAATGAGACGAAAACAGGCGGGTGGATTTGTACGTAGGTATAATATAACCGTGGTAGGATTGTGTTTTCAAGGTCATTTAATTGAGATGGCATCACGGACAGAGGTGTTAAATAACTTAGTTTAGTTTATGGCGCTAACGATTGCTGTGACGTTCTCCGTTATTACCACGACGATTGCTGTGACGTTATCCGTTATTACCACGACGATTGCTGTGACGTTCTCCGTTATTACCACGACGATTGCTGTGACGTTCTCCGTTATTACCACGACGATTTCCAGCAAAGATTACTACGATCTATTCATCTCCTTAGTTGCATACGTTTGTCCTTTAAAAGCGCTCTCCGAAAATCCCGAGCTGGAATCTGATGTATTTGATCAAGTCACTGATGTACTTGGTTATGTATTAGAGAAGAGGATATGTCAGTAGCATGCAGAATTTGCCCTGGCTGCGTACACTAGTCGCTAGGCGTACAGCCAGTTCACCATGGCCACCGACGAATCGCATGATATTCCATTGTAGTTCGGAATAATCGTGACGGATAGAACGTCCACAGCGATCAATTTATTGAACTGAACGAATCCCAGTGGCTATTATTATTTTCTTCATATTCGGCATGGATTCAAGTGTAAGGAAAGGTAAGTATAGGTTTTAGCGGCACACCAACACTCATGTGATATGGTGCCAAAAAAAGGTTTATAGATAAGATTGACCTGATTGAGCGGCCGCCTTCTACAATGAATGAAAATATAGATGGAAAAGATAAAAATGGAACTGATTATCATAGGGCAAATCGCCTCCAGCCGATTGACTAGACCACGCCATTCCAGCCTCTCGGCTAGGCAAAATCCAGGCCAGAGTAGTGTGATGCAGACATTGTCCTCAAAAGTACCACTCCACTCAACCACCAGGATCCCATTGTTCACCAACACGAGTTGCAAACCATGGCCAACAAGTTGCCCCATATTAGTCGCCCTGGACGACATGCTGAAAGGATGCAATGGCCGAGGTCTACCCATCCATCCATTCTTATGGATGTTTCGTAACAAAACCATACATCTCAACAATCATTTCCAAATACTAAAATTTTATTAGAAAAAATATTGGGGTGTTGAGAAATGATATGATATCCCTGTCTGCATAAGCTTTGACTCTTGTTACTAGGTATTAAGGCTGGCTGGAGTGTGGTGTATTCATAAATATAAAGTACCATTCTTTTGTGACATCTATTTTTTGTCCTATCCTGTCGGGCTTATTGTAGCACCAAATCCCGATTGTTGGGGCTGGTTGAAGAGGAATTTGTTTTCAGCAAAATCCTAACGAATTATTTGTAATTACATCAGGGGTGATCTTTGGAAGCCAAACCCTGAATGCATTGAGCTATGCATGTTTATCTTATATAAGTTTTGTTGTATACATTTTGCACTGTCCAGTTGGCTGTTTGTATCTCAGTGTCCGTCCTATCCAAAGTGTAAATGGTCAATTAGGTGTATTCCATCGCGGCAGTGGCCTATACAGATAGCCAATCTAACCAGACATGGAGGGGGCTATTTTTGATCAGCATCTTCGTATTTATTTCGGTGCAGGCTTGGTGCTCAGTTACGCACTACGCCTTCCAGTTTCATTCAAAAAGCAATTCCAGTGTATGATTCAAGTTAGCATCACCTGCTACACCGAATTGGTGGTAGTTCCATTGTAGGGGGGACAGATGTGTTCCTGCCCTTATCTGGTCTGCCTAGGTAGC
>CM067357.1:46034078-46054639 GCA_034190875.2 Urechis unicinctus
CAATGTTGTGTGCAATAGGTTGACGCCATGTGACAAACCTTGTCGTGACATTTACGCTCACAGCAAATCGTGAGTTATTCCTGGCCTAACAATGTTAACCTGATGTAATGTGTATTGCATTATGATTTATATGGAGATTAAAGTTCTTGTTCTGATGTTCTGATGTTCATTGCATACTGATTAGCCGGGGCGCGGCTACCCTTACGCGGTGGATGACATTTCCCACGAAAGGTCACGCATATCTATGGTCCATTAAATTACTTAGTCGTTATGTGAGCTGTCATTCTATCTCTAGATATGGCAAGCATTATTGAGAAACATCATTCGACTCCTGTTGAGGATCTATGCAATGATAACGCGAAGGACACTTTGTCACTGGCACAGCAATGGCTGTTATTATAGCTTTAATTCCTGAAGGCGAAACCTAAGAATACATTAGCTGTCAACGGAGAGAAACCCGGTCTGTCTAAGCGACGAAATACTTTCCCCATACTTGGGCAAGGTGAATTATTGTAAACCACCGCCGAACCAATCAGGGAATAAGAACGTCACGTGTAACAGTGACATTGCGCATTAACATTAACGTCGCCACAAGCTGGAATTGTCTCGGAAGACACTTTCAACGCCTCATGGGATAAACGGTGCATCATTTCAAGGAATACTGCAGAGCATACAGGTGAAAAACCCCATAGAAGGTGCTAGCACACAGGTGATTCATTTTTATAGTAGTTGTAGGGTTATTAGTTATTTATTATTTGAAAGATTATCTAGAGACAATTGTTTCTGCTCTGGTATGCTTCAGCTATGCACAAATTATGCTCTCGCCTTCTGTGTTAACTAATCATTGTACTGCTCTGGTCTAAAGGCTTACAAAACCAAACGTGTCCTGCACTATTGCGTGTGATATATTTAGTTGTTTGGCCTATACTAATTGACCACAATCAATCCACACTATGGCCATCACACGGTGCATGCTATGATGAGATGGTAGGTGTGTCGAGGTTTCCGACATGCAAATCTGGCTTCATAAGTCTATCGATTCGGCTATTCGAGGGTACAGTCAGCATGCCTATTAGTTGCGTGTGATTTTGTAATTGGCTCATGAACGCTTTTTTGCAAGTCGTAGAGATATCCCACAATTGTAGCATTCAAGTTGATTAAACGCATTCAAGGTACAGGTCGTGGATATCTCACTAGAACCCAAGTGACATTCATTGATCTCTAACAAACATCGATTTGATAACTGGCTCACTTGGTCTGCGGCACATTAGAAATGATAGGGTCGTCCAACGGGGGTTGCTAGACAGCGTGTCAGATTGCTTGCTGCTTAAGTGCTGCCATGAATACGCGACACTCTAAGCTCATATAATGTGTTTTGAGAGCATTTATACATTTTATGCATGGTATTTCACAGTGTTTGGTTGGCAATTATACCCAGTTGCTATCGAAATTAATGTATGATGTGTTGCTTCATGCTGATACTGACATTCAAAGCAAACATAAATGTGCACCAAAAAGCGTATGATACTAAGTGTAGTTTAAAATAGTCACTTTCTCATAAGAATGCAACTAAATAGTCGCATGTATGAATAATAGCAAAAACTCGTTTGTACTCACCCATTTTGAAATACCACCATGAGCCAGTCAATCTTGGGGCTATATATTTTCTTTGGACATTTGAATTACCTTGAAATTAGCAGATCCATTTATCACATTGTTATTTAGAAAATCGTCGGGCACTTCAGCGCAATGTTACTTAACATCATGCTAAATTGAACATTTTGCCCCTGATTATCGTAGTTAAATTGATGATCTCGCCACATTTATCTATGTTGTAGTGGATACTGGCAATCATGGATAAATCAGGCATATATAAAAGATGCACTTACCTGTAAAGCAAAATCCCCAAATTCCATTCAAGTCATGGCATGTATGTAGTGATAAAAGGATAAACGTTAAGGCTATAAAGTGTGTATAACACCCACCTCCACCCTTACATACTCGTTATGACTAGGCCGATAAAATGTAGAGGTCAGTGCTTTCCATGTCATTTAAAACATGGACCGTTGAGAGAACCTGTAGGTCATTGCTGCTATACGCTGTCAATCCTCTCGTGCTCATGAAGCTTTATGGAATATGCAATGAAAGTAACTCAGCCACAAGTGTAAAACCTAAATGCTGAGCCTGAAAAACGGTCGCTTTGCCCACAGAAGGGGAGTCGCAATCAGTTTGAAAGTACTCAACTGATAACACAATATTTACCATCGTAGTAGCCTCGTCGTGTTGTCGTATAAAATGCCAGGTTTATCCAAAATGTTAGTGTCCATAAATCTATTATATCTACAGCATATTCAACGTTGTAGGGGTTGTTCTTGCAATTGTCCAAACCGAGTAACTATGATACAATAACCCCTCCTAAATGGGATAACTTGATCTCAGATGCAAATTTTACTTCTTTCGCATTTGCTATTGGCGCGGCTTTGCTCACAATGAACAACACATGCACACTTCTCTAGTATTCTGAATGTTTCCGACAACTGGAACATCAGTTAATTACGCTGCTTGATTGTAGTAAGAATAGTAATAGAAATGTGCTCTCACTAACTCGGGATATTCAGTCTGTCAATATCGGCGTGATGTTATTTACCTAGACATTCGTACTGACATTATTCTTCAGAGGAGCTTATCCCAGACATTATGACCAGGTAGATAGACCGTATAGGTCTTAGCGTTTTATGCCCGAGTCGGAAAATATAGATAGATCCCCAAAGTCTTACCCCCATTACCACCAACACCACACATTGCAGCGTGAAAAATGGGACAAACCTAATGTGCCTGTTGGAAACATGCTCTTTTGTCGTATAAGCTACGTAAATGCGATAGTATTTTTAGGCTGCGCCAACTGAATTATGTCAAATACCAATGCAATTATTAAAACATAAGTCATACGCTACTATTAGTAAGTGAAAATTTATATTGGGAAACACGACTTGGTTTCAATGTTTTATTTTCAAAACTTCCTTCATGCTAACTGTGCACTTTCCTGATTACCATAGGTAGAGCGCAAGGACTCTTATTCCGGAGAACAAATTAGTATATTGACTGATTTTCTTGTGACCAGTGTAAGCTTGGTACAACAACGCAAGCAGCCATGCTTATAATTCTCTTTTTTCGGCTGTACCAGCGATATTTCAAATTGAATGAGCGTCGATTAGCATTCTGGATGCTTAATTAGACTCCCATGGGATTTTACGTTATTTATCCTGAAAGCGACCAATCATCACGTTTTACGATGACCACGCGACGAGTTGTGGCACTCTGCAACGTGAGATAAGGGGGTCATATAAACTTATTAACGACGCCAAACAAGTGCGGCTTGGGCCTCTCACATTGCTCCCGGAAGACCACTCATGCCGTTACACCCTGACAAACCGCCCTTTGGCCAACTGATCAGCAACGACAGCTAAGCATTTCCTATCCTTCCTGCCCCTATAAGCACACAACTGATGCATTGCAAAGATACACCGTAGAGCGTTATTTCTTTACGACTTAGATGTTACATCATATAAAATGCCGGGTTTATCTGATTACCTCGTTTACGTTTGCCACTTTAGTTCGTTAAATTTTTACTGCTGCTAGATTTCTCTAGTAAAGACGATTCGTGACCAAAACCAGCAGTCATTCATGTATAATCCAACGTTAGTGAATTATAAACTAGTATTTGCTGGTGGGAGCATTCATACAAGAAGCTGCAATGACGAAATGTCATGCTCCAACCAAAACGCTACTGCTTTCTCTTCTAAAATAGATTTGCTTTCTTAAATATGTCTATAAGTGAAATAGCTCTGTGGCAAAATGAAAGATTGTGTTGAGGATTCCCGAATGGGCACCTCGTGGGTATAAATGTAAAGTTCATGCAAGGCATGAGGTGTTGCGCCTCAGCCGCATCACACAAGATAGCATACGTGCCGGTGGTAAGATCAACAGTCTGAAAATAAACCATAACTAATCGCTTTGTCACCCGCGATGGGTGCATTTGATACCGCTACTAACTTACCCGCACCTCGTTAGTGTGTCAATATAACCACGGATTACCGTGATGCTGTGTATAGCCAATAGTGTATTGCGATTAAAGAAAATTCTAGCTCCCCATCACGGTCTACTTATAGTCCCGGTTTTAACGCTGACTTTAAAACACATTGCCCATTCGCGTTGACAACGAAGACGGGGGACGGTATATAAATACATCACCACCGAGCTATACTATGCTATGAATAAATATATTGTTGACTGGTGGGAGACAATTAAACTGAACTATAAAGGGCTTTTCATTCATATAGATCCAACTTCCGGATGCATAAGTTGGCAAAGTTTGAAATCCAGGGGACTAAGTCTGCACCGCTTCTGCAGCCAACGAGGATTTCATTACGGACGACGCATCTGGAACCATCTACCTGGCACATTGAAATGATGATGTTATTGATCTGGTTACCGATTCAAGGAGTGAAACCAACGGTGCAACATTAAAAGTAATACATCACAATGGTCAGGTTTGGAACGGTTTAGCACGAGCCTTCATACATCAATAATAAAAACATTTTCGGCATTTATGACGCATTTGTGGCCGTAACTGCTAGAAAATGTGCGCAATATCCTCAAACGATTTCTGCATTATTTCAAATGATGATTGCTTTGCGCATGAGTAGTGAACGGCAAGTGGCGACTGCAATATTGGAATTTGCGCATCATAACCGCCTAGAACCATATGTCAGTACGTGCATCATGCAACGCCCGAATATAAAGCTATGCTGTTGACGTATCGTTATTAGTAATGATTTATAGGGCCTCGTCACATGGCATCACAATGCCATTCCAAGACAACCAGCTTCCAAGTCAATTCCGTCTCAAGATACCCTACATCCTTTACTGTCGCTTGTAACATAGATATGTAATGCCGAGATAACCACTCTCCATCCAATAAATCACGCTTTTGTACCATTAAACGAAGTCTCCTTACACCCTTCTTTACACTTTAGCAACCTATTTCTGCTCCGCGGATGCGCACTTCGAAATATAAATATGATTAGAGCAATTGTGATATGGTCGTGGAAATGTGTGTTTGTTACAGTCATTGGCTTTACCAGGCTGCACCATGCCGAATAGAGTGACGGATAGTAACTTCATATGTTATTAAAGGACTGACTATGATGGAGAGGTCGATCACAGAGGGTAATATCACTTGTGCAGCCGATTACCTTTGTTTTATACTGTCAGCCTATCATGTATTTATATGCAGAGCGATTTAATAACAAGGGAAGTCTTTTGATATTGAATTAAGTGCAATTGAAGTATGTTTGAGCCACCAATCACATGCCCACACCAAACAACGATATGTTTATTATGGATATTGACTGTTGCTTACCTGCCGATAGCTGTATAATGTTCAACGTGTTTAAGTCACCATGTAATGGCCTTTGCAACATAATCCATAAATTTGTATCATTTCAGTTGCACGAAAATTATTATCGTAATGGCGTCCTGTTCCTAATATTTGGCCGCATCATTGTACACCAAAGGAAGGAATGCAAAGCAATTTAAATCAATAGCCTCAATGTCTTGTAAATTGAAGAGAATATGTCAATTTGAACACTTTTAAGGAGGCGCATTTGGCTGTCGGTAAACGTGGCCTGTTAAGGCAGCAGTCACACATCACCCAGAAAGGATATATTAAAACATATTTGTGCATCCGGAAAGCTAAGCATGGCTGCAATATTTACTAACTATTAACAACATGCGGGATGTTTTTGCTATACAATACTCGCTAGTTTTGATTCCGCATTCCATTTGATCGTCACAACATAACGTATTTACTAATGCTTAATATAGTCAATTACTCGACCTCACCCATCATAAATTTAACCGTTGGTCGAGACTTTCTGGAGATTATGACGGGCGTCTGTCCGTGGTGGCTTTCGCGTGATATCTTTGAGTCCCGTTCTCTAAAGCCCTATCTTCTATGACAGCAGATTGACGAGAGCCTTGCTATATCCTCGGGCACATCTTGAAAGTGTGGATCAGCGAATCCGACTTTAAGCAGTCGATAAAGATTATATGTGCTGAGCCAATATTCAACTAAGATATGAATAACAGCTTCTGTCTGGAAAACCTCAGTGCATGCTTTAGATACGTTGCTTTGCCAAGCGCATTGCCTTCGGTTCAGAGCACCACTACCCTTCTACATGCGTCAATACACATTATTTCCCCCGTCGTTGCGCGTTTGACATCTCACAAGGGGAACACATTTACACCATGTGGTTCATATATCCTAACCAAGGTAGAATGGCTGATACAATTAATCACTGCTTCTTTACTTAATTTGCTTAGTTTGTTTACATTAAGTCACATTCAGCATTATTTGCAAAATGTGATCCTTGTTAAAAAAATATTGTAATGTTAGCCGGATATATAATGCCACTGGCACACAAAAAAGCTGTTGTGAGAGCCAAGCATCAGCATATATAAACTGTCAAAGCTGAGGCAAAGTAAGCGACCGAGTACATGGCGAACTATTTTACATTATTACGGCAGCCGCACACAACATTGATGACGGAGCAACCAACTGGGTTCCTGGGTCAACCGCATTCAAAGGCAATGCCAAATTATGCGTCGATCATATGCAAACAACTATCAAGCACAGAATGATATGACGATGAACTGGAAACCAACAAATATTTGCTAGGATGCGTGTCAGCTAGCCTATACTTCAGCGTCTTCTGACAAGAAAATACAATACTTAAAGAGGGTGTGCGTGATTAACGCCATTGTGTGAAGGTTAACTTTCCGTAAATGAGTTGAGAATGATACACGAGGAATTTCAGCGGACATCACGGATTCCTTTTCATTCCCTTACTGCCCAATATTTATCCATTAACAAAACTATCCGAAAATCCCGATCCACTGTCAGATGTGGGCGGCACCCTTTTTCTTGCATTTAGACACGACCGTACATACCAGGCGCCAAACTGATAGTTCGGGGTAGACATACAGCGCTATTAAGACGAAGACAAAATCACGGCAGCGTAATCGAATGTAGTAATTATCCGCTCATTGGCGGCAGGCTGTTTGTTTGCGGTGGCTGTTTTCCACACGGCAGCGTTTTGCAATACACCACGTTTCGGGATCGTTAATTTCAATAAGGTCATTCCCATCTTGTTTGCCACGTTGGTAAACCCGTCTTGTGAACCCTCTTTTGGAAGAAAAAATCGGTTGTGGAGTAACAGTAGTTGGCCTAGCCAGCTGCGTAGTTAAAGATGCACCATGTAACAGCGGTGTAAGATGTTATTCACGTAATAAAACAATCGCGTTACTCATTAACGCCAACTTCTTTGAAACGAACCTGTTAAATCGTTATTGCTGCTTAATATGGTTGGACTGTTATTGATAGTTCTCACTTAAAGCATGATACTTGCGCATGATAATTGGCTGTTTATTTGAACTTGGCGAATGCAACAGTAATGCTTAAGATACAGTAACTTGTAACATACAATGTAGTGTGAATCTGATGACCCTATCACAGAGCTGACTAGTGCAGATTGCAAACCCGGTCAAAGACTAGTTTTCTTCTTGATGGAACATCAGCAAATGACATCGAGTAAGATGTCGAATAGGTTGCCTGCAGCATTATACCTAGAGCCACATAATATATTGGAAACCGATATGTTATATAATTAAAGCTTGCGTGTTATTGATATGTGACCTATATAATGGGTTTTCTCATGAGCGGGTTTAAACGATGGTGGGAGTTGAACCTCACAATGCAGCAGCAACGCGTGTCCATCAGTGATGAATCATTCTACAGAAAATGGGACGGATACATTTTAAAAAACATATATGCCAACAGGAGCTATACCTAGATAGTGGGAAGGTTATCACCATTTTACCTCAATGGCATGCTGCAAGCATCGTGCTGCTTGGTGCCGTAAGTAATCTTCATGACCAACCTGCATTCCCGTTGAACGCTAGTGGTGAAGTCTGCAGACTTATGCTGACGTTATTCTTGTATCATGGCTGTGGCCTGCAGCCTCTGGCTTACCAATATAACTCACTGGCTAACATATAACTCATCAGTACCTGTCATTAACAGATAATGGATGGGTGGTGCTGTCTTCGTTGGTTAATTTATCTCAGCACTGCTACAGCACATGGTTTAGAGATGGTATGTGTGTACCCAGAGGACTGTTAAATAAAGTTGCGGAAGGCAGGTTTGTATTGACGTGCATTCACCCCGCGCAGCTTATGTTAATGACACTTTTGCACTACTGTCCATCACAGTGTATGTATTATATGACAAGCCCACCATGTGCACTCGTACATCCAGTTACCACGCTATTGGCTGCGCTTTTACATAACGTTTTAACGTATCTATATAGCCCAGGCAACTCCCCAACCATTCATAAATAACCCATATAACAGCTGGTGAAGAGGTGTGGCACCCAAGATGTAGTGAACAGGAAGGTGCAAAGCAAAAAATGATATTTAAGGTGCTACCCAGAAACCGCAGGCATTCTCAGCCATCATAGGATCCGGGAACTATCAATGTTTCATTTCATTGCATTTACTGGTCAACACATGACTGACCCAAACCCATCTAGTGTTTAACAGTAATATATGGGCATTAATGTTTAGTTGTGACGCGCCATTATTCGTACTCTAATAAACATATTCTATGTTACACGGATCCGTATGGATGTCATAAAACTTCCTGCATCAGGATATTAAATGGGAAAAAAGTGCTGCAAGCTGTTGTTAAATAATTTCCGCTGCTATCCGCGTATTCAATAGGACGCCATTAAACATAACAGCCCGCCAGGGGTTAACTGAGTGTAGCTATTGGCCTGTTTCCTTGTCCTAATATTTTCGCTACAATTATTCAGTATAAAAGAGTGGAATTTAATTGGACATCGAATATTAACATTAAATACGATATTTTATACATAGGGAGATCGTTTTTATATAATTTAACACCATATCTGAGTGATTTCATTTACACCATTATCTTTCACAATATTCGAACCATGACAGGAATCAATTCAAAGGATTCTTTTGTAGCGACGCAAAAACGGCTGATTAAGGCTGCAATTCCCAAGTTATCGCTATATTCAATATCCTTCGCATGCATTTGCCAGTAATCATGTTATATGCTAGCACGACACGGTGCTATAATCCCATTTGGCAATATCATTCATAGGAGATATTCGCTGAAGGTCACTCTGGCCATAATATCCTCTTTTCCGGCTACCTAATAGACTAAGTACAGTGATGTTTATTATGTCACATGGGTCTGAATACGATCCAGGCAATCACATTTTCATCGAGTGAATTTCAACTTAATTTAAACATCAAATTATAAATCCAGATCACCGTCACTCAAGCAGCTGCTCCTGGCTTGCTAATTGCGAAGTTGAGTCAATACGGGGAACGAGCAGCAAGGCCAATCAACAAACACCATAGTTGAATCTTATCCATCAGATGGATATTTCACATCCCGGACCTCGCTGCGAGGCCTTCGCAGCGTCAAATTGCACATTATGAATGAGTGTGCATGTGTGTGTGTATGTGTGTGTGCATGTGTGCTTGAAGAAGAGCTTCTCTCTGGTTTATAATTTGGGCAACCACGTTGGCATGATCACGAATATATTTGTTAGCTTTACATAAACAGACAACCTAACCAATACGACGTATTGTAGTTTCACAATGGTTTCAGAGCATTACGTTTAGTCATTCAGCAGTGGAAGGTCAGGATATTGTAACGATAATAATGATATTTCTCGAGTATTATTGTGTTGGACTGTTATTCATTTGCATGAGAATATATCTGATGGATTCAGGCTCATATTAATGGCTGAGTTCTTCTCGCTGCCTGAGTGAATTAACACTGCATTTATGTAACATAAACAGCTACCCTCATGACATAAATGACCGTTGCTAAGGAGGCATGTGATCTAAATGACTTTTGTAGTTTAATTTTAACGGACTTAGGTCACAATGTATCTCGTGGTTGAGCATACTCCATTCAATGCCGATACAGGAAGAAAATTCGTTGAAATGAAACAGTATATAATGCAATATATTTGGCACCAACCAATATAGCAGTAGCATATTGCGCAGGGAAATAGACCAGCAGGATACACGGGATTGAATTTCTCAGCATCCATCATCCCATGATCAGGCATAAGTGCTCTGTAACACGTGAAGTAAAACCGATGCATATGTCAGCTGCTAAAAGCCATCTGTTTAATGAGCTTAACAAATATGACAGCCACTCCATTACTGCTTGGCCATTCCTCGTGAAGTTTTGTCTAATTATGTGTATCGTAGACAACAGGTCACAGTCACCAGCCCCCCAACCCCTTCCCCCCATCCCATCATACAAATGTTATCATATAATCTTGTCACTTGCAGAATTCTAGACTACAGGTTAATGTTCCATCTGTGATGATGTTTTCTATTAGCTAATACTACCTCATGTCGTCAAGGCCTGTTGCTTTTTCACTACGTGCCATTCTTGGTCACTGCTGACTGTTTTATGTGCCGTCGCCTTTTCTCCAGTATGCTTCTTCAGCAAACATCTACTGACTTTCAATACATCCTATAATGTTCGCAATAAAATGCCTCTCAATCCCCTAATTTATGCTATCAAAGCAATGGACTTGGCGCCCCTGCCTTCGATCTAATACTACAAACACACCATCTAGTGAACCTTAGATTAATCGCACCTACCGTGGCACCTGCCCATTTAAAGAAGTGACAAATTTATGGGTCATTGCTGAGCACTTCTACGGAATTTCTTGGCCAGTATGATGCCCAGGCCATTGAATGTTTCAGTGAACAAGCCGTCATAGAGACTGAGTACATTGATGGTTTGACTGCAATATTGTGCGAATGTCTCTGTGGTAATCACGTGATCTTCATATCGGATCACACCATGTAACAGAGGGGTAGTTATGAGTTCTGGCTTGCTCTCTTTAAGAACGAAATAGAGGAGCTACTATATACTCAACTCAGCTTGACCCACGTTTTCATCATTCATTCTATTCTAACTTTAGATCAGACATTCTTCTATAACTAGTTAAATGACAAGAGTTGCAGTAGCAATAATACAATATAAAAATCTATCGTATCTTATATCTTACACAATTGGAGATCATATTTACACATAACGACAGCTATCGGCGCTATTATCGATATGTTGGCTACACAAGGGATGGAAATTTTAGATTGGGAATAGGTGAAGTCTACTACCATAAATGCTAGCGTGTTGTTGAGACATTTGAAATAACTGTATTTTCTGACTAAGCGACCTTGATCATAATTGGTGTACAAGAGCTGTCTACCGTCCTTCATCTCGCATATTCCATTAAATCCACCATATTGCGCTCATCTTATATGCTCGGCGTAGAATATATGGTATACAAAGCAAAAGCATACTTAGTCTTACATTGTCTGTAATAATTAAAAACATCCTTACGATGCTATTGCACACTTTTCCCTGGCAGCTAAATTAGTAAACATTATGTTAAAACGACAGCTTTGTGAGGATTCAACAGAGCATTTAAAATTATATTTCTATAGCAATATGCTTAGATGCAATTACTACAAAGGTGTGAATAATGTGGTTTAACAGCCGCGCTAAACGTTAAGTACAATGTTTACCGGTTGCCAATACAAATCCAACATCATTTTATGCGGTATCAATCAATATATCTGCTAATTCTCTTGCCAATTTTTCCACATATCAGAAGAGCAATGGGGCCATGTGAGGGATAATGATGACAGATTGACACAATTACCTTTGCAATAATTTTTTCAGGACAGAATCGCCCAGCCGTTTAATCGCATAACCAGTTCGTTTTCATTGCCTATTGTGCAGGACTATCCTCAATTATAGGTAGTTTTAAATGATGTAAATAGTCCTTGAAGATTGCCACCTGGAAACCAAACCGGTGAATTAATGCTGATGTCATCTGCACACCTGTTGTACGTTATGTCATGGTTGTGTGTGGTTAAAATTGCTGCTCATATTCGAGCCCCATCAACATGGCATCAGCTGAGACGTAGATCTGTAGAAAGTTCCTGCCAGTGAAAGTATTTGTCCAACATGGCTTCTGGTTCTGCCTGACTGAAGATGAATTTACCCTTAAGAACAGGATATCTCTCAATGTATGTTGGTCAAGTTTGCATTGAGCAAATCACGGGGACTTACAGTCAACATATATGTGACTTGTTTCGCACGCATTTATTGTACCGCTCCGCAATGCATCATTGCATTGTCATTATTATTTTTTGCGATATTAGTACATGCCAAAACTTGCAAATTATTCTCAGTGAACAAATAACCCTGACTATATGCCATATTTGTAGTGAAATTTAGAGCATCCAACTTGTACAACACGTGCACACCGTAACTCACTGTCAGACAGATGCCCATGCCATCTCATGCCACATACATTGTGTTTATATTGATATTATACATTCGGAGTGTGATGTCATGTCGTATTATATTGGCGTGTGCCGCAGTGAACATCCATATAATATATACATTGACTTGTATAGTGGTGTTCTACAGGTGACAAACTTCTGGGGAAAGACCCATTATTAAATTTCATGCTACGCTCATGTTGAGAATAACGAAACATAAATACAACAAACCTTGCCTTTTTTATACGATAAAATGTCCTTTTCAAATGCCGAGCTGCGCATATACAGCTAGGGACATGTTCAGCGCTAGAATGTTAGGTGTTGTATTTTTCAGTATAATCCCCACCTATTACTGTACGTATTTTATGGGATTTTGGCATGTAGGCACTAGCGATATTGCCACTAAATCGCATATATAGGCTCATGATGTCTACAGTGCCTAACGAAGGCACCTTTCAGTATTCCCTGCAATTGTAGGACAATTCATTTAGCGGGCCAGTGACACTCTAATGTGGTCGATGTTGAGATGACATTTTCACGATGGTTGCTTCTGACATCAGGTTTATGTCATCAAGCCTTCAGAGCGAAACCACGAATAGCAAGTAGCAACCATAAATGTATCCATAAGCTAGGAATCAATTGTGGGAGCGTTGTAGTTTAAAGTCCATGTTTCCATCTTCATCACCATGTAGGCGCATTGTTGCTTGCAATCTATCTACTTGACCCCAAATACTGCATTACGTAACTGGTTGCCACTTACTACCGCCCAAGCCACTCTTTTATAAATAAGCTGCAAGAGGGAATTATAACGAGTGGTCAAGAATCAGTTAGCAGATATTGAACACTTTGAGCATAGGCGCTAGCTTGGATACCCATAATTTACTCTATTTGACCGAGACCGAGGTCGTGACTAATGTCTCCTACAATAAATTGATGAAAGATTTGTCTAAAGAAATTGATTGTCTCTGACAAACGGAGCGCGTCGTCGTTATCCTAAAGGATAATACTGGGTCACAAAGAGTTTCACTCAACTCTAAAATTTAACATTTGTCCGCCGTCTTGACGCGTGTACATTTGAGCACTAGCTGATATCGTGCCCTGAATGGTTTGTATTACAGCTGAGACTGGGTAGCATGCTTCTAGATATTGAAATCTGTAAGAGAATCGACAACCTAACTTGCGCACCTGTTCTGAGATTTAAGAGTTATTTTCATGGTTTTCAGAAATAAATGCCATCAAACGGACGCGACAAACGTAGACGGTCTTTAAATATTCAAAAAATATCGAGTAACTAATTACAAGTCACACATTTCTATAGAGTTTTGACATAACACAGTAAATTAATGTTTAAAATTCGCATTCGATAACCTTTTGCCTCTAAGACTTTGGAGGAATATCATGTCTCAAAATAAGTACAAAGATAATACTGTAACACGTAAATACCAGCAATAATCTCGCCTTTTACTCATATGGAAAACCCCGTTAACGTGACACGCAACTTAGCCCCAGCTGAACTTTTCGAATATTCGCACACAATATTTCTAAAAGCGGAATATTAGTTACCGAGTATTTCAATATTTGGCTTTCATGGCGCTTGTGTTGTCCACAAGGCCAAGAGACTTATTGTCAATTGAAATGCTGTCATGGCAAACTTTTCGTACGAAAGACGAATGGTGAGTTCACCCATCTCTGTCATGTGCGATGCTTGAACTCTTGTTGATTCACTTTTTCAACATTGCAAGATATTGCTTTGATTTATCATACTTCAGGTTGACCCCTTATTGTAGATGGTCAAACAAGGAAGCCGTCCTCTTTCCAAAAACAAATTCAAAGAAGATAAATCTCTCCTTACCGATAAAATGATGGATTGTTTAGTTATTTTATTTTTATAATACTGGATGAGTACTGAAATGCCACATACAACTGAATGAAGCGTCTTGTACTCTGCACCTCTCTAGGCTCTATCACCGTGTACTCTGCACTTCTCTTCAGGTGTAATTGAAGCGCAACAAAGAGCCCTTACTCAGGCGTCAGAGCGGAAATATTATAATACTGGATGAGTACTGAAATGCCATATACAACTGAATGAAGCATCAGTAAAGAGTAGATATCGACGCTTATGTTAATGCATAGATTATAATTATGCTATCAATTATATTTTGCTTTTTTAATGCACTCTATTATATATATGCTATCAATTATTTTGTGATTTTCATAATGTAGTCTAAAAAACAGGGGCCTGACATACTCATCGCATTAGGTCAGCTAAATGTACAGTGAACAATTAGGCCACAGCATGAACAGTAATATCCGTATTCCGTTCCCATGGAAACAATACGGCACACGTAACATGGAGTTAACCATACCCTTTTTTTTCGGCTCAGTAATAAAAAAATATTGAAGCTACTTATATCAATACCATAGATATCCTTTGAATTATTTTAGTGCCTGCCATGGGCGATTAAAACTGATCGATGCAAATAGTAGCTGATATCCAGCATTTGCTTCCTTTAATTTAAGGCCATATATACCACTTATACGTAAATTGCATGAGTTATGTTAATAGGATGAATACATTAACAGTAATACATTCTGATTCACAATTCGTAAAGGGCTCTATTTGCTTTCTTGTAGGCTTAAAAGACCACAAATCACACAGTACTTAATGCCCAATATAACCGGCTCGTGAACATAGTTACCATTTATCAGTTCACTGCATATATTGTGCTTCATACGTAAGTAACATCTAATGGCAATTATTGAGGCAACCAAAAACAATTGCCTCATTGTCGTATATTTGTTGGTTCTGCCAATGTGAGAGAGGAATGAAAGTTATAAGATTTCAGCGAAGTCTGATATTCGATCAGTCAGCCAAACCGCTGCACCAGAGGCTGCTGCTTTATTGCGTCCTGTACACATGAAAGCATTAGATATGCAATAACGCCATGGTTCGTCTGGTGTTGGTATTATTCGAGATCTCTTGGAAGGTCTTCATTTTCACTTCATGCCTGAGATTATGCGGCACGATGACGGATATTGCAACGTGCAGGAAATGATCAACATTGATTTTACGAATACGAATTACAGTTATATTCCTGGATATATAAGCAATATCCAACGAATATACAACTGAGCAGACAGCAGCGGATTACGTAATCCTGTTATTACCCTAAAACCAGGCGCTCAGTTTAATTTTTCACAAATGCGGATGTAAGGCATCGGTGAACGAGCAGCTAAAACACAAACCAGCACTATCATTACTACACGAAAAAGTACAATTCCGCTGCCATAATAGCTCAACTATCGGCATCGGGATTTCCATTAGATACAACTATGCGAGGTCGAGGCCAATCAGACACTATCATGCTATATGCCATGGAACCGAGCGATTTGTTTACACACATACAACCAAACGTCCATTTATTGTTTCAAGTTGGTTCTTTTCATAGTTAATGTCGCTTTTGTACATAATAAATGCCAACATATCTGATACGTATGTCTGCAGGATCAGCCCACAATAGAGGCGAACACTTTACACGGCACCTATTGTTGCATTCACTGAACACACCTCGCTCAAAGGCAATTCATTACGGTTTTCCTAAAACTATTCACCAGCACTAACAGACTTTTTGTCATGGTTAGGAAGCTTTATAGCCATATATTCTTTCTGCTCTGATGTATGACATTACATTAATAGTACACACATAGATATTAGATCAATTGTAGTTGCTCGCCGTTATTTGGTGTCATTGAATTATAGAGTAGTGCCTCCCGGGTCCGCAAAATATGGTGATAAGCAGAGGGCTGAAATATTGCCTTTATTGTATACAAATATACCTTTAATGACGGTGATGCTGATGTGAATTTGATTGTCAGATATCCATAGAGAGCTGTACAGCAAAATGTTGTTACAACCAGGGGCGTCGCCAAAATGGGGGGGGGGGTGTAGGGGGGTGTGACATCCCCCCCCCCCCCATTCAAACCGACAGTCCGCGTCACAGTCGGCAAAATCCTGTCCAGTCGGCAAATTGATAGTTCCAACCTATGATGGCGCTACGCTTAGATATTCATCCCGCCGTCGGCAAAATTTTAGTTTCACCCCCCCCCCACAAAATCACCCTGGCGACGCCCCTGGTTACAACCCGTGGTCAGTTTCCTTACAAAATTCTTGGCTATGTACTAACAAGGCGTAACCCAAGCGACTTCGGAGTCAAATATGTGTTATATCATGTCGTATCTTGGTGCTAGTATGTTTAGTATCGCATTGGCTCTTGTAATGGATGGATTTAGTATTAAGCAACTCCGTTTCTCTGGACAATATTACATGGTATGGCCAGCATTTTGATGCCTACTCAGTAGGCTGTGCACTGTAGTAACTACATTAAATATCAGGGATATTGAATTAGCTAATGGGCATTCAGACCATAGTGCATGAGAGAATGGCCATTCGGACACAACTCAACAAAGCATTGCAGAAAATTTGCCGGCTCGTTCATTTATGAAAGGCTTTTGCAACTTTGCTTCGGCGTTTATCGTTCAGCAGCTGAAGCAGACTCGCTGGTCTAGCACAGGATCATTGTATCGCAGATTAGCATACGATATTACCCCACGCACTTTGCCACCAGCGCTCAACTGACAGCGCGGTAATTATTAAAACTCTCTCCTTTGCGAATTCATTGAATGTGTCACAAGAAACCTGGTTTTAACACATTTGGTAGTATTTGAATATGACATCATGTCCTGTAAAAATCGGACAATGAGCACGAAAAAATAAGATATCACTGATACATTTCTCCCGCATTAAATCGAATCGCCGATTAGTGTTCCACAATATTGCGTTCGTGATGTTAAAGGAAAGACCTTCATATGGTAGATAAAGTTAACCCGTGAGGTTATCAAATGTTTGCAAACTATTTATGGGATCAATTAGGATTATCAGCTTCCAGTGTGGGAAATCGTAGTTATTGTCTAAAAAACAGCACTATTGAAGCAGAGATTAGCCGGCCACAAATGCTGTATATCAGTAGGATGTATTCAACCTCTTGATAGTTTGTCAGAAATCGAATTAGAATATGAATCACCTAAGCGTAGTAGAGATGGAGTTGGTCGGAAACTGCTGCAAAGCGAAATCTATTGCTAGCAGCATCATTTAGCGAATGTACAAAAATGCTCTAGTGATCAGCATGCCCACTTTTGATCTTTGCGCTATAAGCTCGCCGTGGCAGATAATTGTGCTATCAAATATAAATATTAATGATGATTTAATTCAACGTGCAGCCTCCTATAATAGTCATTTCTTGGTGATTCATATTCGCATTTGCTTTCTGATAAATTGTCAGTCGATTGAATTTGCATGGTGGCAACCAGGCACATAGCGATCGTCAGAATGTCGACATCGATATCGCCCAGAAGTCATAGAAGGCGAAGGCGTTGCACATGAGGTCCTCATATTGACATTTTGATAACTGGTGTGAGGTAGGCATTCTAGTTGTGGTTTCCATTAGTGTTATCAGTTGTGTTTGGCGCTTTTGGTGAGGAATAAGCTACTGCATGCCGCAGTCTGCATCATGCCAACGTTTCTATTCATGGTGATCTTCGCCTCATTCGCGTGTTCTGCTGAATATTCATGGCAACGATGATTAAGTTATGGTTGTTTTCAATTGAACGATTTATATTCTAATTACATTTCCGACAAACTGTCTAGAGATGGACTGATATACAATATTTGTGGCCGGCGAGTCTCTGCTTCAGTAGATATGTTGCTTAGACAATAGTCATCTGCTGCATATTATAGCATTTCTAACATCCAATAGCAGATCCTTGGATATATTATTGCTTTCACGTGCAAGGTTTCATCATATCACAAGGATTTGAAGCGCATTGTTAATAGTAGGATTTCTCACAAGGGCAGTTAATTATGGATGTTCTGGACAATTAAACAGCACTAAAAGATTGATTGACTAGGTTCATAGTCAGTGCGATGCAGGTGCTTCAATCAATATGCAGCTTGAAAAAAACAAGAATCAGTAAAAGCGATCATTGTGTCTACGTAGATGTTCCTGTCATGTCGAATCTATGGGCTATTTAACAGTACATATATGGATGTTAGATCCTTTAGTTTCGCCGTTATTTTGCAGGAAATTAATACCCAGTAAAAGGCAGAAGACTTAATTGTTGTTCTTGTTGAAAAAGATGCACATTAGAAAAAGGGTAAGCAAATGTAATGCTGACGTAAATTGAAAATGTCACAGAACCAGGCAAAACAATAGAAAACGCTGTTCTTGGTGCTGTGGACAATTGTGTTCAGTTTTTTTCTCCAAATAATTGGCTATGCACTCATAGGATGTCACCAAAGCATTCATTCTCAAAAGGTTTCTCCTAAGACAGCTAGGTCGTTGTGATCAGCTGAAGCAGACGCACTGACGCCGATGTAACACAAGATGACCATATTGCCGCACACCTCATCAACAGAGAACCGCGATAGTGTTCAGCACCGATCTGACATTCAAGTGTATTTAGTTGGAGCATTGATCGTACTACTTATTCATTAGTCTGGGTGGTCATCGATCGAGTGCAGACAAAAAAGAGGATGAGTTCAGTGCGGTCGTTATAATACAAAACAAAAGCAATTGGTGAATAAAATAGATTCATAAGATAGCAAAACATTACTTCTTTTCAACATTGATAATCTGAACAATATAAGATGAATGCAAACTACTAAAGGAGAGAATGTTGAATAGCAGCGAATTCCTCAGTTGTTTTGGGAAGCATTGTAATGATCGTAAAGGTGAACTCTAGGTAACAGTATGTAGCCGTGTTCCCATAGTGAGACATCGCGGTTATTGCAGGCCCATTTGGACAGGTGTACACCTATGGTTCCAATGATGATTTACTAGTTTTCTATTCAATATGCAGCTTCCTAAAATAGATAGTGCTTGGTGATACATATTGTAATTCGTTGTCTGTCGATTCAACTAGCACCATGGCAGCCGGCCTCACAGCGCTCGTCAAATGTCACTTTGCCTTCATACGCATGGTGGGTGCTCAACTCATGACCCACATTTTACTGATATATATATTGTTTAGCCGGGTCAAAGCCGCTCTTAAGCATATCCACACGAAACAATGGCTTACTTTAATGTTAGCAGAAAACATAACGGTTGAATGTCAGTGTACTACATATGGAGCTAGCCGACCTGGTAATTAACCTGTTCGCTATAATTGTGTGGATGATGAGTAAGGGTGTAATTTCAAAGCATATTTCGGATTTGAATAATTATATATTAAGTTTTATGTGCGAGAGGCTAAATAAAATAGCGCTAGATAAACATTGTACCTGCAGTGACAGTGAAATCCACTCACTGATCTGGTTTGTTAACAATGTGAATGTACATTCCGAATTTTGGCAACTGCGCACGCATTATTCCTTCCGCATGCATACCTGTATGTTATGTGATTGCTGCATAATGAAGTACTCTATTCAACGTAAGCTAGAAGACGCTCTACGACTCCAACAAATTCCATTGAAGAGCCTCGGGCATTCTATGTTTCGATCCCAATATCTTTGTTACGTCGGCCGTTGCATGACATCCCCGCAAGAAATAGCCTGGTATGGACTACAAGAATGCAGTTAGCTGGATAAAGCATACTAACTTGGCGCTTCACTAGAGATTGAGCCCATACACATAAACCGATGACGAGATCATCGCATAAAACATCTGCAGATTGTATCTTACATATCCAGTAATAAGCTCGCTGTGTGAATAAAGCTTCGGGTTGGCACGTAAATGGACCACTCGCCCAATTGTCCCTCATAACTACTTCGAGCTAAAATGGACAGACTACAGAACTTGCCATCATATGGCTAGATAATGCGATCAGTGTCTTTATAAGTGTTAGTATGTGCGCTTTGTTAAGTATTAGTCGACTAATCAGCCGGACCGTGCAGTAACCAATTACCTTACGCGTTAAAAATGGCAGCCGATGAGAACAAATGAGAATAACTTGATTTGTGTGTCTGAAAACATGGTCAGTCCTTTATTAAGTTATATCCGTGCATTGACCCTACGCTGAAACTACAGGTA
>CM067357.1:46054739-46199739 GCA_034190875.2 Urechis unicinctus
CATTTCGCCCTCTAATACTGTGTCAAGTGCTGACTGGCATGCTCTGTGGCTCAACTTGCATGAATAGCGAGTAACGAAATAGTGGCTTGATTATCGGGTTTGGTGTCAGTTGACAGCGCTGACTAACGGCGATATGATGTGATTATATAAAACCCTGGCAGGAAAATGACGTGACAATATAGAACCCTAGTGGGCATATGGCGTGATAACAGAGAACCCCAGCAGACATATCTCAAGACAAAAGTTGGTATGATAACAGAGAACACTGGGGGAAATATGGCGTAATAACAGAGAACCCCAGCAGGTATATGCTGTAATAACAGAGAACTCCAGCAGGAATATGGTGTAGTAACAGAGACCCCAGCAGAAATATGGTGAATTAACAGAAAAACATAAATGTGGTATGAAAAAGATAACCCCGGCAAGAATATGATGTGATATGATGGTGTGTTAAAAGAGAACCCTAGCAGGAATATGGTGCGATAAGAATGAACACTAGGAGGAATATGATGTGAACATATAAAAACCCTAGCTATTGGATCAATAATGTTGTCGTGATGCTTCGTTCATAAAGGATTTTATTTCATGTTAAAGTTGACATCGACTACAATATGGATGGACCTTCTCAAGGTAACGATACTCCGCTATTCGCTCATTATCGCTGATTGTCGTGATCATGATTGGGCTAGTTGTCGCGTTCATGATAGGGCTAGTTGTCGCGTTTATATTTTCGCTGATAGTTGTGTTCAGGATGGGGCTGGTTGTCGCATTATGATGGGGCTAGTTGTCGCGTTTATGTTGTCAATTGTAGTGTTCATTTTGTCACTGGCTGATGCGTTCATGAATAGGCTAATTGTAGCGTTCTTGATTGGACTGGTTGCTGCGTTCATGATGGGGCAGGTTGTCGCGTTCATGATGGGGCTAGTTGTCGCGTTCATGATGGGGTTGGTTGTAGCGTTCATGATGGGGTTGCTTTCCAGTTTTCATGGTGGATGTCATTGGCTACATACACTTTCTACCTTTGCCTTTACTGAGTGATGGCTTTGTCTCTTTCCGATACTGCTTGTCCCCGTTCTTTACAGATTTCCAGACGTTTGCTGAGGATAGTTTTTTATAGTCCTTGATCGCAGTTATGGTCAAATCTGTGTGGGATTTGGCGCGTGGAAATTTCTTATATATCACTTTCATTAGTTGTAACATTGTCAATGCCACAAAAACAACCGAGTTAGGTCGTCAAAGAAATGATTGCTCTGACTTGCGAAGCGTAACGTTCTAGCTTATAGGATGTTTAATGCTCAACTTGACGATTGAAGCTCGGCCTGCGTTGTTTATTCTCACTATATGTGATCCATTTCCGTTATAAAACATCAATTGACACAGGTCACCCTGCCGTTTGTAGTGTAGCTCAGTACACTGGAGAATTGCCCCCTGCTATTGCAACACGATGGGAAAAGATATATATTCATAAGTCTTTATTGGCTTTTGGTGTGCTTAAGCGTCCAGCTGTCTCTAGTCGCTAGGAAAGCACTATTGAATAAACTGTATAGAGCAAAAAACAATTGATCTTTTCCTATAATTGATCATTTCTACAAAACACTGTCGAGTTGAGCATTAGGTACAGTGTCGGAGGAAATTGAACTATAGTCCCTAGCAAATAGTTCATGTATTCCATTTGTATTTACGTAATCGCAGACATGTATCAGCTGGCAGAAATGCTGATCAGAATAGGCATATCTTATCGGCATTACTGTAACACAGAAACTGTATCTACAAACCATTCTCCTAGGCCCAATTCACACGTGTTCTGTTTCAATCCGGCGCTCATTTCATTGCTGTATCTTTCTTGCCAATAAAACACTGCCGAGTAGTGCAGATGAATCATTAAGTTCTGTTGTTTGATACAGCTAAAAGCATGAATGAAATTAAAATCACATGCGTCGGAACCAATTCGATAATATCTTGAATATGATTCCTTGGTACAAACCTGCTTCCCACGCCGAGTGGTAGATTTACAATAGCATGTACCAGTTATGACCAGAGTAATGATGTGTTGAGATTTATGAAAACAACAATAACCACACTTCTCAATGAGCAATGCATGTCTGGGAGAGATATCCTTACGTTTTGTATGCTTTAAAAGAGTTCATTCACATCAATTTCTAATCCTAAACTATTTCAACTGTATAACACATGACTCGGCTGCGACATGGTACATATAACGTGATGACCAATATTTGCAAGAACTGGAAAGGTAACCAACAATAGCAATGGTGTTAACACCCGGCAAAAAAAAAATATATATATATATATATATATATATATATATATATATATATATATATATATATATATATATATATATATATATATATATATATATATATATATATATATATATATATATATATATATATATATATATATATATATATATATAATATATATATATATATATATATATGAAGGCAGTAATCTAGCCGATAAATAATTGGCTGTCACGAGAAGTACAACTTTATCAATTTGATACAATATCGAAGGATTCAATTATACCAGATTTATCACCATTTGTTAAAGTAGATAACACGGCCTCTGATATCAGTGGCATTGTACAATCTTATCATAGCCCAACAATTTGATCAATGAAATGATCAAATGTGGAATGGCATAATAAACAAGCAACTATCCACTAATCGTGATGTAAAATTAAAGTAGCAATAATATATGAGCTTTGCTGAACAGAAATGTAAGCGCTATATTTGCCCATGGTTATGTCAACCAATCGCATGTCCACAGATAACAAGCAGCCCAAGAATGCATCAATGTCGTTAAAGTAGAGGGTCTGATATCTTGATTTGTGTATATTCACCAAACGTCGCCTACAGCCTATACGTCCTATTGACCACAGCACCACAAACGGCACCGAGAAAACGTTCGTGATACTTAATGGAATGTTCCAATGTTGAGCTATTTGATCTAAACATTATTGGCTTATACACACTCGTTGGCGGTAATAACAGAACGTTCATGCTTTGATGAGGTGGGTACATTATACAAGCAGTGGCCAATATATTGCACCGTGATAAGGACAATAGTTTACGGATGCAATTGAATTCCACATTTTGCCGTTCACAGCTCTATGAGGAAGCCACAACCATGCCATTGATGCTGATGTAATGAACATTGAGACGAAGTCCAACGGCCTATCAACCGTACGCTACAGTTATCCTGTTATTTTGACCGATGGCTTGTAGGAATTATTCAAATCACGAGAACAGTTGTAACAGTGTTTTCGAATCAGTCATCATAATTTCCATATTGCATGATGGATAAATGAACAAATCGGTATTGCAACCTAGTGTCAGTCTCGCCAAAGCCTACATGTCAAATAGACGCTCCAGAAAGCTAGGAAGCTACGGGGAAATCCAACAACATACTTCAGTGATAGATTGCCCCCTATGGGTCATTTTGGTGTTGCATCACAGTCAAAAACTAAATGGTTAATATTCAGTTGCACCAAAAGACTTGGGAGGTTGCACGTTAGTGGCACATTGTTAGGAGGAAATTGGCCTCTCGCCTTTCGTTATTGCCTCTGACTATTCGCTACTGAGTTCCTCCTTACAATCGGGTGTTTGCGGATTGTTGCAGGGCCATGCACATTTGTGAGGCGCTGGTAGATCGACTACCATAAGTGATCAACTTAGACATACATGTCGACAGCACATATTATGCTGCACCGACCTTCCTGCGTCTGTGTGAAGGCTGTCTGTTCATGTAGCAGCTTGATATCAGACAGTGACTACGGTAGATGAAGCGGTTCTATAAATCTCGATCAGCGAATCCTGTCAACATTTAAAAATAAGCAGTAATTCAATGATGCTCACCCATGTAAATGTATCACCGATTGACAAGAATGTTAAGATTTCTGAATTACATATGCCACAACGACGGTCCTTTTCAATCTAAAAAGTCCATCAGAAGCACAAGAAACATCTTGTTTTTGCCAAACACTTTAAGGGTTCTGTTATTGGTCCGGGTTAGCATAGCAAATACGTAAGGAGGCGGAACAATGCATAGTCCAGAACACAACTCTCAATATTTGCGGGTCGAAATGTTCTATACTATTGGTTGGACATCACAGGCCTGACACATATGCGACAATTGGGGTGGGGTGGGGTGGGGTGAGGTAGCTTAACGTACGGGAACATTCGGATACTTATAGAACTGGTATCATTGTAAAGCTGTTGAAAGGAAACAAGTAATTTTACCGCTCTCACCTAAGATATCAATACATTTAGGAAGTCCGTGGTTATACTAATAATAGCTGCTCGAACTAGGGCCGAAATATCATGACAGATAGGGTTAATTGAATTGAATGCATAGATATAGCAGAGTGCTGCTAACTGATGTAATTCGATAAACATTTAATCATCAGGATAACACTTAACTGTCTACTTAAATATCTAGATTCTATTGTGATTACAGAAACAATAATTTAATGTATATTATTGGACGCTCAGTACAGACCATGGCAGTTGTTGCGCCGTAATAATTAATTATTCGATACAATAAGATATCATGATGATATCAGTCGAGGGATAGCACCAAAACGTTCAAATAACATTGATGGCCTCAATAAATATAAAAATATGAGTATATATATATATATATATATATATATATATATATATATATATATATATATATATATATATATATATATATATATATATATATAGATATATATATATATATCTATATATATATATATATATATATATCTATATATATATATATATATATATATATATATATATATATATATATATATATATATATATATACTGATGCACGGGATATAGGCACACCAATCAATACTGTTTCCAAGTAGCTGGTTAAAAAATCTCTGGGATTGTTTCATTTCATCCAATATACAAGATAACCAACACAAACAGCCGAACACACCCATTATCTATTGATAACGAGTACGCAGTCACGTCAGTTAAGCTACAAAGCGCGCTAGTCTGTGGTTACGTTAATGCTCTATATCAGGATAGCCATGTCACGTGGGATGCACTCTCTCCCGTTGACAGTGCATTCCCGTATGATATAGAATATGCATTGGTCTCTTCGCGTCTAGTACTTGAGTGATGATTATGAGGGTTTGAAAAATTCCCCCCTGTCGGCTTAGCGTGCTAATTACACCTGAGACTTCCTGATATATGTGCATCAGGTGCCGGGCGAATAGCAGATCCGTGATCCCTATTAAAGTGGTGTGTCGTTACCTTGAGAAGGTCAAGCCATGTTGTACTTCATGTAAACTGCAATATGAAATAAAATCCTTTTTGGTGAAGCTAATTGACACATATTTAGTGAAGGAAAATGGTACTATATCTTCCATGTGACATCGTTCGTATCATAATATATCCGACATATGATGAATGTAGTACCACCCATTATATATAACTAAAGCAATCAGATGTTTGATGATATGTTGCAAGGGATTGTTGAGATTTGCAGCCTGTGTTGGTTGCGGGCGATATTGTGGATCTACGGAAGGGAATGATTTTGATCAATCTATGATAAAGGATTTGTTTCTGTATACTCAGCTCGAATGCTTATCCTTATTCATTGGCTTTCTTATTGTTTACTAAATCCACATTTAAGCTGGTATCAAGGCTATTCATTCGGTCAATCAAGGCGAGGAATATGACTCAGTAACACAATAAAACAACATATTTCCTATCAAATAGAGCTGAATTGAGATCCTGGGGATGAAGTATCATGGCGGGATTAGCCGCTTCATCACACGGGAATAACGAGTATTAGTGATCAGTCCAGCATGAAAACAATGTGATCCTTCTAGGGACAACATAGAAACTGTAATAGTGTAAGTGATCAATGGGTTGGTCGTGTGATTTGAGTGAACAAACATATTGGGCCGAATTAGCAGTTTAATGAGACATGCGTTTTTTCGTGGAATATAATTACTGAGTGTGATCGAAGAAAACTGCGTCATCATATAACATATCAGCTCTCACGATATAGCAGGCACAACATTCATGAATCCTGTCTCTGTGGCCGCCATTTTATAGGAACCTTCAATGGCTGGCCATGGCATGTCGTAGACGTGCGCAGATGTGAACCAGAAATGGGTCGCTGATATAAAGGCGCAGGTACCACGGTATGTTATTTAATCTAGAAGGTTTGCTTACTGTCGCGTTGGCAGTGTTAGATTGAATTCAGGGGCGCCGAGATGGTTGCAGTGTTTGCACCAATTAGGAGCAGGCGAACAGTAAAGGATGTTATAGGATGTAGTGATGGTCGGATGATACAGCTAAGCGTAGTAAGTAGTAAAAAAGCAATATGTCCTGACAGGACTGGGCAGTATTACCTAATAAATAGCCCCACAATCTTGCAATATTGAATTCTGTTATTTTCATGAACCATTGATAAGATAATTTGATATAATTTGTTTGAGGAGTGGAAGGGAATGGGGGGTAGCGGTTATTGGTTACTGGACAAATATGTTAAAAGGTAATTTATTTTCCCCAAATTACGTAAATTAATCAAAGGAAATAACGCTGAATAGATGCTTGTTTTACTGTATTAGTCATGAACTGCGATAGTACAGTAGCACCTTGCAAGTGGTATGGGTTTGCAAGCGAATAATATCCAGTCGATGCTGTAATATAAACCCTGTGACATGTCAGATATAACATATTGTCCAGTATACTCGACCCGTATATCAGACAGGTGGCGGCAAGTAAAGGCTGGTCATTACCTGGCTGCTTTACATCACACGTAAGAGCGATACATCAATAAAGCGACTTCAAGCTACTAGGCAGAAAAATCCAGCTTCTAATTTCTTGTGCTTGAAACAGTATTGTTCATGTCACAGTGAACTATCTATACAAGTCTTCATCAGGAGTAGCAATACTTTGTTGAAGCGTTACTCATATTTAATATACTAATCAAACTTGATGGCTGAAATATGCATCGGTTTTCCTTGAAGTGTTACATAGCATTCCAGAAGGGACATGATTTGATATGATCGATCCCACAGAACATTATCAATGAGTTACCATCAGTAATTCTACCCCATGTATCCTACCAACGATGTACTGCTGTATTTGTTGGTGCACAATATATTGTATGACAAACTTTTCCATTTCATCGATGTTTCTAGTTGCATCACATGACAGAACGTTATGACTGATCATACAATAAAATAGTAGATATAAAGGCAATGAATGGGATGATATGTGAACCATGTCCAGTGCAATAAAAAATATCTAGATGCTTCCATATATAGGACAAGAACTACAAAATATATTTAGATCACATATCTACCTAGGAACAACCAAAGTACTCACATATCAATATCAACCCGAAAGCGTCTGTTATGTGCTCATGAAAGCACATAACAGTCAAACTCAACAACACACACGAGATATCAAAATTTTTGTTAAATCTTCCTTAATTCTTGATCCTGAATTACTAATAGTCGGACTCTAAAATCTTTGAAGTACAATACACACACAATCGCAAGCATACACGCATACATATATGTAAATAAATATATATATATAAAATTTAGTTATATATATAGACATATATATATAGACATATATATATATATATACATATATAAATATAATTTTTATATAGACATATATATAGATATACATATATATAAATTTATATTTTATATATATTCATATATATATAATTTATGTTTTTATGTTTTTTCATATACAAATACTGCATACATATGTGAATATAAATATATAATAATATATATTTATATATCTACACATATAATTATATATATATAATATATTCATGCGCTTACAAATGTTTTTTCAAATATATGAATATTTATTTCTATAAAAACATATGAATATACATATAAATATTTATATAAGAATATAAATTTAAACAAATATAAATGTATACATAAATTAATATTTATATATGCACATATATAGATATGTATATATGCATATATATAAATATGTATGTATATTATATATGTATATATATCTATATTAATATAGATATATCTAACTGAGATAGAATGCCTACTGCGTCAGATGATTAAACAAGGCGTAAGGTGTTGGGAAGTGCTAGTGGCGAGGTCTGGGATGTGAAATAACCAGCTTAGGTTTAAGGCTTCATTTTCTCCGATAAGCAATTGTGGTTGAATGCCCTTGCAAATCGGTGCCCCTTTGACTTTGCTAATGTCACAAGCATGCCAGGCACCTCTGTCTAAGCAGCATTGATCTGATTTTATAATTTGATGTTCCAATCAGTTTGCAATTCACTTTATAAAAGAGTGATTGCCTGGACCTTGGTACCAAGCATATTTAATAACATGAAAAGAAGTTATTATGCCTAAATCGACTCCTAGCTAATATCGCCCATCAATGATATTGCCAATTTGCATAATAGCGTCGTGTCTTGCGAGGATCCAACACTATCATTGGCATTGGTGCTCTTCATTATAAGACCTTATGGAAAGCACCAAGACATGCTTGGAAATCGAATAGCTGACATCAACACTTCCGAGACAATGGAGCGGTTTATACTCAACCGGGTATTTGAAATAAAGAGCGATTTCAGCAAGTAATCATCCACAGATCCAACGTCATACGCTATACCAGGGTTGTTTGCAATGCGGAAAAAAAACATGGTATTTCGAGTAAGCGTCCTTTTGGAATTATGGTAAGACAGTCAGTCGTTCATTTTGCACTTTGACCCTTGTTATGATCGTTTATGAGCCAAGAACGCTTCTACAGCCGATTGTTGACTGGTGTGCATCAACACTTGTATAATTGTGGCCGGCTGTAGGTTGCTGCAACTGTTATCAACGGTCGAGTGAAAGTGTGTATATTGTGATATTGTTTTGGGACCACCAAGTGAGAAGTCTCATGATTGTCGACTGCATGGTTTACTACTTATCCCAGGGCTATTCAGTGTGACAAAAGCCGCCGAGTCTACGAAGTCATCAGTGTTTTAAAATGCTGTTTGTGAACAAAGAAAATGTGATAGTTGTAGCAAGTCAAATAGGTTGTCTCTTTAAGAGGCATTTGCAATTTGTTTGAGTGATTCGTGTTTGCTCCTCGGTATTAAGGTCCTGTAGACAAACCACTATTCGTGACTGTGTCAGCCAGTTTAAGCAAATAAGGCACAAGCAAACATACCTGGATGGTAGGAAGCCAAACCAATGTTGACATTTATCATCACTGGCGTGTACGTCTCGCAGATGATTATACTGAATGATGAAACCAATCACATCGGCATCAATCCAAAGTCTTCCTCACCTGTGGTTACGAACCAGACGTAGCAAGTTATTCTGTGAGTTGTGTGGCATAAGATGGCGCTGGCCCATCAGAGGATCACCAAAATGTAGCACAACTTTTGCGCTGGCCCATCAAAGGATCACCAAACTGTAGCACAACATTGCGTTAGCCCATGAAATGATCACCAAAATGTAGCACAACGTTTGCATTGGCCTTTCAAAGGATCACCAAAATGCAGCACAACATTGCGTTGGCCCATTAATTGATCACCAAAATGTAGCACAACGTTTGCGCTTGCCTTTCAAAGGATCACCAAAATGCATCACAGCAAATGGATCACCAACATGCAGTGAAGAGACCCGTCCGGTGTTTGAAGGGTTCACAAGGCCTAATTAGACTACTTAGGCGGTAAACGAGTCTGTTTGACACTGTGATGCTTATCCAACAGTTGCCATTGGTGACAAGAAATCTACATCATGTTAAAAATAAGTGTTGGACCGGTGAGATAGAGAAGCAAGAAACTGTGTTTTGCCGCTCTGTCCTCAGCTGAGGCAAAGGTGTAAGGCGCTAGCTAATGCTGCTCAAAAAGCTGTGTGTGGTCTAAACCATGTTTCAATCATCAACGAGAATAAATGGGTATGAAGTTATCTAAGGAGCGACTCTAAAAGAAGCCAAATGAAGGATTGGTCCGTTTTTAGTTTAAACTGAGGTGTTAGATTGAGTTACCTGCCCATATGCTGTCACAAATAGTGCAACTCATTCTGTGATAGTTATATAGCAATGTTTTAGCAGGACACATTGTCGCATTTATGGTCTGCATTGATGGTATGTTAATTATCATGCACAGTGATGCTCGTATATTGCAAATATAGCAATTTGCGAGTTATTACAATCGGACTTGGCCAATTAGTTGACATTGACTATCCATGATTGTTAGTGGTTGAAATCACTCAGTTGTCTGGTTTATCAAAAGTGCTGTGGATTGTTTGATTTATATGTTAAGTAGTGCGATGATGCATCGATGTTATGAATCAGTAAGAGGCAACATAGTTATTGTGCTTTTGGCGGCCAAAATGATTGAAGAGTATGTATAGCTTGCAATATTGCAGAGGCCTGTGCTAATGGTCGTTGTGTTTAACATGAATGTGCATATGAATGCGAGTATCGTGGTGAAAAGAGATGATTTGCAGTGCAAATCGCTGAAACTCGGATAAAATCAACATCTCTTTTGAAATTGAGACGTTTTCACAGTAAAATATTTCCGTCACATATTGTGCGGCATCCACGGAAGGTTGATCTGATATGAAGATTACTGTGATTGATTCGTTCTCCAGGAACTCGCTTGAAAGTCAATCACGTCCTATTGTAAACGATAAGGTTCAGGGTTAACGGGCTGGCCTTTTATAATCAATATTGTTTAAGTAACAAAGGGACGGTTCTGAAATATATTTAAAGGTAGCTTATGGAATAGTGTCACCCACCAGCTATCAAAAATGCTATAAATCTCGCCCATAATTATTCTATCCTCCATACTCTCACCTGTTGTTCAGAGCCAATTAATTAATCGTCCGACGCTACCAATATATAAGAGCCCTAGCAGAATAACGCATGTTACAAGATATTGAATGAACGATTTATTACTGTGGAAGAGATATCACGCTGGTCGTTCCCTTACCGTCATTCATGCGTCGATTACGAGCACAACGATAAATTCCTCACCTGCTTTTGCCACATGCGGCATAGTAGAATAAATAAGTCAGTAATATTGTCACATTTCCTTGACTTGACAACAACGTGCGGCGCATGGTAGGCCTAGAAGTAAACTTTGTGGGATGAAGATGATCGTCAGCTTCATGATGGGTATTTGTAATATTGCACTTATGACCACACCACAGTGCTGTCAGTGGCAGTGTTGAGTGTGGAATGTCCAATCCGTGAATCGATGTTCACAAATTGAATGATAACCTTAGCTAAGATTTCGAATAAGATTCGACGTTCACTTAGGAAAACCAACGAATCACATACACGCCACGTTTCTGCTTTTAATATAAATCCCAAATTAACCACAATCCTATCTCATTAGAATCTGAAAGTCACTATACGCTATCCATCGGTTGTGCGTACTTCAGGTAATCACAGTTGCATTAGCTTGCTAAGCCGAGATGAGTGAGTGCGACAAGCTCCATTAAAGCCGAAAAGAACATATATATAGCATCAAACTTGGACAGTGTCCTATGTTTACCCACCTCACTCACGTAAAATGACATATCCTGAGTAATCTGACCTTCAAGCTGTACACAACTGACCTAATGACTGACTCGCGCGTTAGGTGGCGTTACTGACGTACCTCCATACTATCACTAAGATAATGGGAAGGTGTTGTTGTCTCTGATGGTTAACTTCACTGCTACATCCCATGTGTATTGAGGTGCATTTATACCGTGCGTCTATTGGGTGTCATACTTTCCAATTAGGTGTAAGGTAACTTGTAATCCATCATAATGAGATACTCTTGTTGGGCCACCCCCTATCTGGTCCCGTATATTTATACTACCCTATTTGGGGGTCTCGCATGCGAATGATGTTAAGTAATTTTAACCACGACCAAACAACAATTGCTGGATGAAGCACATAGGTCGTCACATGGCTTACGAGTAATACTTTACAGGTCCTCCATGCCTAAGTTGTTTTGGGAAGCAGTATAATGGTAACAAAGGTTAGTTGATGATAACAACATAAAGCATAGTAGTAGCTTATGCAGCATCTCAGCCTATATACACAAAGGATCCTCAAGAGGGTATGTCGCGTTCTAATCGGCTGAGAGCAACTTTATTTACGCTGACAAAGGCGATTTACTAGAGAGGGAATATTGTCGGTTTGGGAATCACAAGAGTGGAATATAGTGATTTAGTTCGACTGAGCTTAGGTTATCGGATGGCAATTTCTGTCTACATTTATGAATTGAATCATAAAATCAAATCCCATTAGCCAACATTGTTTGATTATTCGTATTCGTTTAAGGTAATATGATGAAAATATCTAAGACAAATTTGTTAAGGTCGGGACTATTCAGACAGCAAGGGAGTGTAGAAATGATATTTATAACATCCATCCGTAACATTTCATACTTGACATGGGATTTTACTATAAAAGGAGACATCGATGTCGCCCTGAAGTAGTAGAAGGCGATGATATTACACATCAGGTGTTCATATTGAATGTATATGGTGTGGTTGTCAATTGAATGCAATCTGTTTCTGGTAAGCATTGTAACTATGAGATTCCATCGGTAGACGTCGTTGTGATCTTTGGCACATGTGGTCAAGAATAAGCTACTGCATGCCCACTATTTCATTCATGGTCACCTTTGCCTTTTTAGCGTGTTGTTGCAGAATGTTTATATCCATGATGTTATACATAATGCTGATATCATTTCAACGTGCATCTGTTTGTACATTCACCACTTTACAGCAGTTTCCGCCCTATCCCACCTGTGACGAATTGGTCATCCATATTCTAATTAGATTTCTGACAAATGTTTAATAGATTGAATTAGCACCTTGTCGGTCGGCCACATAGCGCTCGATAAAATTGCCACTTTATCTTCATACATTTGGCAGCCGGTATTTAACAGGAAATAACGGTGATAATGATATGGCTGTCATATGCAAAAAATTAAAACGGAATATCAATAATGCGTCAACAATGCTTTGAATGGTAGACTCAATATTAAATGTCGCAGGAAATGGTACGACCCGAGTGTATTGGGCATCAATCTATCGAACAATTCCCATTTTCATTGATTCAGTAACATCTGAAGCGTATTGCTAATATTGTTCGACAAGCCCCGTGATTTTCGCTAGACTTACGGGTATGTTACACATGCCACTGAGAATGAGTACGCAATAAAAGTTGGAGTATCTGCAGCGGAAGTATTATTGAGCAAAATGCTACAGCTATTTCCCCACACGATCATTACTCATATTTCTGTCGTGCGCGTTATAAACTTATCTCCCTTGATCGAGGTCTGAACTGTAGTAACACCAAGGCATACATTTTAAGAAGCAGCGGAAGCGGATAGCGAAAACAGTGCACTATTTTACCGTAATTGCAGGGGCAACTTATGAGGGCAGCGCCATTATGCGATTGGAAAAAAAGAACCTTTGAAAGTAATTCGGCCTTGGTCTATTCGCCATCAAATCATCTGCACAACGGTTTTCTCAAGCTTTCGCATTAGCAAATACGACTCCTTGGTTTCAGGCATAATGTTAACAGTTCAAGGGGGATCAAAATACGGGCAGTGGTTCAAACGTTCTATCGAAATAGCCAATGAAATAACACGCATATAGCAATCTCCGAGAAAGTGGATCTGCTTGATGAAGGGTAACTCGACAAACGATGTGATATTCATAATTTTGCACTCAATCACCATATGATACAATTGTTTTGATCGTTCACGAAGAATCGAGGTGCATGTACTGACCTGATTTCTTTTTATGACGGACCATTTTCCCACACGCGTATCATTGAATCTGTTCATAACTTAATGGATGGATACCCTCACCTGGATCAAAACAACTGGAATCGACACGAGGCATAAGCTAATAGAAACGGAGATAATGAATCAGGTTACCCCAGCAGCTCAGCAAGAAATAGACAACCAATACCTAAATGTCCAATACTGCTTAATTGAACCATCATAGGCAATGACATCGCTAGATATTGCCGGCTTACCATTGCGCAATTGGCAATATCAGTCGAACGTTGCTTTGGTGAGATATTAGCTGGCGGTCAGCCTGCTTATGCGGAACTCTTTGTCCTAGGGAGATCAAAGAGATGATACATGCTGAATGATTTCAAAATGACTTGATTGACTACGGTTTTGTTAATTGCCATTCAAATGCATATGCATTTATTAAGGTGGTACTTAAAAACTTGAGCTGCTGGGAAGGTATGTGTAGTCGCTATGAATCAGGTCATTATCTGAAGATATTCTGGTCCCCTATAAATGACGTTTATCGACGGCTTTCGAAATTGGGCGACGTACCACAACATGGTAAAATAAGGTATTGAGCATTCACTTAAATTGGAATGGCGCTTTCGCTTACAAATAATGCACAGTACATCCATCTGTCTTAATTATTCTAGGATAACGGACATTTGGTTTTCCATACTTTGAGCATTGGCGCAACACGCTGGTGGATACAGGGGAGACATCCACTGAAGTGATTCCAATAATGGTGGTTGTCTGTGCAATCTCGAATAGATGAACATTGGAGAAATTAATAATGTAAAGTCCACGCAATATGCTCTTCAGCTGCCAGGATTGCCGGCTTCGCGAATGAGGATGCATCTGCTAGTGGGTACTAATTGTAAATATATTTGTTAGTTAACTTATTTTGTTTTCCAATTTCTTAAAAAAACTGCATAACAAGTGAAGAGTAGATCATACTAATAATCAAATCATGTTAAACCTACAATCAATGAATTCAGATAAGTTTTTTTTCTTCCTTAAGAATATAATGGTAGCATGTAGGCATTGTGTTGCAAAGCTGGTTACTGCTTTTGTCTTTCCATCTTAGTATCAGATACACCAATTCCGTTTAAAGGTGTAAGATTTAAAGGTGCGTAGTATAACTAGAATTGCAGATCGCTTGTCACACTTACTGAAGCTGCTGCATTGGTAAATACGTATAACTAATCACATTGGTGACAGCAACGGGACGCTCTTTATTAGCTGTGGCACGTCAGATGGCTTTCTAATTCTCAGCAACAGAACACAGGTTTATAAATCTAACTTTCATTGTTTGATTGGCCATTAGAGGAGGAGCCAGCAGATCTTTAGGCATATAGTGTCGATGCAATGGATTTTATCATTACTTGTTTCCCAAGGTAATTGTTCGTAGCTATTGACATGACAACCTTATCCTCACGACATGACCTTCACTTCTTCATTGATAGTAGGCATGTATGGATTTATCATCTTATACACAAAAATTGTTAAAACACAGAATTGCTTTTCGCCATTTGAGGAATGTTATACATAACGATAATGCAGTGGCCGACTTTGATCGTCTGGACACCACGAGCAGCGAAGAAAAATATTTTCGTCGTCGCTCATTCGTTGATGAGCATCTATTGTGTGCAACGATGAGGGAATCAGAGGCGTGCGACATTGTACAAAACAGTGTCAACAGAGTTAACGCAGTATTCACGTCGCTTGCTATGTGTTGCATATAATCGTGCCATAGCTTAAATAGTGTACAGCCTACAGGAACGACAACTTATTTGACAGCCAAACTTGTGGCGGGCTTGTACATTGTGAATACTTATACACACAGGTCGCCTTCACAACGCTTCGTTGACATTAGGCATGTAACGTTGCAGCAAAGTGCATTTGCGAAGGCATAACCCCCTCTACATTTATGCACATTATCGATGGTGACAACAGCAATGCGAACAGCAATAGATTGGCTGTTTGTTTTCCCGATCAGCAACGCACGCGCTGTGACTGAATTTGGATCATTAGGGACACGATGCACTATACACATTAAAAGCACACGTGGATCTGTGTTCAACACTTACGTTGGTCTGTTGATATTTAACTTTTCCGTATCACGACGTCCTTACATGTGGACAATATGTATCATGCCTTATAGGACTCAGACCATTTTAATATAAGAGGCCCACGCTTTCGTACAATTAACGGGCGGGGATAATTTTAAAACATAAACAAATTCAACGTGAACAAACATTGACAATTAGACGTTCGTGGTCCCTAAGATATAGCCTTGGGGGATGAAGCAATATATAAAAATATATATGTATAAATATATATATATATATATATATATATATATATATATATATATATATATATATATATATATATATAATATATATATATATATATATATATATATATATATATATATATATATATATATATATATATATATATTAGCACGAACGCGACCTTTGGTGGACAAACCGCCAACCTTTCGTAGACTTGGGTCCACCAAAGGATATACCAGTATGTCCACATAAAGTCAACGCACATTTTCTTTCAAAATAACTGAAAATATTTTGGTTTGACTATTCGAATATGATAGTCTAGTCTTAGTAACGTACAAAGATAATCTTTCATGCGTGATTTCTTTTGATTTTGAATATAATAGCGCAATAAAATTTTAACAACTAACCATTCGTTGAGATATCCCAAAAACCTCAATATCCTTAATACAATCGTATATACTTCGATCCAAATTGCCAAAATAATGTTAAATCATGTGTGTTGGATATATTTATTTAACAAATTAAAATATTTTATTGATTTTTAAATTTTATTACCGAAAACTTTATTTTTCTCCTTATTTATCAATCAACAACATTGAATTAGATCGCAGAATGCTACTAATGGTTCACAGATATTATGTTTCAATTCCATGTAGACTGAAAATTATTTAAAAATTTCGGTATTCCGCAAATATTCGAAAATATATATGGGCAGGAAAGGTTGGATTTATACGTATAAATTAGTGTCTTGACCTTTCGTGGACGACCTTTCGAGGACCAAAAGTATATACCCGGAATAAAAAGGGACAAAAAGATTTTTAATCGCATTAATCTATTTATACATATATATATATATATATAGAGATATATATATATATATATATATAGATATAGAGATATAGATAGATATATATATCAATACATATAGAGATAGATATATATATATATATATATATATATATATATATATATATATATATATATATATATATACAGAGAGATATATATATATATATATCAAGATATGTATATATATATATACATATATATAGATATATATATGTGTGGTTTATATATATATATACATATATATATATAGATATATAGATATACATATATATCTATATATATATATATATAGATATATCTCTATATATATATAAATATTGATATATATATCTATACATACATATATATATATATATCTATATATATATTCTATATATATCTCTATATATATATATATATATATATATATATATATCTATATATATATATATATATATATGTAAATATATACTTAAGTAAAGGCGACCCTTAGAGACAAATGTAAAGTTCGCCATAAACAAGTCATGTCATTCGCAGCAGCAGGAAATATGGATGTTGCATTTTGACGGTTATGATGCGTGAAAAGACGGAAAGAAACATGAGTTGTTTCTGATGATCAGGGTCTGGTCTTCTCTTATTGTTTAGTGCTGTCTATTTGGCACCAGTTGGTTAGTCATCACTTGGTGGAGCAAAAACAACAGTCTGCCGGTTGTTGCGTTCATGATGCTGCTGGTCGTTGTGTTCATGATGTCGGCAGTTGTCGCGTTCTTTGTGGGGCTCGTTTTTGCGTTTATGATGGAGCTGGTTGTCACGTTTATTATGGGGCTAATTGTAGCGTTCATGATAGGGCTGGTTGTAGGGTTCAAGATGGGGCTGGTTGTAGCGTTCATGATCGGGCTGGTTTTAGCGTTTATTATAGGGCTGATTGTAGCGTTCATAATGGGGCTGGTTGTAGCGTTCATGATGGGGCTGGTTGTAGCGTTCATGTTGGGGCTGGTTAGAGTTCATGATGGGGCTGATTGTAGCGTTCATAATATATATATATATTATTTATTTCGTACATATACACGTACAGATTTGATTAAAAAATCAGTGAAAAAAGAAATGAAGATTAACATCGTAACGTGCAAATTGTGGACAGGAGCTCGTCAATTTCCTCTGGGGTAAGAATAGAAATTGCTCGCCCATCCCGTTGCATAATGAGCTCTTTTAATAAAGAAATAGTGTTTAACACATTGGGGCTGATTGTAGCGTTTATGTTTGGGCTGGTTGTAGCGTTCATGTTGGGGCTGGTTGTCACATTTATGTTTGATCTGGTTGCCACGTTCATGTTGGGGCTGGTTGCCACGTTTATGTTGGGGCTTGTTGTCACGTTTATGTTGGGGCTGGTTGCCACGTTTATTTTGGGGCTGGTTGTAGCGTTTATGATATGACTGCTTTCAAGCGTTCATTACGGGTGTCTTCGATGGCTCCTACAAACTTTCCTTGCCTTTACAGAGTAGTAGCTATGTTTGTCCCTGTTGTCTTCTGATTTTAAGATGTGTGCTGAGGTAGGTCATTTATATTCCCCGATCTCAATTACGGTCAACACTGTGGGAATTTGCGCGGTCATTAACCATGCATCGTGATACATGCGATATGTGTAATTCATCTCTGTCAACAAAACAATTGTATGCTCTGTAATCATACTATCTTGTGGGCTTGTAGATTCATTGAAGTTTCCTGGCATATTCAACTCACACGAGACGGAAGTTTGGTCTACATTTTTTTGATCCTCACTATATTTGTCTGTTGCTAACATCAATTTACCAAGATCGCCTGCCATTTGTAGCGTAGCTTAGAAAACTGGTAAATGGCTCCATGGCGTCGAAACACGATGGGAAGAGATGTATAATCTTAAGTCTGTAAAGGCTATTGGTTTGCTAAACCATGTTTGTAACTAACACCAACATACAAAGTTCACCCTGTTGCTTGTGTTGTAGCTCAGTAACCTGTTATATTGCTCGGCGTCGAAATACGATGGGATAAGACCTATATTCCTAAGTCTCTAAAGACACTTGGTTTGTGTGCAGCTGCCTTCGAAGTATTGAGTTTTCACAACTGCAAAGCTGAACAAAAAATACAGAGCAATCGACATTTTATCTTATCCACGTGACGGTTTGCATACCTGCATGAGATGCCTACCACAATTGTTTTTGAGTGACTACGGGAAGTTCGTAAGTTATGACTCTTGTCTACAGTACAGTATGGATTGGTTGTTCCAACAGTTGCCACAAGCCAGTCTGATAAGTTCTCTTACAACATGCTACAATGGTGTGTTGAATAACTCAACGCCACTTAAGTCAAAGGTTACGTCCCAAGTGACCTGGTACGCCTGCTACAAAACACTGACGTCATTACGCACCTATTTTGGTGCCTCAACTGACATGGCGGCATACTTGTCGGTAATGGATAATGAATAGGATTATGTCAGATTATTTCTCGCTAACATGGCCGAGCTCACGCTTCTTGAATGATATGATGGAACTCAATTTGATTACCTCTAAAACAAGGTAGTTGGCTCTGATAATTGTAGTTTTGTGGGTTAAATAACGCAATTTATTGATGTGTTTGCATTCTGTAGCATTTGGTGCGTTTTCAAGAAATCGCTTACATTCGCACCCATAACCAGTTTCGTGAAACATCCAGGTGAATTTTCATTTAGTTTACAGGTCAAAACGCACATGTTGGTCAGTTCTTTATGGTTTAAACTGTGTACAAATGCATCTTGGTGACATATCGTTACTACATTACACCTAGAGTAATCCATTCTTCCCCCATTCGATGTGAGCTATTACAGTCACGTTGCTTGACCTTGATAGATCCATCTCAGGTCAACCACTTTTCAACGTTTACGGAGGACATTAAACCCATGAGTAGTTTTTGATTATTCGAATCTGATCCTCACCGATTGCTTGTATTTGCTTCTTTTGAACAGTCATAAAGACACAGCGGTGACAATAACAGCTAGAGCTGAAGTCCAGCTTGTGTATTGTCATTAGTTACTCGTTCTCTTGACTCGTTGTCTTCTGCAATACTGTTCTGTTCCTGTTGGATTGTTAGTCGAGGATGTTTGCTGTTTGTGATTGTCAGAATTGCATAGGATTTGACATGGTTAGGTTTAATTAGTACAGCTGATTTATAATATCATTCATGCAAAAGCAGTCAGTCTGCTATCACGAATTTCTGACCCAATATTACCAGTTACATCATAATATAATCGTGACGCTTCGTTTCGTAGATCATTATATAATGTACTGACAATGCTCATTACAGCCTCACGGTGGTGTCTTGAGGGAGACAGGCTTGTGCTTCTCTTATCCTGTATTGAGGTTACATTACAGTGAATTGTTTACGAACTCAATAATGCATCTGTGCTGTTTACGTGTTGTATGACTAACTGTTTCATTAAACAAATAAGTGGATGAGGTGATCCATCGCGTATTGTATTCATCATGTCCGAGTATTTGATTACCTCTAAAACTGGGTAGTTGGCTGTGATAATTGCCATTTCGTGGGATAAATCGTTAGTTTCATGAGATAACCCCATGTCTCCCATCACAAGCATGGGCTTATTATCACGATGCGCTGTTATAAAACTGGTGGTGATCAATATGATAGACTGGTGTTGCCTCAAAGGTCCTGTTTTAGATCGGACGTTATGCCACTGGTTTATCGGTGATTCTGCTACATTGCGAAGCGTAATGCCGCTAAATAACGAGACATTATGCCGCTAAATACCGAGGCTTTATACTGCTTCATTACGAGGCATTAAACCGCCGTGATACGCTGTCCGTTAAACAATGTAGGGCTTTAAAAATATCGATATTGAATAAGATGTAAGTCTTTTCTCTTTCTCCGCAAGCTAGGATGCTGTTAACATTGTAAAACTAGCAGTACCAACGGACATTGTGGTTTTTCAAGAAAAGCTAAAAATTTGATCACGCTATCATATATTTTTGCGCACACTATTATAGCAAATGCTCCTAAATCGGAAAAACTATTCTCATCAAACGTCTCACGTTCTTCGATAGGTGCACAGTCGATTTACCTGGTGTAAAATCAGCAGTGATTGGATAGCGCTAATCATATCCGATCATAAGGAGATAAGACCATGGAATCATATAAACAATTTCATCGATTGAATATATGCAAGTGATTAATTGTTTCTGTGTTAATACAAATACAGGTAAATGATTCAAGCTCAACAATGTCTCCCATTGAAAAATAGAAGGCGCTATAAGATAAATATGGGCTAACAATTAATGAACCACGGCATATATAATATCAGCAAAAGTTACAATGTTGAATAGATATAACAGCGATAATCAGTAGTTTTTTGTTTATTCACACAATAAAACTGCAATGGGACGAGTAAATTTATGTCTTAAGCCCAACATGTTCTACCTCAAATGCTGGTACCATAACAAGAGAATCAAAATATTAAGGGCGATAAACCAAGTTGAACTGAGTATTCAACAGTTAGACGACTTGATCATTTATGTAGGCGAAAAAGACGTTAAGATTCGCGATGGTGAAATAGTGATAATGGCAAGCGAGTTTGAGCAAATATAGCCAGCAGATATCTTGAAGGCTTATCAGGAATTATCCTGGCCAAATCATTTTACCTGGAGATTGGGTCAACTTAGATATGCTGTTATCTACACAGCATAAGCAATTTAGCCGTACATTGCCAATTACATTCATTCACTCACAGGATAATATTGCCAACCGGAATCACCATCAGAATTTTGTGACGATATAATGGTGTTGTAATGTCGTTATACGCCCCAAACTCATAAACTTAGGAGATAACATTAAAACGTAATTGCATCGCTAAGTAGATAAATGTGAGGCTTTCGCAAATCGTAGTTCACAGCGATGTTATCGGAGTGACTAAGCCCATGGAATTCCTTTTAGACCAATATTGGCTTTCTTTAGACAGCCTTTCCTACCACTGCTTTCACCATGACATGATGCCGCTGATAAATACTGCGCTTTCTTCTTACTAACGGTTTAATCTTGGTGGCACGTCCATTTTCTGACGCCACAAGATGATGTCTATTGTTGCTCTCAAGAAGCTGTAAATGTTTGATTAAGATATAATGTCACCATCCAGACCGACTTGTCTATTTCACCATTTATTTGGTATATAATTGTCAATAAAAGGTTAGCATGGCTCTGTTTCATAGCAATATCGTTTGATCGTATGTATAACTTATGTAAATCTCTATCAGTTCATCGGTATTTGACGTTCCCGATATTGGCGCGCTATTACTTTTTACAAAGCCGAAGCGTCTGAGCCAGATACCACGACTTCTACATCGCTGCCTGATACCAGATAAAACGTGAATATAGCAAAATATATGACAGACGATACATAAGGATAAGCATTCAATGTATGCGTTGGGGACCCCAGCGCTAATATCATCCTCCATCACAGGACAATGTACTGTGGCAATCATTCCTTCCTTAGCTCAACTATATTGTCCACTAGGACAAAAGCTGGAAATCCTTATAAACATATGATATATGTCATCCAACAGCCGATGTCCTCTTTCATGTATAATGGGAGAAGGTAGGACAGCAACTTAGAGGAATTGTCACAACCAAACCCATTACATGACAAGTCTGCTGTAAGGCCCAGAACATTCCCATCCACCACCCCAACCCCCATATTCCCAATGAATCAACAAGCAGGAGCAACATTTCAGGTAACTGCGTTACGATTCGTTGATGTGAACTATTGAGAGCACGGCAATAGCACGGGACAATAACTGGATGTAGTGATTGACAGCTTAAGTCGGTCTTGTAAGTAGCGTGTTGAACGTCCAGACACAATGATAATGTAATGCATGTTGTCATCGCTTTCATATATTTGCATGTAATCCAATAAACATTCTGCAACTTTATGTTTATGAAAGCCGCCGAGGCATGGCTGCTTTTTAACCAAGTGGTGACTACAGCAACTAGGATAGGCTGTCTCTAAAGGCTTAACTGTCTGCGCATCAGTCAAAGCTAATGAGGCAATCGGTACAACCAGTCTGGGACATTAGAGAGTGCCAAACCAAGCCGCCAATGTACGGCGATGTCGGTGGACAATGCAATGCAAGGCGTTGAGTGAGGCTAATTAAAGCCACGCGTTCATATAATTATATCATATCGTTTACATAGGTGAATGTGTGAAACGACGAAGTCTTTGAGAGTCTTTCGAGCGCCCAGCACTGGCTTCAAATACCTCTAATGAGAAATTTTAATCACTGTCGATGACACGGACCTAATAGCCAGTGGCATGGTTCAAAGCAACAGCTGCACTCTCAAGGGGGTTTTACGGTGATAAATATATATCGTGGCGAATTGCAATCACGCTAATCCCCAATACATTATCCCATCAACCCTCCTATATACGATCTGGAAACTTATCGCATTGGCCTGCTAGATAATCCCGGAAAACAACTGCAACTTCTATTGGACGTCTTGATTGCACAGTGTCAAGTGCTTACTGTTTAACAATTGTCCACCACAATTGTCAAATAACTGTAGCTGCATGTGCATTTGCAGGACGATGTTCGGTGGAATGCTCAATGACCACACACTCCGCTTGACATTAAAGATTCAAATAAATAAACAGTTACACTGACCTGGTATGTCGAGCAATCGGCTGTTAGATCGTTGGAATTTCTCTTTATTTGAAATCTCTCTATATATCTATATATACATATATATAAAAATTTAAATATATATATATATATATCTATATATATAAATATGTATATGTACATATATATATATATAAATATATATATATACGTATATATATATTTATATATATATATATATATGTATATATATATATATATATATCTATATATATATATATATATATATATATATATATATATACATACATATATTCATATACATATATATATGTATGTACACATATTTATACATGTATACTCAACGCACGCTGGCTTTATTCCTCTCAAGACCTCCGTTTTATCGCTAACACAGCAACCTGCTCGACGTCCTTGATGCGCGCTGTGCTATCACCTGCTTTGCTTCCACACCCAGCCTCTGTGGCTTGTTAAAGTGTGAAACAAAAGCGAGTGGTCCTAACCATTTCAAATCAAACAATGGCCCTTGTCGCTAGCCAACTGGAGTTATTGAGATATATCAGGAACTGACCTCAACTAGCAGCTCATCTCATCAGGCACATTGATGCCCTACCTTCTGCATGTCATGGCCAGCACCACTCCCGTGTTATTGAATGCTGCCGCGAACAAGCTGTCATACACACTGGGCATGTCAAGTGATTGGCTGTAAGATCGTTGGAATGTCGCGATGCGCTGTTGACACTGATTGCATAATATGCAGCAGAGACCTGACCGGGATATCTGGCACAATACGATCAGCAATTATTCCTATGACATCCGCTGTGCATCGTTCGTATCATTATAGAGGATGCGTGGATGAGAGTGTTAAGTAACCAACGCGGCGCCTGATTCACGTTGACAATTCTTTTTACGTCTTAATCTTGACTGTCGTTTCATTCCGTTGTAGAAAGTTAATCACACAGATTGCAAAACCAATCACCAGCTATCGATATGCAATAATATGTCAATAGACTTGATGTCCAATGCAGCCTTATTGATCCGTACGAGCCACTTCAGGTGCTGTGATCGAGTACCGGGCGATATCAGCGGTTGGCGATATTAGATGGCTGTTTTATTTGCCGAGTGTCGCATATTACCTTCTCTCAGACGTTATAATATATATTTATATGTATATATATATATATATATATATATATATATATATATATATATATATATATATATATATATATATATATATATAGATATATATATATATATATATATATATATATATATATATATATATATATATATATATATATATCTATATATATATACCTATATATACATACATATATATAAATATATAATATATATATATATACCTATATATATATATATATATATATATATAGTATATATATATATAATATATATATATATATATATATATATATATATATATATATATATATATATATATATATATTTATATATCTATATATATATATATATATATATATATATATATAACGTGTTAGGTTGCATCATATTTGCAACAGAAACTTATATGTAATATATGAAAATTATACTTGAAGTCCAACGCTGATGAATTGATCCATATCGGCCAATAACATTGTCAAACACTGGCAGTTCCCAGCCTTATGACAGGCAGTATAAGCGAGGGCCGATGTAAAAAAAAGAGCGTGTCAGCTCAAGCACCATAAAAGCTGGCTTTATTTATAGTAAGGGAGATGGAACATTTTGCCTGAGGACCGTGCGAGCTATCCATCACCTCATCCTACTTCCTGTGGTACGCCTAGCAAAGGCAGCTTCAGCCTGGCATTGACAATATCAATCAAACAACCGTAAAATGTAATTGATAATTTTGTCCAAATTTGCAGACTTGCCATATAGTGTATGTGATATAAAATGGCTTCCAATAACCAGTTGTTTGAAAATATTACGAGTCTAACATCAACTAACACGTAATCAGAGCAAAATGTCAGAAGTCAAAACGTTATCCAATCGATACTCTAAGGATGGTTGCTATACTACGGCAGTAATAAAGATAATATAGCTGACATAACAAGCCTGCTGCACAACCCTTCTATAGGAATCTCCATTACACTGAACTAACAATCTTAGCTTGCCATGCCATGTCATTTATCAGCTCACAAGTGCACTGTATAAAAACTGCTGCCTTAGGGAAAGTTGCCATAAAAATACCGCCGAATGGCGTGATAGTAATGCATTGCAAGAAAACAAAACATTATAATTCAGTACAACGACCTGCCTTCGAGTGGGTTTTATCAAGTTGAAATAGACCCACCAGTGAGTTTATCAGATCAAATCAACTGTAATATGATTGCTGAGTGGACTCATATGAGGTTGAAAGGCAATTACAAATGCTACTTCAAGTAACATGGTGGATTTAAAACCTAGCCAGAATGATGTGCCGGGTCATTGGTAGTCAAATCAATGCACTACGCAGACCACAATAAGAGAGCTTATAGAAAGCTAATATACTAGGATAAGCATTTAATTTATGACTTGAGTATATAGCACTGACAACTGAACTAACATTATCATTTATAACTGGACTATTTAATGCAGAAATCATTCCCTTCGCTATCTCCACGATATTGTCTATCAAGATGCCGGAAATTCTCGACCAAGCCTCATGGCAGCTGGTATCCTAGCGATGTTCAATGTCATCACATTTGTATATATGACGAAAATATTGAAAGGATGATAATGGTACGAGAGCATAATCGGCTATAGTTACTGCCAGCTTATGTACCGCAATTTGTTGGTGTAGAAAATGACTTCTGTGTTGAAGGCGAAATTAAGGCGTGTGTAGAAGAGATTCATCAGCCGACAGGAACCAAGGTCTGGATGAAAGGGAAATCTACGCTATATGGAGCTGCACTGTAAAGGTAGTAATTATGCCCAGTGGATAGGCACCATATGGTGCACCAGTGTTGGTGTGCCATTAAACCTTACACTTACCCAGTGGAGCGGTAGTTTGATAGGTTATCGTGTTCATGTGTTTGCTTGTGGTAGCAACTTTCCTAAGTATCTGTGCACATTGGGAGTCTAAAATCATACATGGTTTTTGCTATTTCATTCTAACCCCAAATTCACAACTGTAAAAACAAAGGTTGAATAGGTCGTGAAGAAGATTTAGCTCTATAAACAAGACATGCGGAAGCTAGCTTCTAACTACAATAATAGCAACTTAGAAGTTATGAAAAACGCGAGGTGGCATTTACTTTGTTTGTTTCCTAAACTTGAGATTCAAATGGCCCATGTTGTTATCGTGGTGCCTATGTTTGCACTTATATGTTGACGTGAATAATGGTGTTTGATGGCATGCCATTCGCGCCATAATGTTCTACAATAATCATTCCACTGCGAAATTATCATCACATTCGACTTTTCTGTCGCAATCATTGGTAATGTTTTATTTTGGTTTTGTTTATTTCTGGTCATTGCAGGTTTCTCTTTGATCATTTGCAGCATCCCATTCAACGCTTGATGCACATCAATGAGAGTTCCATGCTTTTAGGGGTCCATTTGTGGTGAAACTTTGGCAGTAATTGGTGTGAGTTATTGATAGTTTATCTGCTCACCCCACGGGCATTGGTACGTGATCGTAACATTGTGATTTATATCGTATATGTTATCAACAAGGGTGCAATTGAAGTAAAGCATTCCACGATATATTACTTTCCCTTCCATTTGTCTAGTTTATTGCGTTCTTGTAGTGCTTATCGTAATATTCCCTGCTGGGGTGTCTCTCAATAACTAGCGTAACAACTATACGTGGATCAACACAAAGGATGCCTGTGGCTCTTAAATTGAATAGGCATAGAGCGCTAGACCAGCGGCAGTTGACAACAATAAAGCAATCACATCACATACATTTTTGTATACATAATATTGCGTTCGCAGTAGCCTACGATTATTAGAATGCTGACTGATTATACCATGCCTTACTCAATGGTTCACCAGCTAAGTGAGTTTATTTCATTGCCACATTAGTAAAGTTGAATGTTACATCAAATGCAATGTCAGATAACCAAGCTATCTCACGTCCACACACCATAATTGATGAACATTTCTGACACTTTTGAACTTATTAAATGAAGTAAGGAGTTTTAGGACTGGCCCTGACACGGAAGTATCCTGTTCACAGATATTGTAGCGTTATATTTTTGCCAATAAAGGCATGTATTACACACAAATGACATGTGGGTTGTTCCTTGGGTTAGGACATTCATTTTGGCTTGACAATATGCTTAGAGATATTGCACGTTTATCTACGAACGTTCTTGTATGATTCATATTTTTAGCCATGACCGAGATCAAGTTGAAAAACAACATATCATAATATGCAGCATATGACTATTGCCAAAGCAATGTAACTACTGAAGCCGGACACAACATTGTGTATTTTATTATGATGTAGTTCAAGGTTGAGCGGCTGCCAAATGTATGAAGATAAAGTGGCAATTCTAACGAGCGCTATGTGGCCGACCGACAAGGTGCTAATTCAATCTGTTGAAATATTTTCAGAAATGTAATAAGAATATGGATGACTAACTCGTGAAAGGGGTGGGATTGGCCGGAAACTGCTATAAAGTCGTGAATGTACAAACAGTTGCACGTTGAAATGATATCAGCATTAAGTACAACATAAAGGATATATACAAACTGCAACAACACGCAGGTGACCACGAATAGAATAGTGCGCATAATGCAGACTGAGACAAGCAGCAGTTTATTCCTAACCACATATGCCAAAGACAACAACCACGTCTACCTATGGAATCTGATTATTCAAATGCTAACCAGACACATATTGCATTTATAACCACACCAGTGATTTATACATTCAATATGAACACCTTATGTGTAATATCATTCGCCTTCTACTACGATGTCGCATTTATAGTAAAATCACATGCCAATTTGTCTTGCACATTGTCATGACCTACGGGCCCAAAGTGTTCCATAACAACAATCCGACGCATGGATTCACATTTTCCTGATCGCATCTTAAAACAAATAAATAAAACAAGCGCGTCATCTTTTCGCATCAACAGTCTAATCTTCGAAACTTTACATTCAACAAACACGAAGAATCGCACAATGTTGGCGAATGGGTTTTGATGTTATGATTCAATTTATAATTGTAGAACTTCCCGATGAATCAGTTTGATAATGGAACAGCAACCCATTTTCAACGTTAATCAGTGATATGCCTCTGTTAAATGGCCGGTCGTGATGTCGTATCATATTCTAACCTAATGAATTATAATCTAGTACGCGTTTTCATATCTGCACTGAAATTATCGTCTTTACATGCCATTGCTATTGCTATGACGTCTGTCTGGATCTCTTCAAACTATTAAACTAAATCAAGTATGACAAGAATAATCATACCACGCTCGATTACGACGTTAAAGTTCAAAACAAAATTATCCTTGCAATTGCTTTATGCCCAGTTGTATTATTACAAAACATTCACAGGTTTCCATCGGCCATAAAGATGGTGTTTACATACTTAAGCAGTGATAACCTAACCTAAGCTCAGCCAAACTAAATCACTATATTCCACTCTTGTGATTCCCAAACCGACAATATTCCCTCTCATTAACTCGACTTTGTCAGTGTAAATTAAGCTGTTCTCAGACGATTAGAATGCGTAATGCCCTCTGGAGGACACTTTGTTTATATAAAGGCTGTGCTGCTGCTGAAGCTACTACTAGGCTACATGCTGTTATCATTAGTTAACCTTTGTTATCATCATATTGCTTCCCAAAACAACTTAGGAATGGAGGACCTGTAAAGTATTACTCGTAGCCAAGTATGAATGTAACGACCTATGGTTTATCAAAGTAGTTTATCATATATTGCTTGAGTTATGGAACGTTATTTAGTCGAATGGTTTCACAATCTGCTTCATCCAGCAATTGTTGTTTCGTCGTAATTAAAACAACTTAACATCAGTCTTATGCTAGACGCACAAATAGGGTAGTAAAAAAATTACGTGCCCAGATAAAGTGTGGCGCAATAAGCATTGCATTTGACAAGTGCAGTCTTATGATGCTAGACAAGCCGACACGAAAAACAAGCTATAATAAAGTCAGTATAGTAATATAAATATATATTACGTGCCTATATAGCGATATATATATATATATATATATATATATAAGTATATATATATATATATATATATATATAAATGTATATATACACAGATATATATATATTCAAATATATAAGCATTGCATTTGACAAGTGCATCTCATTATGATATTTAATATATAAGCCGACACGATAGTATACATATACCTATAATAAAGTCAGTATATATATATATAGATATATATATAATATATATATATATATATATATATATATATATATATATATATATATATATATATATATATATATATATATATATATATATATATATATATATATATATATATATATATATATATATCTATATATATATATATATCTATATATATATATATCTATATATATATCATATATATATAGCAAAATATCATTGAAGAGAATCATAATGTGCAAGTTGCTTAAGTGGGAGGTGCTGGGGAGTGCCATGGGTGGGATATAAATGTACCAGCTTACGATTAAGACACCGTGGTCTGTGATCATCAATTGTGAATCATTGACCTTGCATCTCGGTTCACCTATTGACTTAACTCCGGTCATTTGCATGCGCGTCACATCTTTTAAGGCAGCGTCGATCAGATTGTGCAATCAATTTACTCGATAAAAGATAAAACTTATCATACTCGTCTAGTATTTAGTATATTTCATTACCTTAAAAGAAGATCGTATGGCCATTATGCCCCCCAGCTACTTTTGCCTAAAATGATATTTCCAGTTTGGATTATAGCGTCGTGTCTTGCGAGCTACTTACATTATTATCGACTCTAATGGAGCAATTTTTTGCATAGGTACAAAAGAATCCTTTACTTTGATCCTGGTCATGGTTTGAATATAGTCAAGTATAATGGTGTCAATGAAATCGGTCTGATATGATGTCTACAATGCACGATGGATATTAGTTCCACCTTTTTGCCAGATACACCGTTGTGATTGAAAACATTTTACCGCAAAAAATATGGCAACAGTACATTGTCATATACCGAGATAGTTCTTTGGGTTTTTCGTTGAGAGTAAGGATTTATCTCGTCATGTAATTAAGTTGCTTCATTGGCAAACTCTACGGTTTGCCACGAATCTATCAGTGTTCGTGAGCACTATGTATGGACACATATGGGTCTGCAGCATTTATTCCTACACTCTTGGCATCTACAAGCATTACGCGCTGAATCTTGTTGTCGACTTCTTGGGATGAAAGTCTGCCAATAGATCCAATATGCAAGCAGGACGGACCTATTATACCGCTTGTGAATACCGTAAGCTAAATAATTAAATGGGTTTTCTACATTGTGAAGTACTCCTAAGATGTGTTATCTACTATTATGGCTTCAAGAGAACGGCTGATTACCCAATTAGAATTTCACAGTAAATTTGTTCAATAAGGGGAATTATGTATCTCAAATCGCCCTCAATACACAAGACACAACAGTGTATGGATTAATGACAATTGATATTACACCAATTTTATAACACATTTTGCTTATGGAGATACTGAACGATTTTACGGCACTAACAAGAAGTTGAGATACACGACCTTAACATGTCGTATTTCATGCCGGGTGATATAAATTGCACGGGGTCTAGCTGCTTTATGTCACTGGATTGATTGTAGATCCTTTGTGTTGGACATATTACCGCTCATGTATGCTAAATAATGGTAACGCATATATGAATCCTACGTGCTTGTCTGTTTGGGGATCAGTGAACCCGATCATTTTTGTTCCACTCGGTTGATACAATTACAAGGAAATGGCAATGTAGGCACACTAAGTGAACTCCTGGCGGGTATAGCAATACTGTGTGTAGGCGCGTCACAAATACACATTAGTACCCAAATATTACCGTTTAAAACTCTGGCCGATGGGTTTGGATCGGTCATGTGCTACGACCAGTAAATGAAACGAAATGAAACATTGATGCTTCCCGCACCCTGTGATGGCTGAGGATGCCTGCGGTTCCTGCATAGCACCTTAAATTTCATATGTTACTTAGCACCTGCCTGTTCACCACATCGCAGAACCAAATCTGTTCACTGATGTATAAACCCCTTTCATTACCGACTGCCACCAAACGCAATACTAGGTCAGCTATGAATGAATGGCTGACAAGTTACCTTACACCTTGTTGGAAAGTATGACACACAATAGGCGCACGGTGTGAATGCACATCAATATACATGGTCTGTAGCAGTGAAGTTAACCAACAGAGACAACACCTAACGCGCGAGTCAGTCATTAGGTCGGTTGTGTACAGCTAGAAGGTCAGGTTACTCAGAAGATGTCATTTTACGTGAGTGAGGTGGGTTAACACAGGACACAGTCCATGTTTGATGCTATATATACTATGTTCTTTTCGGCTTCAATGGAGCTTGTGGGACGCACCCATCTCGGCTTAGCAAGCTAGTGCAACTGAGATTACCTGAAATACGCATATGCGATAGATGGCGTACAGTGACTTTCAGATCCTAATGAGACAGGATTGTGGTTAATTTGGGATTTGTATTAAAAGCAGAATCGTAGCGCGTATGTGATTCGTTGGTTTTCCTAAGTGAACGTCGAATCTTATTTGAAATCTTGGGTTAGGTTTGCATTCAATTCGTGAACATCGAATCACGGATTGGACATTCCACACTCCACACAGCTACTGATTGCACTGTGGTGTGAACATCAGTGACAATTTTGAACCAGAGGAATAATTAACCAGTGCAATGTTACAGCTACCCATCATGAAGCGGGCGATCATCTTCATCCCGCTTAGTTTACTTCTAGGCCTAGTATGCGCCGCATGTATTGTCAGATCAAGGAAATATGAAATATATCGCAAGTAGCAAAAGCAGGTGAAGAATTTATCTTTGTGCACGTAATCGACGTATAAATGACGGTAAAGGAACGACCACCGTGGTATCTCTTCCACAGTAATTAACACTTCATTTAATATCGTGTAGCATGCGTTATTCTACTAGGGCTCTCACATATTCGTCGCGTCTAACACACACGATTAATTAATCGGCCGTTTACAACAAGAGAGAATATGGTGGATAGCATAATTGTGGGCGAGATTCATGGCATTTTTCGGTAGCTAATGGGTGACACTTTCAATAAGCTACCTTTAAATAAGAAGATATTTCAGAACCGTCCCTTCGTTGCTTACACAATATTGAACATAAAAGGCCAGCCCCGTTAACCCTGAACCTTATCGTTTATAATAGGACGTGATTGAGTTTCAAGCGAGTTCCTGGAGAACGAATCAATCACTTTTATCTTCATATCAGATCAACCTCCCATGGATGCCGTACAATATGTGAAGGAAATAAATTACAATGAGAACGTCTCCATTTCACAAGAGATGTTGATTTATCCGCGTTCCAGCGATTTGCCCGGCAAATCATCTCTTTTCACCCCAAACACGCATTCATATGCACATTCATGTTACACGCAAGACCATTAGCGCAGACCTCTACAATATTGCAGGCTAAACATAGTCTTCAATCAGCTTGGCCGCCTACAGCAAAATGACTATGCTGCCTATTACTGATTCATAACAACGATGCATCATCGCATTATTTAACGTATAAATCAGACAACTGAGCGATTTCATCCACTTACAATCATGGTTGGACAATGTCGACTAATTGGCCAAGTCCGATTATAATAATCCGCAAACTGCTACATTGGCAATGTACGAGCCTCACTTTTCATATTAATTGACATAACATCAATGCAGACAATAACGGCGACAATGTGTCCTGTTCAAACAATGATATATAACTATCACATGATAGTTGCACTTTTTGTGACAGCATATGGGCAGGTAACTCAGTCTTCCACCTCACTTTAAACTAAACGTTGCGCTACATTTTGGTGATCATTTCATGGGTCAACGAACACGTTGTGCTACGTTGTGATCCTTTCATGGGCCAGCACCATCTTATACCTGACAAATCACAGAACAACTTGCTACTTCTGGTTCGTAACCACAGGTAAGAAAGACTGTTGATTGATGCCGATGTGATTGGCTTCACCATTCAGTATAATTATCTGCGAGACGTACACGCCAGTGATGATAAATGTCTACTATCCACGTAATTTTGCTTGTGGCTTATTTGCTTAAACTGGCTAACACAGTCACGAATTGTGGTTTGTCTGTAGGACCTTCATACCAAGGAGCAAACCCGGATCACCCAAACAAATTGCAAATGCCTCTTCAAGAGACAACCTATTTGACTTGCTACAACTATCACATTTTCTTTGTTCACAACCAGCATTTTAAAACACACTGATGACCTCGTAGACTCGGCAGCTTTTGTCACCCTGAATAGTGCTGGGATAAGCAGTAAACCATGCAGTCGACAATCATGAGACTTGGTGGTCGCAAAACAATATCAACTCCCAGTGTACACACTTTCACTCGACCGTTGATAACAGTTGCAGCCACCTGCAGCCGGCCACAATTACACTAGTGTTGATGCAGACCAGTCAACTATCAGCTGTAGAAGCGTTCTTGGCTCATAAACGACCAAAACCAGGGTCAAAGTGCAAATTGAACGACTGACTGTCTTACCATAATTTCAATGCGACGCTTACTCGAAATACTATGTTTTGTCCGCATTGCAAACGACCCTGGTATAGCGTATGACGTTGGATCTATGGATGATTACTTGCTGAAATCGTTCTTTATTTCTAATACCCGATTGAGTATAAACCGCTCCATTGTCTCTGATGTGTTGATGTCAGCATGTCGATTTCCAAGCATGTCTTGGTGCTTCCCATTAGGTCTGATGATGGACAGCACCAATGCCAATGATAGTGTTAGATCCTCGCAAGACACGACGTTATCCAAATTGGCAATAACATTGATGGGCGATATTAGCTGGAAGTCGATTTGGCCATAATAACTTCTTTTTAGGTTATTAAATATGCTTTGTACCAAGGTCCAGGCAAACACACTTTCATGAAGTAAATTGCAAGCTGATTGGAACATCAAATTATAAAATCAGATCAATACCGCTCAGACAGATATGCCTGGCATGCTTGTGACATTAGCAAAGTCAATAGGGGCACCGATTTGCAAGGGCATTCAACCACAATGGCTTATCAGAGAAAATAACCTAGTCTTAAACCTAGACTGGTTATTTCACATCCCCGATCTCGCCACTGGCACTTCCCAACACTTCCCACGCCTTGTTTTATCATATGACGATGGAATATATATATATATATATATATATATATATATATATATATATATATATATATATATATATATATATATATATATATATATATATATATATATATATATATATATATATATATATATATATAATATGTATACATATTTATATATATGCATACATGTATATATTAATTTATATATACATATATATTAATGAAATTTATATTTTCATATCAATATATATATATATATATTCATATGTTTATAGACAAGTAAATATTTATATATTTCAAAACATTTTTTCATGTGTATTAATATATTTATAAATATAGTTCTATGTATAAATATATATATATATATACAGTATATTTATATCACATATATATGCCGTATATTTATCTATAAAAATATAAATTTGCATATATGAATATATATATGAATATATATTTATCTATCTATATATATAAATATATATAAATGTTTATATATATATATATATATATATATATATATATATATATATATAAATATGTATATATGCCTATATACATGTGTATATATATATATTTATAAATATATATATATATATGTATATATATATGTCCATATACATCTATGGATATGTCTATATATATAATTAAATGTTTATATATATTTATTTATATCCATGTATGCGTGGGTGTGTGTGTATGCTTGCGATTGTGTGTGTATTGTACTTTAAAGAATGGTTTTAGAGTCCGACTATTAGTAACTCAGGATCAAGAATTAAGGATGATTTAACAACAATGTTAATATTTCGTGTGTGTTGTTGAGTTTGACTGTTATTTACTTTCATGAGCATAAATCAGACGCTTTCGCGTTGATATTTATGTGTACTATGGTTGTTGCTAGGTTGATATGAGATTTAAATATATTTTGAAGTTCTTGTCCTATATATAGAAGCATCTAAATATTTTTAATTGTACCTGACATGGTTCACATATCATCATATTCATTGCCTTTAGATCTGCTATTTTATTTTAAGATCAGTAATAACGTTCTGCCATGCGATGCAACTAGAAACATCGATGAAATGAAAATGTTTGTCATACAGTATATGTGCACCAACAAATACAGCAGTACACCGTTGGCAGTATACATGGGATAGAATTACTGATGGTAACTCATTGATAATGTTCTGTGTGATCGATCTTATCATACCATGTCCCTTCTGGAAAGCTATGTAACACTTCAAGGACACCCGATGCATATTTCAGCCATCAAGTTTGATTAGTATATTAAATATGAGTAACGCTTCAACAAAGTATTGCTACTCCTGATGAAGACTTGTCTAGGTAGTTCACTGTGACATGAACAATACTGTTTTCAAGCACAGGAAATTAGAAGCTGGATTTTTCTGCCTAGTAGCTTGAAGTCGCTTCATTGCTGTATCGCTCTTACGTGTGATTTAAAGCAGCCAGGTAATGACCAGCCTTTACTCGCCGCCACCTGTCTGATATACGGGTCGAGTATACTGGACAATATGTTATATCTGACATGTCACAGGGTTTATATTACATCATCGACTGGATATATTTCGCTTGCAAACCCATACCACTTGCAAGGTGATACTGTACTATCGCAGTTCATGACTAATACAGTAAAACAAGCATCTATTCAGCGTTATTTCCTTCGGGAAAATTAGATTACACGATGGTATTAATTTACGTAATTTGGGGGAAATGAATTATTTTGCGAAAGTGACCTTTTAACATATTTGTCCAGTAACCAATAACCGCTACCCCCACCCCCTTCCTCTCCTCACGCAAATTATATCAAATTATCTCGTCAATGGTTCATGAAAATGACAGAATTCAATATTGCAGGATTGTGAGGCTATTTATAAGGAAATACTGCCCAGTCCTGTCAGAGCATATTGCTTTTTCACTACTTACCACGCTTAGCTGTATCATCCGACCATCACTACATCCTATAATATCCTCTACTGCTCGACTGCTTCTAATTGGTGCAAACACAGCAACCATTTCGCACCCCCCCCCCTGAATTCACTCTAACACTGCCAACGCGCAAAAAACAAATCTTCCAGATTAAATAACATACCGTGGCACCTGCTCCTTTATATCAGTGACCCATTTCTCGTTCACAGCTGCGCACGTCTACGACATGCCATGGCCAGCCATTGAAGGCTCCTATAAAAAGGCGGCCACAGAGACAGGATTCATGAATGTTGTGCCTGCTATATCGTGAGAACTGATATGTTGTATGATGACGCAGTTTTCCTCGATCACATTCAATAATTATATTTTAAAAAATAATTCTTATTAAACTGCTAATTCGACCCAATATGTTTGTTCACTGTGATTCACAAATCACATGACCAATCCATTGATCACTCACACCATTACAATTACTATGTTGTCCCAGCTTAAATGTGGATTTAGTAAACAATAAGAAAGCCAATTAATAAGGATAAGCATTCGAACTGAGTATACAAAAGCAAATCCTACCCACAATGCCACAACCAACACAGGCTGCAAAGCTCAACAATCCCCTGCAACATATCATCAAACATCTGATGCCATCAGTGGTATAATGGAAGGTACTACATTCATCTTATGTCGGATATATTTTGATACGGACGATGTCACATTGAAGTTCCCACGAGATGTCTACCGCAGGCTACGAATACAAAGACTGTCCATTTACTCAAACCTACTATGAGATCGCATGATATCAAGTGAGGATCAATAAACCAGAATTTGGATTACTGGATTAGGTTCTTTCGTAGCGGATAAGACCTTACATCTACTACAAGGGGACTAGCTGTGAATATGCCTGTTCACTCCTGACAGCAATGAAATATATATTTCAGTTGGCATCAAGTAGCTGGTCGTGGTATTAAACCGCATCCCTATCTGCGGCATTGTTGTACCTCCTCCACAGTACCAATCGACCCTTTTGAGGATCGAGAGGATCTTGCCATCTACATAAGCGAGTGACCAAAGAAAACAATCCATCCACAAGTATCGTTTTTTCTAGTGTACAACATGGATGGACCTTTTCAAGGTAACGACACACCACTTTAATAGGTATCACGGATCTGCCATTTGCCCGGCACCTGATGCACATATATCAGGTAGTCTCAGGTGTCAGTATCACGCTAAGCCGACAAGTGTGAATTTTGCAGGCTTTCATAATCATTGCTCCACTACTAGACGCGAAGAGACCAACGCATATTTTACATCATTCGGGAATGCACTGTGGAGTGAGTCAACGCTCCAGGTAGAGGGTTATCCCACGTGACATGGCTATCCTGATAGAGAGCATTAACTTAACCACAGACTCGCGCGTTTTGTGGCTAAACTGACGTGACTGCGTACTCGTTATGAATAGATAATGGGTGTGTTCGGCTGTATGTGTCGGTTATCTTGTATATTGGATGATATAAGCAATATCATAGATTGTTAAACCAGCTACTTGCAAACAAGATTGATTGGTGTGCAAGTATCCTGCGCACCAGTTGTATATCACATTGAATGGCGCTGTATTATCCTTTCGAATGACTAAATTCTATAAGCAAATCGTCTTTCGTACACATATGTACACATTTTGTTTGTGTTGTAGCTCAGTAAACTGTTATATTGCTCGGCTTCGAAACACGATGGGATGTGATATATATTCTTAAGTCTGTCTGTAAAGACTCTTGGTTTGTTAAAGTGTGCAGCTGTCTTCGAAGTCTTGAGTCTTTACAACTGTAAAGCTGAACAAAACATACAGAGCAATCGAAACTTTATCTTATCCAGGTAACGGTTTGCATACCTGCATGAGATGCCTACCACACACATCTCATTCTGGCGTTTATATAGCGACCGCACCTGAATTGTATATTTTTGATGGTTTCTATCAAATTTCATTAACAACTTTGATAACAATTGTTTAGGAGTGACTACTGGAAGTTTGTAAGTTATGACTCTGGTCTACAGCATGGATAGTCCATCCAACAGGTGCCACAAGCCAGTCTGATAAGGTCTGCATATGTTGCATTACTCAACGCCACTTAAGTCAAAGGTCACGTCCCAAGTGACATGGTACGCCTGCCAATATCACTGAAGTCATCACACACTGGCGTATTTTGGTGCTTAACTGACGTGGCGGCATAATGTCAGATTAGTTGTCGCTAACATGCCTCAGCTCAAGTTTCTTGAATGATATGACGGAACTCATAGGTCTGTTAAATAACGTAATTTATTGATGTGCTTGCATTCTGTAGCATTCGATGCGTTTTCAAGAAATCGCTTACATTCGCACCTATAACCAGTTTCATGAAGCTGCCAGGTGAATTTTCATTTAGTTTACTGGTCAAAACGCACACATTGGTCAGTGCTTTATGGTTTAAATTGTGTACAAATGCATCTTGGTGAAATATCTTTACTTATGACACCTTAGAGTAATCCATTCTTCCCTCAAACTATGTGAGCTGTAATAGTCACGTTGCTTGACCTTGATAGATCCATCTCAGGTCAACCACTTGTCAACGTTTACAGAGGACATTAGACGCATGAGTAGTTTTTGATTATTTGAATCTGATCCTCACTGATTAGTTGTAGTTGTTTCTTTTGAACAGTCATAAAGACACAGCGGTGACAATAACAGCTAGGGCTGAAGTCCAGCTGGTGTATTTTCATTGGTTACTAGTTCTCTTGACTCGTTGTCATCTGCAATACTGCTTCTTCATGTTGGATTGTTAGTCGAGGATGTTTTCTGTTTGTGATTGTCGGGATTGCATAGGATTTGACATGGTTAGGATTAATTAGTACAGTTGAATTAAACTATCATTCACGCAAAAACAGTCAGTCTGCTATCACGAATTTCTGACCCAATATTACCAGTTACATCAAAATATAATCGTGACGATTATTTTCGTAGGTCATTATACGTGCTTGACATTATTCACTCCATTGTTATAGCAATTGTTCCATGCCACATGCTCACAAACGCTTCAGTTAAGTGTTTTGAGTCAAGAAAACTATCAGAAAGACGTGCGTTGTGGGCGCTGCATTTTCATTTAGGAAAACGTTCTCATCATGCGAACCCCAGGAACAACTATAATTTGATAAAAGAACGCAGCATGAAGTACGCGATCTTTAATGTCGTTGCTCATCTGTTTGTAGCTCCTGATTAACGATAAGGAAAAAACGCCATGTCGCCAATCAGTTAAGAGATAATCAATGTTGTTTGCTTTGGTGAATTATCTGCAATTTTCTTTTCAGCGATTTTGTCATGACTTTCGTGATGCCCTAACCTTGCAATGACAAATGACTTGTTATGTATAGCAAGGAGTGAGCTTCAGATGACGGTGGGACATAAAATGGGTCAGGTCAGATAGACATTGGGTCAAATGAACACGATACCATCAGTCAGGATAGGTCGAATAGGGTACAATATATTTAAGTCAAGGTGTTACATTAGAGTAATCAAAGGATCTCTATCCAGCGCACTAATGCTTCGCATTACACAAACATTACATATAGCTAAACGAAATACCAAATGTACGTGGGAGATGCAAAACACCAATTATAAACGTATGAACGTCAGCCGCTTACGTGATACAGTATGTATTGTGTATCTCTTGCCCACCGATGACTGCTACAGAACAGTGACTGAGTAAAACGCTGTAGCAAAGCGGCAGATATAATGTACTGACAATGTTTATTACAACTTCACTGTGGTGTCTTGTGGGAGACAAGCTTGTGCTTCTCTTATCCTGTATTGAGGTTACATCACGATGAATTGTTTACGAAAGCAATAATGCGTCTGTGCTGTTTGCGTTTTGTACGACTAACTTTTTCATTAAACAAATAAGTGGACGAGGTGATCCATCGCGTATTGCATTCATCACGTCTGAGGATTTGATTACCTCTAAAACTGGGTAGTTGGCTGTGATAATTGCCATTTCGTGGGATAAATCGTTAGTTTCATGAGATAACCCCATGTCTCCCATCACAAGCATGGGCTTATTATCACGATGCGCTGTTATAAAACTGGTGGTGATCAATATGATTGACTGGTGTTGACTCAAAGGTCCAGTTTTAGATCGGGCGTTATGCAACTGGTTTATCAGTGATTCCGCTACATTGCGAAGCGTATGGCCGCTAAATAACGAGGCTTTATACTGCTACATTACGAGGCATTAAACCGCCATGCTACGTTGTCATATAAACAATGTAGGGCTATGCAAATATTTATATTGAATACGATGTAAGTCTTTTCACTCTCTCCGCCAGCCAGGATGCTGTAAACATTGTAAGTCTATTATCTAGCAGTATCAAAGGAAATGGTGGTTTTTCAAGAAGCTAAAAGCTAAAAAACGAATCCCGTTATCGAATATTTTTGCGCACTCAATTGTAGCAAATGTTCCTAAATCAGAAAAACTATTCTCATCATACGTCTATCGTTCTTCGATAGGTGTACAGTCGATTTACCTGGTATGAAATCAGCAGTGATTGGATAACACTAATCATATCCGATCATCAGGAACTAAGACTCTGGAATCACGTAAAAAGTTACATCGATTGAATATATGCAAGTGATTAATCGTTTCTGCGTTAATACAAATACAGGTAAATGATTCATGCTCAACAGCGTCTCCCATTGAAAATTAGAGGGGCTAATAGATAACAATTAAAGAACCACGTCCTATATAATATCAGTAAAAGTATGAAGGACAATAAACCAAGTTGAACTGAGTATTCAACAATTTGACGACTTATTTATGCAGGCGGAAAAGACGTTATGATTCGCGATGGTGAAATAGCGGTAATGGCAAGCGACTTTGAGCAAATATAGCCAGCAGTGATCTTGAAAGCTTATCAGGAATTATCCTGGCCAAATCATTTTACCTGGAGATTGGGTCAACTTAGATATGCTGTTATCTACACAGCAATTCAGCCGTACATTGCCAATTACATTCATTCACTCACAGGATAATATTGCCAACCGGAATCACCTTCAGAATTATGTGTTTACATGATTCACGGAAGCGATTTTGATATTAAGACATTAATCACCATCTCGTAATCAGGCTCTTATAAAGGAATGTTTGGACAAGATCCCTGTTTAGAAGCCAGATACCACGACTTCTACATCGCTGCCTGATACCAGATAAAACGTGAATATAGCAAACGCTATGACAGAGGATACATAAGGATAAGCATCGGATGTATGAGTTGGGGACCCCGGCGCTAATATCATCCTCCATCACAGGCCAATGTACTGTGGAAATCATTCCTTCCTTAGCTCAACTATATGGTCCACTAGGACATCTGGAAATCCTTATAAACATCTGATATATGTCATCCAACAGCCGATGCTCTCTGTCATGTATAATGGGAGAAGGTAGGACAGCAACTTAGTCGAATTGTCATAACCAAACCCATAACGTAAAAAGTCTGCTGTAAGGCCCAGAACATTCCCATCCACCACCCCAACCCCCATATTCCCAATGAATCAACAAGCAGGAGCAACATTTCAGGGTAACTGCGTTACGATTCGTTGATGTGAAAGGAAATACTGCACTATTGAAAGTACGGCAATAACACGGGACAATAATTAGATGGAGTTATTGAGAGCTTAAGTCGGTCATGCTAGTAGCGTGTTGAACATCCATACACAATACTAATGTAACGCGTGTTGTCATCGCTTTCATGTATTTGTATGTAATCCAAAACACATACTGCAACTTTCTATTTATAAAAGCCGCCGAGGCATAGCTGTTTTTAAACGTAGTTTGATGAACCATGTGGTGTCTGCAGCAAATCGGATAGGCTGTCTTTTAATGCTTAACTGCCTGCACGTCAGTAACAAGCTAATGAGGCAATCGGTAAAATCAATATAGCACATTAGAGAGCGCAAAACTAAGCCGCCGATGCCTAGCGATGTCGGTGGACAATGCATTACCAGGCGTTGAGTGAGGCTAATTACAGCCAGGCGTTCATATAATTACATCATATGGTTTACATGGGTGAATGTGTGAAACGATGAAGGCTTTGAGAGTCGTTCGAGCCCAGCACTGGCTTTAAATACCTCTAATGAGAAATTGTAATCACTGTCGATGACACCGACCTAATAGCCAGTGGCATGGTTCAATGCAACAGCTGCACTTGAATCGGGGAATTATATCAAACCCCGCCAGTCTGTGAATCTATTTTCATTAACGAAATGCACAATCCCACTTTCATACGGTGTGCGGTGTTGCAAGTAAGGAGTTACTTTCGCCATTTATAACAAATAGCTGGATCGCCCACAGTAACCATGGTGGATGAGGTTAAATCGCCACCTATATAGGTTATCCCAGTTAACACAACGCCAGCGGCCCGCTGGTGGCTACCGTCGGCAGTTCCCAGCTGACGGTCCACCAACGGCCCAACGGTGGCTCGTCGTCGGCTTTAGCCAATGACCAGCCGTCGTTGGGCCGCCGGCAGTTCCCAGTTGACGGTCCACTGGCGGCCTAACGGTGGCTCGTTGTCGGCTGGATGTCTGCCATCGCGCCATCTAGCTGAAGCTTTAAAAATTAGTAACGACCTTAACCTTAGTTCAGTCGCTGAATGTTGGCCGTTATTTTGAAATTCGTAAAAATCGCTCAGTTTTCATCACTTCTACTATGTTAGGTGAGTTGCAGGTACTTTAATCCATTTTAAATACGTATCAAGATAATACATGGGATATGAAAACATCTAGTATTCATCGCATTTGTTTGTATTTGATTTTTTTTTCCCTGAAATTTACCCGAGTTGGATTTAAGGAGTTAGGGTCAACTCGTACCCATACCAACTCGTACCCAGACCAACTCGTACCCAAGTTTTAAGATTAATACCGTTATTCACTTATGTACAATAACGTTGAGTTTACCCATCATCAATATAAATTTCCATTTTAACAAGGAATGTTGAAGCCCTGAATAGCTTTACTACTCTCATTGTCGACGCACCATGCCTAGCCCCCTAGCTCGCCCGTCACAAGCGACCAGACCCCAGAGCGCGGCGTTCCAAGCGTGGCATACGGTGTTTGCGCTTGGGTAGGGTAGCGTCGGGTAGGGAAGAGTAGCGGTGGGCAGCGTTGGGTAGCATCGGGCCGGGTCGGGTAGGGCAGCGTAGGGTCGGGTCGGGTAGGGTAGCGTCGGGTAGCGGTGGGCAGCGTCGGGTCGGGTAGGGCAGGGTAGGGTAGGGTAGCCTCGGGTTGGGAAAGGCAGCGTAGGGTCTGGGAGGGAGGTAAGAGGGGAGTGGAGGTGTATTTATATATATATATATATATATATATATATATATATATATATATATATATATATATATATATATAAATAATAAAAAAATTAATTTTAATAAAAATCTTTATGTCTACTTGATTTCAGAAAAAGAATTGAATGAAGAGCTACAGATGACAAGGTTCGCTGCACTTATTGATTATGACGATTTGTCTTCTGAGGAAGAAATTTAGTTTTCTTAATAAACTAATTAAAATATGGTGTTGCTGTTCTTCTTTGTATATTAGTTTGAGGCATTTTTAAATACTTGATGATTTATCGATGGGCAACTGTCAGCCCGACGGCTTGCCACTATGAGCGGCTTGCCGACGGCTGGCCGACGGCTATCAGCTGGTCACGCCACCGGTGGGCCATCGGCGGCTGCCACTGGCGGGCCTGACGGCGCGGCCGCCAACGGCCCGCCAGTGGCCCACCACCATTGTGCTATCTGGGATATATCTGGATATATATATATATATATATATATATATATATATATATATATATATATATATATATAGATAGAGAGATATATATATATATATATAGAGAGAGATATAGAGATATAGAGAGAGAGAGAGATAGAGAGATCTCTCTAGATATCTAGAGATCTCTCTATAGAGAGAGAGATCTATCTAGATCTCTAGATCTCTCCTCTCTCTCTCTATATCTATCTCTCTCTCTCTCTCTCTCTCTCTCTCTCTCTAGAGATAGAGATCTATATAATCTCTTTCCTATATATAGAGACGTATATATCTCTCTCTATAGATCCCTCTCTCTCTGTCTACTGTCTCTCTCTAGAGATCTTCTCTAGATCTATATCTCTCTCTCTCCTCTCTCTATCTATCTCTCTCTCTATATCTATATACATCTCTATATCTCTATCTCTCTATATATATATCTCTATATATATCTATCTCTATCTCATCTCTATATATCTGCTCGTGGTTATATATATGATATCTGCCGTCATCTACTCCCGTCTATAAATGCTTCTCAAGACCTCCGTTTTCGGAGCAACCTATTCGACGTCCCTGACGCGCGATGTGCCATCATCCGCTTTGCCATTCATTATCAACAACAGCCTATGTGGTTTGTTTAAGTGAGAAACAAAAGTGAGTGGTCATAACCATTTCAAATCAAACAATACCCCTTCTCGCTGCCCCACTGGAGTAATTGAGATAAACTACGAACTGCCCTCAATTACCAGCGGACCTCATCAGGCTAAGTGATGCCCTACCTTCTACATGTCTTGGCCAGCGCCTTTCCCGGGTTATTGAATGGTTCCCGCGAACCATCTGTCATTCACACTAGGCATGTCAAGGGCGTGGCTGTAAGATCGTGGGGATCGTGCTGACACTTATTGCATAATATGCAGCATGACATGGCCGGGATATCTGGCACAATGCGATCAGTAATTATTCCTATGACATCCGCTGTGAATCGTTCGTATCATAATAGATGAGTTATGCGTGGTTGAGAGTGTTAAGCAACCAAGGCAGAGCCTGATCAGTGTTCTCTTCTCTTTGCGTCTTAATCTTGAATGGAACCATGTCGTTACATTCCGTCATTGAAAGATAGTCACGCAGATTGCGAAAACAACCACCAGCTATCGATGTACAATGTCAATAGACTTGATGTCCAATGCAGCCTTACTGATCCGTACGAGCAAGCAGCTATGATTGAGTACTGAGCGATATAAGCGGTTGGCGATATTAGATGGCTGTTTTATTTGCTGGGTGGCGTATATTACCTTCACTCAGATGTGACAATATATATATATGTATATATATATAACGTGGTAGCTTCAGCCTTGCATTGACAATATCAATCAAACAACCGCAAAATATAATTGATAATTTTGTCCAAATTTGCAGACTTGCCATATAGTTTATGTGGATAATATGGCTTCCAATAACCAGTTGTTTGGAAATATTACGAATCTAACATCAACTTACGCGTAAACAGTTAGAGCAAAATGTCAGGAGTCACAAGGTTATCCAGTCGATACTCTAAAGATAGTTGCTATACTATGGCAGCAATAGAGATAATGTAGCTGAACTAACATTATCCTTTTGAACCGGGCAATTTAATGCAGAAATCATTCCCTTCGTTAGCTGTATAATGTGGTCTATCAAGAAGCCGGAAATCTCGACCAAGCCTCATGGCAGCTGGTATCCTAGCGATGTTACATGCTATCAAATTTGTATATATGAAGAAATTACTGTGTTTAATGAGTTAATGAGAGGACTATAATGACACAAGAGCATAATCGGATGTAGTTATTTTCAGCTTATGCAAGGAAATTTGTTTGTGCTGAAGGCGAAATTAAGGCGTGTGTAGAAGAGATTCATCAGCCAGCAGAATCAGGATCCAAGGTTGGGATGAAAGGGAAATCTATGCTATATGGAGCTGCACGGTAAAAGTAGTAACTATGCCCAGTGGATAGGTACCATTTGGCGCACCAGTTTTAATAGGTTATCGTTTTCATGTGTTGGCTTGCGGTAGCAGCTTTCCTAAAGATCTGTGCATATTAGGGGTCTAAAATCATACATGAATTTTTGCTATTTCATTCTAACCCCAAATTCACAACTGTAAAAACAAAGGTTGAATACGTCGTGAAGAAGATGTAGCTCTATAAAAAAGACATGTGGTACCTAGCTTCTAACTTAATTGATACCAACCGGTAAGTTTTGAAGATTCCGAAATGGCATTTTCTTTGTTTGTTTCCTACACGAGTAATTCAAATGGCCCATGTTGGTATCATGGTGTTTGCACTTTAACGTAAATAATGGTGAATGGGGGCACGCAATTCGCGTCATAATGTTCTACGATAATCGCTCCACTGCGAACTTATCATCACATTCGACTTCTCTGTCACAATCAGTGGCAATTGTTTATTTTGGTCTGTTCCGTGCATGTTTCTCTTTGATCATTTGCAGCATCCCAGAGAACACTTGATACACATCAATCACAGTTCCATGCGTTAAGGGGTCCGAATTTGGGTGAAACTTTGGCTGTAATTGGTGGGATTTACTAATAGTTTACCAGCTCAGCCCACGGGCATTGTCACTAACATCTATTGTGAATAGTGTAAGGATTGACAAATAGCCAGATATAGTGTAAATGCGTTCTTGATCTTAACATTGGGATTTATGTGGTATTCGTTATCAACAAGGGTACAATTGCGGTTGTGTAAATGCTGTAGCTAAGGTTATGGTGAATTTGTAGCCATGAGATATGAAGTGTTTTTAGGCGTAATTTGAAGATATTTACCAGGTTGATGTTTCTGTCTGTTATATTTTCAAAGGCATAAGTCTGTTATTAGGTTGTTATGTATGTTAGGAAAACATAAAAGTATTTCCTGTTGCGGGTAGTTGATGCCCAAATGACTGCCGTTTTTTATCAAAACATGTAGCTCCCCATTTTGCCAATTGCCTTTGAGTAGGATACTAAAAGCTGATGTTAGTGAGCGGGTTCTTTGGTGTTCTATTCCAAGTGGGCACTTGTGCTATCATCATGGCTAGGTGCCTAATAACTGCCTCTATATACAACTTTGTATTTTCCATTGGTTTAAGCGTAAGTGCAAACAACTCGAACAAACCTATGAAGGTAATGGCGATTTCGTACATACAGCAGTGTGGTTGAGTACCGTTAAAACTCGTAATGTGCCTGGTGAGACAGTTATATTGTAACAAACAGATGCGCATACAGGTACATTGAAGCCAAAATTTCGGATGTTGTTTGCGAGGTTGGTTGTTTTCTATTATTGATCACACCGTATTCCTTAGGGAAGGCATGGTTGAATCTATGTAAGATTTCACTGGGTGAAATAAAGGTACGCCGTAGGATTTGTCCGACATTTAGCGGTGAAGTTCACTATCTTATCACTCCCATAAAATCATATTACCCTAAAAGATTCCTTATCTTTCACAACCGCCGGTGCTGAACAATGTCCATTCATCCATTTACTCCGGCTTCTTGTGTATGACAGATGATGAATGCATTGGACGAATCAATTTTTTCACGAGATTGACCATTTCGCCATTGAAACAAACCAAAAAGGTAATCTGATTAACCTGTTATCAAACTGCTGGTAATCTGTATGATAGCGTGGTGTTCCATCAGACATATGGCTATTTATCTGGCCCTGTGTCAGTGATACCACTGAACTACGAGGCATAATTATACTCCTTCTGCTTTACAAAGCGTTCATTTTATGGTTTCAAACTATTGTCATCAGTGGCACAGTTGGGGTATATGAACTCATTACAACTCAAAAAGCTCACTATTGCTTTTCTTGCCCTACTCAGCGCTGATCCGTACGGTGTAAGTTCCTGGCGTTGTATTTCACGTCTTGGTTGAATGCGATTAGCATGTTAATTTCAATCATTTCCTGAAAGAGCCACTATCACCACAGGTAGGCCGACCATAACTACATCCTATTGTGCTCACCTGGCAATGCATATGGAACCGCCCCACTCAATCACAATCCAACCCCAGTTTGATAATTCCGTTGGGAAGGGCGGGGTGTCGTTTGAGACACAATGATGAATGGTCAAGAAAGCAATTTTATCCTCCAGTGTGCTGCTATCTCGCGGTCTCAAGATTAATTCCAATATATCTGCACCTTTCTTGATACTACAGCAGCACTTTCTGGTCCACTGGTCCGCTCCTCTTAAACCTGTTTTAGCCATAACTATTCCCTTGACATCGAAGATTCCCATGATGACGATGTCATGAAGATTTGGTATGTCGAGCGTGCGGCTGTTAGATCAAGGGCATTTCTCCATATCACTGGCACAGCTTATCACATTATCCAAGATTGAGAGCAGCTGCACAGTATCCAAAAAACGGGGCGTGTGGCGGGGGTACAAGGGGGTGGGGTAAAATATTGGGTATTTTTTATGTAATGTGTTAATCTTACCTAATAGATATTACAGAGGTGGTGGTAAAATTTTACATACTAAACTCAGACATTGAAAGTAGCTATTCGTAATTAACGCCCATAAAACCCCTGCATGACTGGGGTCAAGTCAATGCGAGCCACCTACAACTGTGATGTGATGGATAGCCAGAGCACAGCGACAGTTTGGTTCAAAAGTGCCATACTAATTCAAGTGTTGCTCAGTGAAATGGTTCACAACAAGACGGGTAAAGCTATTTCTACTTATGTGTGTTATAGCCCTAGCGTTGTTACAGCGTGCAGATGTCCTCAACTTCTTGAATCTTCTGGACAGCAAATCTGACATATTCAAAGGAAATATCACCTAATTTAACGAGCATTTTGAATGCCAAACAAGGAACAGCTTCGTTCGTAACTTAAATACACACACCGGTCACTTCTGTAAAATCGCCTTTACAAATATTTCGTTGTCATTTGACGAGTTGACGGCTACATATGACATGCATATTTGCGGTGTTGTGGTCTGTTGTACCTGATTGAGGTTCAGGTAATTTTCAATTTTGTATTCACAGAATTATTATTGCATCATATTATCAATTTAAACCAACATTCTTTTGCAGCTTCGCTTAGCATTTTATGTGACCATACTTAACTCAAAAGTATTCCAGTCACTTGACGTTCTACCATTAATCCCAACACTAGCCCGCCCTTTCCGTTGCACCAGCTAGCACATTATGACACCGATTCATTAAAGTGTCCTTCTTTGGTAAATCGCATTTAACTCCAGGTACCCTTCTTTGAGTGTCATTCATTTAATAATTAATTTGAAGAAATGGCGACCACGCACTTTGTGAGGGGGCTTGATAAATATTACAGTTTGATAACACTTTCTTTGGGAGCGTTCATGTGTTCAACATTAAATTGGCTAGATTGTTACAACAATACTCCAGCTAACAATAGGGTATGTATAACCACCCTAGATACTTAATAACCAATGCATCTTAATTAGAAAATTAAAGCTTACAACACTGTTCAGGTGGTGTCTGTCGTTGGCGCTGTGATTGAGTGAGTGGTAATATCAGCAATAGGTGATATAAGCTGTAGGTCGTGTTAAATGGGATGAGCCTGATATCCTCGATCAGGTTAAGTAATATTTTTGGTTCTCTTTAGGAAAAATGGGTCCTATGGAGTTACAGTAATCTCAATTTCATTGTTATGGTTTTATTGGAATATCATATCATTACTTTTGTAGCTTTGCTTAGCATTGTATTTTACCATGCTAAGCTCAAACCAAGTTTATGAGTAGCAGTGGCATGTCAACCATCACAACTGATCACAATATTACGTCTTCAATCTTGACCCATCACTTGACGTTCTCCAATCAATTCCTACACTACCCCGCCTTTCCCATTGCACCCGCTGGGACATTATGACACCCATGCATCAAAGCGCCCCTCGTTGCTTATTCACATTTCACACCAGGTACTCGTGTTTGAGTGCCATTCATTTTAATAAGTATGTCTTCAGAGTCACTTCTGATAAAGAAAAGATTGTACTCTGAATACATTCAGTGGATAATTATCATCATCGCGGATATATAATACATGATACACGAGTGGTATTGTAGTAAAGTGAGTGTGCATCTGGCTGCATGAGCAGTACCAACTACTATGAGTTACATACTAAACGATAAAACTGTGGCGCCTCTGATCTCTAATTGTACTTGAGTCAAATACTGAACCAATGTACCACGTTAAATTATCGAATGGCTAGAAAAGAAAGGCACTTTGCGTACTACCTCTCTAACTTTACTTCACCGCTCATCGCAAATCGGTATACTGGATGCCAATTTAACTTCATCCCTGCTAAAACTGCAGATTACCCCTCTCAGAACATGTGGCACATATATAGCATTGCAAATTGTCTTTCACCATATCAGGCATGAGCTATATTTCCTACTGTGTGATATAGCGACAAAAGGTGTATTGTACTTCTCTGTGTATTTTAGCGTGCTAGATAAATATTGCATATAATATTGCTAGCTAGATCATTTGGAAGAGAAAATTATGTTATCACAATGTATTTATTAACTTTGGTGATTGTATGTGAAGGCGCCAAGTCAATAACTGAATTTATGGCAGCACTTTAATGTTTTAAAAAACCCGACAATACAGCACTCGCTAGTCATCAACAATGATGATTGTATTAGGAAAATTTAGTCCATAGCTACATGTTATAAAATATTAGCTACATCAGCAACACATGAGCAGGACACATAAAGTACTGTTGTCTTTGCGTAGGTAAAAGACCCCCCACCCTCCCCCCCATTATCTACCAAGCTTTTAGGTGCTGTTATGCAACTTCCTGATACAGTAAGCATCTAATGAGATTAATTCAAATCTCGCAGATATTTGCGAAATGGTCTCAACTACAAGTTACATCATCGACAAAATATATGGCAGTAATATTGACAAATTCCCACGTCCTGAAAAACATGTGTTTGTGCGCACCAAACTTATAAGGCTGCCAGTTGAGAGTTGGCAATGCCGGAAACATAACACCAGCCACAACCTTGGTAAAACTATCGTATCAGACAACCAGAAATAGGCCACTGTTATATGAATTCGGGTTTGAAGATATATCTAAAACCCACGTCAAATGGTGACTTAGCAACGAATTGCTAAGTTGAAATTAAATCTCGTATCAATGGCTATTGCGTTTTAATATTCTATAGAAGTAAATGAAGGAGGCATTTGGACAGGAGTTACCGGGTGACGCATGCCGTGGCGTGTCGAGGCACTACGAAATTGTACCAATGATGTTACGTTACTTGCTGCTGAGACGACCCAGGGTATAGATTCGGAGCAGTTACAGTCCCAGATAGTTATATGACTGATCACTTAATTTGTCAAATAATTTAAAGGGATTAGGATGAAAGACATTGGTAATGAAATATCGTGTATTTCACTTGCGTTGTTTTACCAACACACAAATAAAGCGGCGACCACTGTCGATGATACTGACCTAATTGTCAGTAGCAATGTTAGTTGTGACAGCTGCACGTGATTCGTGAAATCATATAGAAACCAGACAGTCTGCGAATATATCTTCATTTAACAAATGCAAATTCCTACCTTAACATGGGGTGCGGTGTTATAAGTGAGGTGGTTCAAAATGGGCAGAGGGTGGTTTCTTTGATCACAGTACCTGGTTATTAAGAATTAACATTTATGTCTCACTTGCGATATGTCTCAGAGTGCTATGTCTCACCTGGTGTAGAGCAATGACTTAGTTACTAACTGATACGTACTTGTTATTAAAAGATAATGAATCGATGCAGCTCTCTGCATAGGTTAACATGTCTCTGAAGTGCTTGCCACAGCACGTGGTTATAGGATGAGTTGAGTGAACCCAAAGGAATGGTAGATGATGCAATGACGTATAGGTATTCATTTATCCCGTGCTCGTGTGGTATATTACACTTGTGTACATTTGTGGTTTATTGGTTATATGTTATGGTGGCACGTATCAAGTTGTACGCTCATCAATTGTTATTTTACTGTCATCCTGTTGCCGAGGCTGAGAATGGAATACATCCAAGGGCTCTTTCATACCTTTATATATAGTGCGGGAAACTTTATTTATTCATAACGTAAATTGTGTTGATAGGGACGTAAATTGATGTTGAATTAGACTTCGGTGTAAAGGTTGGGTGAACAGGTATATGTAAAGTAACAGGGCAGCTGTAACGGTGATTCTGTCAAATGATGGCAATCATCATCAGCTCCTTGACAAAACATCAGTCTTCCATTTCATTTGGTCAGCTTGCAATGGAACACAGCTCTCCCTACACCACTCGCAATTGGGTTTTACGGTTATAAATATATAAACATGGCGAATTGCAATCACTCAGACCACAGTAAATAATCCCATCAACCCTCTTACAATACGATTTGCAAGATTTATGTGGTCGTAATACGGGAAACATATCGCCTAACATATCTTCTACCATTATAATCCCAGCAACTATCTTAACTTTCCACATGATACCATTATAACACAGTGCCAATTACTTAATGTTAAACTAATAACTGTTATTCTAATAACTGTAGTTACATGTGTATTTGCTTGACGTCTGCCAACGGAGTGTACAGTACGGCTAAATTGATGCATAAGACTTATGATCTTATGATCAGGCAATGGGCAATGTCAATGATAGGCGATATATGATGGAATTATCGCTGGCTGGGTGACGTATATTACCTTCACTCAGACGTGATGATATATACATATACCAAGCTTCCCCAAACTCTTGGGTTTTCATTCGTATTTCACTGAGCTGTCATAGATAATCTAGGAACCCATGTATTCGTTTCAATAAATTCCGTAGGCGTCGTCAATTGGTATATGTGAATTCAGTGAGGGTTATATAAATGGCCAATTACTATAATCTTCCCTCTAAAACGCCATTTCCGTTGTAGAAATGATGCTTTGATAACTGAATACAGTGTCTTCTATAAAATTGACAAGATATCATAGAGTGATGAGTGATGTTAACCCAGCGTGTTTGTGTACCTGTTTGACCATGTTATATCCCGCCACGCTGTCACTTGCTATAATCAGGCATTCAAGGTTGACATGACTACGTCTAACCTTCGTTTGCTATGGTCCAAGAAGAAAAACAGCTGAATTCATTCCCTTCGTTAGCTCCACAATATTGTCTACCAAGAAGGCGGAAATCTCGACCAAGCCTCATGGCAGCTGGTACCCTAGCGATGTTCAATGTCATCAAACTGGAATGCGTGAAGAAATAACTGTGTTCATGAAAATTATTGAGAGGAAGATAACGGTACGAGAGCATAATCGGATGCAGTAATTGCAGCTTATGTACGGCAATTTGTTGGTGTAGAGGATGAAAGTAACGCGTGTGTGGGAGAAATTAATCTGTCAGATTAGTCTGCAACCTAGATCTGGATTAAATGGTAGTCTACGCCACATCCAGCTGTTCTATAAACGTCCTAATTATTCCCGGTCGATAGACACCATACAGCACACTAGTTTTGGTGTGCCAATAAACCCTAAACTTACCCAGTGGAGCGGTAGTTTGATAGGTTATCATCGTTTTCCTGTTTCCGCATGAGGTCGCAATTTTCTCAGAGATCTACCGATGACGGACAGCAGATAGGCACGTAGCAATTATAGTAAACTGACCTTGCTTTTTTTATACACATAACGGGGTCGATGGAGGTGTTTCTGATCATCAAAATTATTATATAGGTCCCGATTGAGGAGTGTTATTAACTGGAAGCCCAATAACTTGTTGTTTACCAGGGTTTGCCTGAAATCTAGCCTAGATATATGGTGCTCAAACCAGCTTGTGAGAGATGGTGGCTGATAACCTGGCAAGTCTTCTCGTGGATCACCAATGTACAGTCAACCGTTCAGGCTTCTTGTAGATGACGGAGAAGGAATGTTAGGAACAATTCAACCTTCTCACGAGACGGACTAAATTTCCCATGTAACAAACCATAAAGGTATCGTGGAATTGTTTTTCTATACTTTTGAGACGCTGAATAATGGCACCGTATGCGAATGAAAAAGAGTGGATTTATCAGGAAATGTATTATACAACACCAACGGAAAGAAGCACAATGGTTGCCGCCATAACCACAGATGTAGTGAGCTGTGGGATGGAGGGCAGTATTGTGTAACCTGATTAATTCATTGCCCAGGTGACAACACAACAAAGTGCTCTGTAGAGAATAGAACAAAGCTTATACCGTATGTCAATAGCCGATTGGAAGTTATGTATAAACACAGTGAATGTGAAAGGATCTATTGACCCGGCATAACACAAAACAATCCACAAGCAAATTCAACAGCCTACTCTTCTTCAGCATCAATTATGTACAAAGCATGGAAAACGCCAGCCCTTGCTGCCGCCATGTCTTAGCACCAGGAATAGTCACGCCCATCTGACTGCATCATATTGCCGCTGCTGCTGGTGAAAATACCTGTGCGTACTTCCAATATTACGCTAATAACAAATAACCTCAAAAGACTATTTGTCAAAAAGAACCAAGCTGATGGTATGAATATCACAGCAGAAACTCCCTATACTTACGCGTCTACTTGTGAGAACACGCGTCATCATGCCGAGCCTAATGTAATGGATTATCGTCCAGACACTCGAACGGCCACAACATCGATCATAGCGTTCTGCCATGCGATTCAACCAGCGACATCAATTAGATGAAACTTTGTCATCACTTCACTTTTTACATCTTGGTAATATCCTGATGGTTATGGATGACGATACTGGTGACCCCTGGATAGCAGCTGTGTGCCCTGCTGCCCACATCAACTAGTGTGACCAGAATAAAGTGTGTACAAAGGTATTATGAGGACAGCCGATACATGTTTGCAATGAGAAAAGGACATCTGGGAGACATTCACCGATGTGTTCCATGCTCTATATGAGAGCAATGTTTGCAATTGCAACAGGATAAATCAAGTTGTTAATGAAAAAACAATACGTTATGCCATATATTTGGCCCCGCGAAATATTAACGAAGTATTTATATAGACAAGCAAGATTCATAGGATCGAATTTCTGTTGCTCAGTAACACCAAAATGACAGCTAATACATACACAAGCCAGCGTATACTGGGGTGTCTTATCCATTGATTAAACGAAGTAACAAACTGGCGAATAATCCAAATGATTAATTCAATAGTCCTGTGATATCAGTTATTGATCTCGCTGCACACATATACTATGGTATTCTTAACTTGTGTTATGCCGTGCATTGAAGTTATTGCCTCACAGAAGATGCCTGTCGTTAGCGGCCAAGTATTTGCATATTAACCTGACTAAACTGATTACCAACGTCATGAGGAGTTGCTTTCATGTGTTTGTGACGCTCTCGTAGATCTATAGGAAGATGCTACGGGAACATAAATGTACTTTGTGTACTTGCTGTTACCATTGTAACACGAGAAGCAGGCGTTACAACTAGAATTCACAAATACCAAAGCGAGAGATCAATATGTGTTGTGGTTATATTTGAGATGAAAGCCGTAAAAAAAGGCAGAAAGTGACCTATTTGTAGCATTGCAGAAATGGGAAAAATGACTGCTATAGCATAGCAAAAATAATGCCCTAAGATTATTCTACATTTGCCATTGGAATCCCTTATTCATTCTATCAAGATACTTAGTCATTGCTTAATGCATTCAAGGTGGTATGTTGGTGTCCCGTCAGTGGTGAGGCTTTGGGCAGGATACATGGGATAGAAATACTGATGGTCCTTCATTGATAATATCCTTGCGGGTTACCATATCATCCGATAGTTCTGCTGGAATACTTAATGTGCTTAGGAACCGCCGATTCATTTGTCAGCCATCTAGAGTTTGATACTTTCAAGCTACTATCCATCACGGTCTATGTATCATGAGATAAGCCCACCATGTGCCCTCTTTCGGCTCTTTTACATTTGGCGTTAATGTATTTGTGTATCCCAGGCAACTCCCCGTCCATATAAAACCATATTACAGCTGGTGAGGCGGGTTGGCACCCCGGTGTCGTGAACAGGTAAGTGCTTAGTAAGCAATAACATTTAAGGTGGTACTCAGGAACCACAGGTATCCTAAGCCATCATCGGGTGCAGGAAACATCTATGTTTCATTTCATCTCATTTACAGGTCGAAAAACAGACCCAAACCCATGGGTGAGAGTGTTTAACGATAATATATGGGCATTAATGTGACGCACCATTATGCGTAATTCAACTATATATTCTATGTGACACGGATCCGTACGGATGTCACAAGACTTCCTGCATCAGGATTATATAAGGTAAACAAAGTGCTATATGCAGTGGTTCGTTAATTTCCGAAACCATCCAAGTATTCAATTGGGCGCCATGGAAGACTGCGGCCTACCAGGGGTTTATTGAGTAAAGCCTCTTTCTTTGTCAAAAGAGTGGAACAAAATTAACAAGGATTTCAGAAAAGACAACGATTACATATTGTTCACATATTCGCTGTGATTACTCAGTATATATGAGAGGCATTTGATTATATATCGATCATTAAGACTCGATGTTAAACCCCGAGAACTGAAGCCGCTAGACTCAAACCATACTTAAGTACCATACTTTATATATAGTGAGATTAATATGTTTGTTAATGTCAGTTACGATCGCTGTAATACCTGCTGGCATTAGTCGCTGTATTATTGTGTCTTGTGTATAGCAGAAGATTCGAGCCAAATACCTAATTTCATTTTGTAGAAAATTCATTCTCTTGCGAGATATAACATTTCTCTCGAATAGACTGAAATTCTATTCGGGCATTCAGCCGTTCTTTGTGACCATTGTCATAGGACAAATATCTTATGAGGTCTTCACAATTTTGGTCACTCAGTGAGTTATGTGTCCGGGTCGCTTGCATATTTGATCTACTTGCCGATTTTTATCAAACAATAGTCGGTAATACGACTGCTTGCGTATTGAATATAAATGCCTTGTCTGTGACAACGAATGCTGCAGGACCAGTCCGTGCTCTGTCCTGGCTCAAGTACGGGGGAGGGTGGGGAGTATTTGTGTTTAACCGTATAATTAGTAAATGGAACAATGCAATTCTATCATCAGAGTAATCAATACATTCAACTAAAAGCCACATAATTATCTCGTTCATTAAAATGTAATGTTGGCATCATTGCCGTACAATATTAATCGTGGGGTCGGAACAGTACCATTTCGTGGCAATTAATTATGGTCAAATGTTTTCACAACGGTGTATCCTGGCTGTCCGAATAGTTATTAAACTACCCGAAGAAATAGTGGATATAAAGATCAATAGCACATCTTAGACACCATGTCAGAGCAATTTCGTTTAGACCATTATCCTTCACAATATTCGAACCATGACTGAGACCAATTTAAAAGATTCTTTTGTACCGACACAAACACCGCTGATTAGGGCATATTTCGCCAGCTATCACTATATTCAATATCCTTCGCACGATATTGCTAAAAGTGAGCCAGTAATCATGTTAGATGCTCGCAAGACACGACGCTATGTTCAAAATTGGCAATATCGTTGATTGGCGATATTAGCTGCAGGTCGTTCTGGTCATAATGTCTTCTTTTCGGGTTATCAAATAGACTAAATAGTAGAGGAGTATAATACGTCAATTGGGTCTGGGTACGGTGCAGGCAATCCCATTTTCATCAAGTAAATGGGAACATCAAATTATAAATCCTGATCACCGCCACTTAAGCAGCTGTTCCCAGCTTGCCAATGACAATAGTTGAGTCAATACGGGGAACGAGCAGCAAGGCCAGCAAACAACTACCATAGCTGATCACATAAAGCAGATTCTAAAACCTCAGCTGGTTATTTCCAATCCCACACTTCTCCCCTAGCCTTCCCAGCACGTCCAACTAAACCAACTTGCACATTATGGTTGTGTGTGTGTATGTGTGTGAGAGAGAGAGAGAGTGTGTATTTGTGTGTGTGTATGTATGTGTGCATGCATGTGTGTTTGAAGAAGAACTTTCCTCAGGTAGATAATATGGGCAGCCACGATGCCATGATCACGGATGAATTTGTTAGCTTTACATGAACAGGCAACCTAACCAATAGAAAGTATTGTAGTTCCAACAATGGAGATCGACAATTAGTCATTCAGCAATGGGAAATAAGGATGGTTTAACAATAATAATAATATTTCTCGAGTCCCGTCGTGTAAGACTATTATTTATTTGCACGAGCATATATCAATCGGATTCAGACTCATATTTATGACTCAGTACTTCTCGCTGCCTGAGTGAATTAACACTGCAATTATCTTTCTAAAATAATACCACGTACCATATATGACCGTTGCTTAGGAGGCAAGTCATGTTAAAAATAACTGAAGTTTGATTTTACTGGACATAGGTTACATTTAATCGCATGGTTTTGCATACTCTATTCAATTCCACAATATCTGTAATTGTATTGTAAAATCAGTCATAACGTTCTATCGCCAGATACAACCTGAGCCTATTGTATGTCATACATCGATGAAATGAAACAGTATTTCATGCAATGGCATGCATAACTTTTGGACGTCAGTGTATATATAACTTGCATTGTGTACCGTGTCGGTGGAAATTGAAATGTAGAAGTACCTGGCAAATAGTACATAGATTCCATTTGTATTTACGTAAATATAATCACATACATATATCAGCTGGCAGAAATGCTGATCAGAACAGGCATATCTTATCGGCATTGCTGTAACACAGAAACTGTTTCTACGAACCATTCTACTAAGCGGAATTCACATGTGTTCTGTTTGAATCAGGCGCACATTTCATTACTGTATCTTTCATTCCAATAACAATTTGATACAGCTAGAAGCATGAATGAAATTAAAATCACATGCGTGGAATGTCTACAATGAGGTAATATCTTATATATGATTTCCTGGAACAAACCTGCTTCCCACACCGAGTGGTAGATTTACAATAGCATGTACCAGTTATGACCAGAGCAATGATGTGTTGAGATTTATGAAAACAACAGTAACCACACTTCCCAAAGAGCAAAAGTTGTCTTTATATGAGTTCCCTCACATCAATTTCTAATCCGACCATATTTCAACCGTATAGCACATGCCTCGGCTGCGAATGATACAAATAACGTGAGGACCATTGTTTTCAATCACTGGAAAGGTAACCACCTATGGTAATGGTGTTAACGCACGGCAAACAATGACTTGATTTTGTCGTTGCACGTGATAAATGATTGATATAAAAGTATTATAGCAATATAGACGATAAAATTCCTTGGTTACCGTAGACACCATATATATATATATATATATATATATATATATATATAGTTTTTTAAACTCGCCGAAGTATTGGGTCATGGTCGATATTCATACTCGAACTATTGGGGCTACGATTGACTGTTGGGTCATTTGTTGATGGGTCCCTTTGAAACACCTACACCATGCTATACCGACATCTATTGGCCAAATGCAGAAACATTTATATATATATATATATAAGTTACCCAATCACAAACCAACTTGGCGTCATGTGACATGATTCTCATCAGCGCATCAAAGACCCAATATGTTATATACAGTACGGCCCAATATATGTGTTTAATAAGTAGTCACACGTGGCATGGTTTGTGTCGAAAGGCTGCGGTATTCCTACTAATCAGTGAGTGAAAAGCTGTTACATTAATGTTATCGTGCATGTAATGCTATAGTTTGATTGTGTAGAAGATATAGTCCGGTTTTGATAAGATATAAGGCATTAAGTTTATATCGTTTACTGTAAGCTGTTTGCTGTGTGTTATGTGGTCGACGCGTGAGGGCAATAATGCACTAAGTTTGATCAGTGTCAGGGGATAGGTTGTTTAGTAGATATGTCAGTTTTTGTCAAATTTAGAATATTGTCAAGATTCCACAGCAATGCTTCTGACCTTGGAACTTTTACTTGTCCTCCCTAATATTTACTTCTCCTACATTTGTATTTTAACCATTGCCAAGTCGTGTATTTTACGGTGTTATAGGGAACACAGCTGTATGAAATGGCATTTGTTAATCGTCAAAGTATTATCAATTGTTTTTTTACAATTGAATGTGTACACACGCAACAGTACATAGAGTTAAAACATCCACAACTAGACCCTGATAGTGTCTAACTAACTTTTGACCCTGTCAGCCACATCTTAGTTGTTATTCCTAATCGAACTATTGGGGCTCTGGCTGACTGTTTGGTGATTTGATTATTATTGGGTCATGAACCTAACAATGTTTTTTTGTTCTCCCATAAAATTTCGTATCAGAAATAATATAAGTCTGATTCCTCGAAATCAGCATTCGTTCTGTACTCGTGTATTGGGTCCCTTTGAAACACCTACACCATGCTATAGTATCATATGACATGATTCTCATCAAGTTATCTGTCTCCCTGCACTCAGACTACGGGGTTCCAGACAACTCATCAAAGACCCAATATGTTATATACAGTACGGCCCAATATATGTGTTTAATAAGTAGTCACACGTGGCATGGTTTGTGTCGAGAGGCTGCGGCATTCCTACTAATCAGTGAGTGAAAAGCTGTTACATTAATGTTATCGTGCATGTAATGCTATAGTTTGATTATGTAGGAGATATAGTCCGGTTTTGATAAGATATAAGGCATTAAGTTTATATCGTTTACTGTAAGCTGTTTGCTGTGTGTTATGTGGTCGACGCGTGAGGGCAATAATGCACTAAGTTTGATCAGTGTCAGGGGATAGGTTGTTTAGTAGATATGTCAGTTTTTGTCAAATTTAGAATATTGTCAAGATTCCACAGCAATGCTTCTGACCTTGGAACTTTTACTTGTCCTCCCTAATATTTACTTCTCCTACATTTGTATTTTAACCATTGCCAAGTCGTGTATTTTACGGTGTTATTATAGGGAACACAGCTGTATGAAATGGCATTTGTTAATCGTCAAAGTATTATCAATTGTTTTTTTTTACAATTGAATGTGTACACACGCAACAGTACATAGAGTTAAAACATCCACAACTAGACCCTGATAGTGTCTAACTAACTTTTGACCCTGTCAGCCACATCTTAGTTATTATTCCTTATCGAACTATTGGGGCTCTGGCTGACTGTTTGGAGATTTGATGATTATTGGGTAATGGACCCAATAGTGTTTTTTCCCCCAAACTATATTCCATATTTGAAGTAGCATTTGTCTGATTACTCGAAATCAGCGTTCTTTCTACACACGTGTATTGGGTCCCTTTGAAATAATAACACCATGCTATTATATGATATGACTTGATTCTCATCAAGTAAGCTGCGTCCCTGCACTCAGACAACGGGGTTCCAGTCAAGGCTGTAGGGTACACAGCTGAATGAAATATCATTGTTTGTTATATCAAATTGTTATCAATTATTGTTTCATTCAATAGTATCTTTACAGACACAACAGCACATATAGTTAAAACATCTACAATTAGACCTTGATTGCGTCTAACACGTTTTGACCAGTCAGCCACATTTGAACTGCTTCTGTGCGTCGTAGCTTTCTACGGAGGAGCCACAAATAGAAATTGCCATCAATATAACGATCTGAATCTAACGGGACGTTATGTAAGGGGGCGCGTTATTGGTCTCGGCGCGCGTCGTTACAATGCGCGTGTCATTGACGCATGTGGCTTGGATAGCCGCGCTTCTTGTCTGTGCATTGGGATGTGTTAAAACACTACTCGGTTTATTTATGTTGTGTTGATTGCGAAAGTCTGATTAGAGAAACTATGCCGAGTACGTCTTCAGTTAGTACAAGCGAACACTGATAAAACATGACAACTCCGTAAACACGTTCTGGTATTGTTTCACTGAAAAAAAATTATTATGAATTATTTATACATGCCAAGAAATTGAAAAGTTTGGCGAATCAAACAGTGTGGCAGTGACCCATATATCAAGTGGCAAAACAAGTTTTATGCAATACACGACGAATGAAACGCTGGAAGTTTAAGCGGCAAGTAGACAAAGAACGGTATGCCTCTTCCAAGAAATTGCGCGCGCGCGTTCTGGCTATTTCGACAGGTTCACATTCTAGCAACTCAAGCCTGTTTTACATTTGGCCATCTCAACATGAGCAAATATGTTATCGCAACACTCCATCTCATTATTGATTAGAGTCATTTGTGACATTAAGCTAGTTTGGGATGGTAGGAATGCTTGAAAAACTATAACAGGTTTTCTGGGCAGTACGGGCCGGGCACATGGCGGCTGTGACGCGACGCATGAAGGTTGCATATACTATCGCACAACACATTAGCATATACACATTTAAGATACGCAAGGTATTGCAATACACTAATTAATGAAATCGTTGCAGCGGTGAAGGCACTGAAGCGAATACTTCATGCGCCGGACCAACAGCACGCGCGCGGTGTGGCTGCATGCTAGGTCACATGACGATCATAAGACCTTGACAATGATTAAACAAGTTTCAAAATCGCTTATCTTCATAGCAGTATGTTAACGTTATACAGTCAGTTATATAGAGCTCTACACTACTGAGGCACATAAACCACCGCAATCACAGTTTGTTTGTTACAGGAAAAAGGAAAAATATGTTATCATGTGTTCATTAGACAGACGGTTAAATATAATGGAGATGAAAGTTTGTTAAAACAAAAAGGAATAGCATTAAAACCGGTTGTTTATGAATAATTCACTCACCTTTATTCAATCAGACTGTACATTGGAGTATGATATATTATATGCTTCAGCCAATGGCCACGAGTTTCACTTTCACATATTCCAAAGTACACCGTGCTACGGCATGGTTATCCATGAACATGACCACAACGCTATCCACACGAAGAGCTATTGTTTGTTTTAAACATATTCCAAAGCACACCGAGTTACGACCTGGTTACCCATGAACATGGCCACAACGCTATCCACAACAAGAGCTATTGTTTGCTTTGAGACGATTTACACATTTACAAGGTCTAATAATCGGCAATATAATTGCAACTAATCCACGCGAGTGGGAAATAATTCCGTCAACTATGCTTGCACAAATAAGATTTTAACTCCGCGAGGATAAAAAACACTCTTTGCTGAATTTTGCGCGTTACTTGGTCATTGCGCGTCATTAGTCTATGACGTGATTTTGACGCATAAAATTGAGTGTTTATAGCTACACAAAAAAAAAAACATTGACGGGGTGATTTTGGGGCATGAAGCGGATTCATAGACTGCCTGCTTTTATTATATTCAACAATGCGAAATGTGAATCTCGGCGCCGTTGTTATTATTTGTGAAGTTAACTATAACATGGCAAACCGTGAATAATTCCTTTATTCATATGGAAACTCCCTCCTACTATAATCATCTCACAAACCATTCTTAATTCGAATCAACTGCAAGCTACCTCGCTAATTTGATATCAACACCCTGTCCGATGCGACCCGATTGTTTGTGAAAAGTTCCCCGCTTTTTAAAGAAAACAACTTGCAGCGAAATTAATTTGAATATCCCGATAAAAATTTGTGTCGTTAATAACAAACGGCTGATAATGTTATGGTTCATATTAAGAACATACATATTCTTCTTCATATCTGTGAAGGCATTTCGCTGGAAATATTACCGTTGACCAACCGTTCTTAAGTTTCAGCTTGCGAATTTAAATCAGCTTTTTAAGAGTGAGCACTATGAGGCTTAAGATTCAGTATGAATACGATTAAAAGTGGGGTTATCGGACTTCAGTTTCTTTATTAATACGGTCCAGTTGAGTTCCACGACGGGAATTGTCCTGTGCTACAGTCACATGAGACATACGGGCCCCTGTTTACGGGCAGAGTACGGCTTTGAGAGCCGTGGCCCATAATAAGCCCGTATGAAATCACCCTCGGACAAATTTGTGGTCATATGCTTTATGGTTGGTCTGCGGGCGTTCTACGGGTTCTTACGAGATTTGGCCGCGAGGTCGAAATAGCCGTACATATACTACACGGGCCTTATATGCGGGTTTATATGTGTGGATGTTGCACGGGGTTGGGAACACATGTACGATCAGTTGCATGGGGATCGTTTGGGGCCCTGGCGGGGCGAGGTGAAGACCCACGAGTGCAGGTGCATGTACGGATTATTTGGGTAATATATATACCCGGTCGAACTTTTATCTCTGAAATCCTGACTAACAAGGGTTAGCCTCATTGAGCTCGACTATTTTATTTTCCACGTTAGCAGACAGTGGAGGTACTTTATTAGCCATGCCGAAATCTTCGTCATCTGATGGCTGCTCGGGGTCGAAGTTTATCTCGGCTTCTTCATGTTGCTCTTTTGTCCCATCGTCGTGTTTCCTTCTATTGGGTATCGATTTCCCCTTGTTTGGTGCCATGGTGATGATATGGGAGGATGGGCCCTGGTTGGTTGCCAGATTCAAAACGTTGGAAATCAAACACGCACAAACAATAAGGAGCTTGTAAGGGGCAAGCCCATTTTGAGTAATGTCGCATGTTGCACGCACGGCACCCGCGCCGGGGCTCTCGGAGCATGTGGGGAGGGGGGGGGGGGGGGGGGGTCGAGGGGACACAATGGACTAGCAGAGCAGTAGAGCAGCCATAAGAAAACCGTGCAGGGCCCGTACGGGACAAACTTTTTCAAACAATCGCACGGGCCATGTACTGAGCAGCGCGACACGCCGTGCGGGTCTGCATGGGCCTGCAGTGTCTTGGCCCGTACAGGGCCTGTAGCGTCTCTTGTAACTGAGGCATTATTGATCGGTCAAGTTATAAAGTTATAAATGTATAACATGTGCTTCCAGTTGTGTGCGGGCTGGCTTATTCCATACCTATTCGACGCTCACGAAGAAGCGGTGAATAGATAATGCACGCAAAAGAGAACGACATGTTACATAATCATGTACAAGTGGCTGCAGCGTCTAACATATTTAACTTAATGTTGAGAACCGAATAACACCTGCATACACCATATAACTGTATGCTAACATACATGACCCGGTACTTTGCATTGTTTAACCTTAATTTTGCACAGACCCAATATGATGGGTCAATGATTTTATTTTGGTAACATTGATTCTTTTGAGGCAGAACGGATAATTGTGGCCTGATTTCGTATATTCACCAAATGCATCTAACATAACATTTAGTAACTATTAGGTTATAGCCATATTAAGATATTTATATGACACAAACAACATTGAGCGCATCTTGTGGAGACCCAATTTTCTCTTTGTATGTGTACTCCATTTATATATAGTTGTAACTTGAAGGTATTAGGTGGCCACATTTATTATTCACTTGTGTCATTCCCAGTATATACATTTGTAGGATTCAAATAAGCATAAAAAGGCACAAAATAACTCATTTTATATATTGATTGGCCTAATAGCTTTTGGACCTCTATATGCATTCAATTGCTATGTACTTGTGACGGGGCCCCATTCTGCTAGCATTAACATTATTGAGTGGTTTCTGTACTGTTACTTGGATATCACATTACTTCTTATAAATTCGTTATCTTCAACACATATTCAAATATTTTCTTGCAATATTTCTTGCCATTTTTTTCTGAATATTTTTACTTGGTTCATTTTATTTCATATTTGCGAGCCCCAACGGTGTATTGCTATGTCAGCCCGCCTATTTTTAGAGTTTCGGAATGATGTGATTATCATCGTATATCTGGATATTAGACCGAATAATATATAGATGTTAAATCACCATTTGTCTTTGAGGCATCGTATAGATTGTATCCCTACATGAGCTAAGCCCCCCCCCCCCCCCCCCCACCCCCCGGGGGAGAATAGGCCAATTGTATCCTCCTGTATGTCATAAGAGGCGACTAAGAAGTTTGAATGGCCTTATTCAGTCAATCGGCTAGTGGCGACTTGCCTTAGGATAATCGTTTCTATTTTTATCTTTTTCTTTTCTATCTCCATTTGCATTTATCATAGAAGGCGGCTGCTTAATCAGGCCAATCTTATCTATTAACTTTGTTTGGCACCATATAACACATGAGTGTTTGTGTACCGTTAAGCCCTATAGTTACCTTACCTTACCTTACATGAGCCAGGGTTCGACCAAACTTATAATTAAATGCAAACGATATGAAAGAGCAGTGTATATCACTTCTAGATTTATATTGTCCTAACGCTGTATTTCTTGACACATTTTCAGTAGAGCAAAGTGTTACAAAATGCACGGTGAAGTCATTGTCATCCAAAATGGAGGAATAGATGGTGCCTGCTTTCCTTTGTTCAACAAGAGCTGTGTTTTTTGGACGGTACTTAATGTTATCTGACAAATATGTTGGAATCAATTCACATTTGTGTACTGTAATCACTACATTTGTAAGAATTATCTCACATTGATTGTATTATTTGTTGGAAAGGTTTTCTTGCAAGTAATGATTATTTTTGCAGAAATAGGGATGACTGCAACATTGTTATAAATATACCCAGTGTGCGTTCCTCGCATGCAAGGATAGATGTTGACAATGAAGGAACAGTAAGTATTTTGAGTGCAAATGATGTAAGGCAATTTTAGATCTCTCACTGTTTGAATGTTGTACCGCTTTGTATTTCAAAATCATTAAATTCTTACAGCATGTTGTCACTAAGTTTTTTGTTTCAACGAATCCAATAACTACTCTCCACATGGCTAGATATATTCATACCTGTTTTTGTCAATATAGCACATGTGACACATTTATTCTAAATAATTTTGACACAGCTGTTTAAAATTGTGTTACTGTTACAGGCCTTTCTTTCAAACATAGAAGGTGTGTCCATCTTGAATGGTGAAATTATTGAAGATTCCACCAAAATCAATCACAAAGACTTTATAACAATCAGCTGCAAAACATTTAGATATGAGTATCCACCTGAGTCTCCTTTATGGTAAGCAAGCTTTCAGTAGCTTTTTATTGTCTGACTACTGTAATTTGTAACTTTGTCTATTGTGGCCTGCTTCTTGTTTCAGTTATGATTCCAATGCTGCTGGGGCTTCAGTTCGATCGAAAAAGACCTTCAAACCTCATCTCAAAAAATTAAGATGTGAGGTTCAAGTACCATAATTTTTTAATTTTTCCCAAGCATAAGATAACTATTTTTCGTACTAGGTGCTTATGTGCTCACAGTAGTACATAAGAGTTTGAAGATTGTTATGCAGTCTAAGTATCTGTATAGTATTTGGATTCGGAAAATACTTTGTTGTGAAGCGTACTCAGCATGCATGGTTACATACAAAATGTGACATATTTCAGCAGGGGAAATTATTTGGTGCAAGTGGTTACCCAAGCTTTGGTGGCCTGCAGTGATATTGTTCACATCACATCTACAAGGAAAGTACACGACGACTGTGCGATACCTAGACAAGGAGGGTAACATGTAAGTATTTTACCTAATGGTTCTGTCTGTGTTGAGGTGTTGATAAATTATTCCTCAAAACCTGATTATTTTTCAATTTAATTTTAACTGTGCATGTGTATTGTATTTTAGAAATTTATAATAATAATTAAATACAACTTATTCCTAGTGAACAAGTGTCGTCTTGCAAGATAAAACGTTTTGATGAAACAAAGACATTCAGCTCAGGTTTAGGTAACTTATTACATAAGAATACCATTATAAACATTGTATTCATGTTGTTTTGTCAGTGTGAACAAGATGCGTATCTATTTCGCTTATGACCTTTTTTATAATTCCGGACTTACTAACCTGCTGTTTTTGTGTTATGGTCTCTCATCAGTCTATGATATATAAAACATTTAATACGCTTTGTTATGTTATATGTCATAATATTCCGAACCATTTTTGCCAGAGTTTATCATATACCATTCTTATGGAGTCCGTCGGTCGCCTTTTAAACTTTGGTGGCGCGTTTTGTTATAAAGCAAGCTAACATCCTACAATCCAAGAACATAATTGTATATTACAATTTTGTAGACTTAATAGCATCAAGTGTCTCATTACTTTCCTCCCTTTCACTATACAGCACCAATCTTACCTTTATCATTAGTGTAATTGATAAATTGACCTTTGTGTGATAGATTACATCACTTCTTCAAGCCGTCAGTCACTGGTTCGATTAAGAGGTGAATATGAAACTGCATATGGTGAGGCAAAGTTGGCGCGGCAGAGAGACGATTTGGTTACTAATACAGGTGCGTAAACTTTACTGAATGCTTTTTAAATTTAAACTTTCACATGGACAAATTCGTCATCCTGTAATCTGATGTGAGTTTTATTTGTGGTGGTAAATGTAATGCAAATGTCCTAGCCATTCGGCATTCCCTTCATTCCACACAGGGAAACAGCCTATTCCAGCATATACCGATCGGGAAGGAAACAGTCACCTTCCTAAACATGTTGGCCATGATTGTACTCCAGTTTCGATGGTTAAACATATTAGGGCAGATGCAGATCTGAGTGCCTCAGACACTTCAGCCCAATTGCCCCTTCTGCAAGACCAAAATGAAATGACTAAAACAGAACATCCTGCACAGAAAAGCAATCAGGCGATCAACCAAGGAATTGCGACCGAATCGACACTGCAATGCCCAGTTGACGCAGTGGTTAAAGCGCATCATGTGACAGAGCCAGGTGTGAATGCCTTTAACACATCAGCTCAATTGCTCCTTCTGCAAGAACAAAATGGAATGACTGAAACAGAACAACTTGCACTGAAAGGCAATCAGACTATCAACCAGGTAATTTCAATAGAATCAACTCTGCAATACCCAGTTGACACAATGGTTCAAGAGCTTCCAGTGACGGAACCAGACCTGAGTGACTCAGACACTACAGTTCAATTGACCCTTCTGCATGAAAACAATGGAGTAAATGAAACAGAACATCATGAACTGAAAGACAATCAGCTCATCAACCAAGGAATGACGACTGGTTCAAGCCTACATTACTCAGATGACATGATGGTTCAAGAGACAGCGCCAGACATGAGTGACTCAGACACTACAGTTCAATTGCCCCTTCTGCATGAAAACAATGGAGTGAATGAAACAGAACATCATGAACTGAAAGACAATCAGCTCATCAACCAAGGAATGACGACTGGTTCAAGTCTACATTACACAGATGACTCAGAGACAGCGCGCCAGACCTGAGTGCCTCAGACACTACAGTTCAGGGTTCAAACAATGGAGCTTCAAATGTACTGAACGACAATCAGCTCATCAACCAAGGCATGGCGACTGGTTCAAGTCTACATTACTCAGATGACATTGGTGATATGACACTTCAAGTGACAGCGCCAGACTCAGACACTAAAGTTCAATTAACCCTTCTGCATGAACACAATGGAGTGAATGAAAAGAACAATCATGTACAGAAGGACAATCAGCTCATCAATCTAGGACAGGGCGAATGATTCAAGTCTGCATTACTCAGGAGACTTGATGGTTCAAGAGCCTCAAGTAACAGAGCCAGACTTGAGTGACTCATACACTATAGTTCAATTGCCCCCTCTACATGAAAACAATGGAGTAAATGAAACAGAGCATCATGTACTGAACGACAATCAGCTCATCAACCAAGGCATGGCGACTGGTTCAAGACTACATTACTCAGATAACATTGGTGATATGATGGTTCAAGAGCTTCAACTTACAGTGCCAGACTTGAGTGCCTCAGACACTACAGTTCAATTGCCCCTTCTGCAATACCAAAATGGTTTGACTGAAACAGAACGTCCTATCATGAAAGGCAATCAGCTCATCAACCAAGAAATGGCGACGGATTCAAGTCTGCATTACTCAGATGACATGATGGTTCAAGAGCTTTCAATGACAGAGCCTGACCTGAATGCCTCGGACACTTCAGCTCAATATCCTCTTCTGCAAGACCAAAATAGAGTTACTGTAACAGAACGTCCTGTACTCAAAGGTAATCAGCCGATCAGCCTAGGAATTGTGACGCCATCGACACTGCAATACCCAGTTGACACAGTGGTTCAAGAGCATCATGTGACAGAGCCAGACCTTAATGCCTTGGACTCATCAGCTCAATTGCCCCTTCTGCAAGAACAGAATGGAATGACTTTAACAGAACATCTAGCACTGAAAGGCAATCAGCCGATCAACCAAGTAATTGCGACCGAATCAACACTGCAATACCAAGTTGACACAATGGTTCAAGAGCTACATGTGACAGAGCCACACCTGAGTGTCTCAGGCACTACAGTTCAATTGCCCCTTCTGCAAGACCATAATCAGCTCATCAACCAAGGAATGGCAACACCATCGAGTCCGCATTACCCATATGACTTAATGGTTCAAGAGCTTCAAGTGATACAGCCTCACCTGAGTGCCTCAATCACTCCATTTCTATTGTCCCTTCTGCAAGACCTAAATGGAATGACGAAAACAGACCGTCCTCTACTGAAAGGCAATCAACTCATCAAACATGGAAAAGCGACTGAAGCGCGTTTGCATTACCCAAATGGCTTAGACGTTCAAGCGATTCAAGAAGACAATCAGCTCATCAATCAAGGCATGGCGACTGGTTCAAATCTACATTACTCAGATGACATTGATGATATGATGGTTCAAGAGCTTCAAGTGACAGTGCCAGACTTGAGTGACTCAGAAACTACAGTTCAATTGCCCCTTCTGCATGAAAACAATGGAGTAAATGAAACAGAACATCATGTACTGAACGACAATCAGCTCATCAACCAAGGCATGGCGACTGGTTCAAGTCTACATTACTCAGATGACATTGGTGATATAATGGTTCAAGAGCTTCAAGTGACAGCGCCAGACTTGAGTGCCTCAGACACTACAGTTCAATTGCCCCTGCACCCATGTACTGCGACAATCAGCTCATCACCAATGGACTGTTCAAGACATTACTCAGAAGACATTGGTGATATGATGGTTCAAGAGCTTCATGTGACAGCGCCAGACTTGAGGCAATTACAGCTTGACCCTCATGACCAATGGAAATGAAAAAGAATATCATGTACAGAAAGGCAATGGTTTCAAGTCTACATTACTCAGATGACATTGGTGATATGAGGGTTCAAGAGTTTCAAGTGACGGAGCCAGACCTGAGTGCTTCAGACACCACATCTCAATTAACCCTTCATCAAGAACAAAATGGAGCAACTGCTCTATTCAAAAAAAAGAAAGGTTCAGGAAGGATGCAAACAGGTGTATGATAAATGTAACTTCTGTACATTCTGTCTCAAATGCATCAAAAGCAAAATCTCAAGGCATTTATTGAATGTCCATAGAGAGAGCCTGGGAGTGATGAAAATTGCTTTGTTACCAAAGCGTTCTGAAGAGAGGCTAGTAGAACTGGAAAAACTGGCTAATGAAGGAAACTTCAAGCATAATATGCAGGTCCTTAAATCTGGTGTTGGTTGCATAGTGGTTGGAAGAAGAGGATCATTGGAAGCTCCAGAGCACAATCCGGGCCAGTACCTTCCTTGTGAATATTGCTTTAAGTTCATCTTGAAGAGTACACTTTGGCATCATCACAGAAATTGTGCTGTGTGGAAGTTTGAAAACAAAAAGAGATTGGCCCAGGGAAAAGAACAGCCTCAAGAACATAATGATGAAGATGACAAAAGGGAAAATGAAAACCAAAATATCTCGAAGAATGCTGTCCGCAGAGGCAAGCATTTGTTGCTTAGTGCAATGTTTGATGACCACGAACAACTCGTTGGTGATATGTTAAAAAGGATGCAAGACGATACCGTGAAGCAAACCGTAATGAATGACGAACTCATCAAACGGTATGCAGCATTGCGAGTGGAATCTCTTGGTTCCAAAGACATCCAGAAGGTGAATGACATGCATCGAGTGGCCCAAGGGTCCCGAACACTAGGTCGTCTAGTATTAGAGGCTCGAAAGGTGAAACCCTTGATCAATCTCGATAAATTGATCAAGCCAGACCATTTCGATTTTCTTGTAAAAACTGCCAAAGGTATGTCTATAGGAAAAGAAAGTCCAGCTCTCACACTTAGTAGATATATTGGCAATCTTCTCGGCCATGTCATACAAATCAAGATTGGCCAAGCTATCCGTTGCAATAACCATGAGAAGCAACAAGAGGCCATGAATTTTCAGAAACTTTTCGAGAGCGAGTGGAATTGTCGGGTTAATTCCGTGAGTGTCAAGCTCATTAACAAACAGAAGAGAGAAGCAATTCGAACTATTCCTCTCACTGAAGATCTTGTGGCCTACCGGAACTTCATCATGGACGAAATCGTGCAGACGAATGAGCATCTTCAGGAGGCACCATGTGTCAGTAATTGGACCCGGCTAGCCAAGTTGACACTGTGTAGGCTGATAACCTTCAACAAGCGACGCCGAGCTGAAGTAAAAGACCTGAAAGTTGCAGACTATAATAGCCGTCCTACTTGGGCAGAACAAATTACTGGAGAATTTGCAATGGCGATGTCCCCAACTGATAAACTTATAGCAAGCATTTTTGATCGGTCTGTAAATATGCCATATTCTAAAACTAGTGCAACTACATCTATATTTATTTGCATTAAACTTTTGATCAAATTTGATTTTCAGAATGGACATGATGATAGCAGCTGGCAAGTCAAGAAAGAACATCGAAGCGTATGTCCTATTCCCCCCAGATTCAGTCAAAGCCATCAACACCCTGAATGCAAGCAGGCATCTTGTGGGTATTGCCGAGAGCAACCAGTACATATTTGCACGAGCAAACTCCGACACACCTCTTAGTGGCAGCGCAGAACTGAGGGAATTTGCCCAAAAGTGTCCTGGACTGAAACATCCTGAAAGAATAAGTTCCGGAAACCTTCGGAAATATATTACTACTGTGTCACAGGTAATTGTTTTGAAGTTTAACGCAGTATGTTTCATGTTTAGAAGCGTGGCTATAACTAGTTGTGTTTCAGATTGTCATCATGGAGAAATCAGTTTGTTTTTTAGTACAATGGTACCGCTGCATATTTATTTGAGATCCTACTGTTATAATCATTCAGATTTTAGATATGACACCAAAGGAAGTGGAGTGCTTAGCCACTCACTTGGGTCATGATGTGAAAACACACAAGGAGTACTACCGCCTTCCTCATTCAACCATAGAACTTACTAAGGTTTGTAGTACCTCAAAGGATAGGTATTGTCCTCAGAGAAACTCCAATGTATATTGAAATTGTGACCATATCCTCGCACTTATAACCATTTTTATAGAGTGGTATTGAATTTTGGTGTGAACTGTCATGGTATAACCGATTGATAATTATGTTCACTAAGTTCAAAGCCTCTTACTATATTTGTGTTAACAGGTTTCCAACTCTTGTTGGCTGTCGACAAGGGGATGGTTAATCACTGGCAGGGGAAGAGGTTAGAGGATATTGCTGTTGAAGGTATTTATCAAACGCCTTCAAACAATCAATTTTATATATTATTTGTTTAATGTTTTTCATTTTTATAACTATTATTAACTGTAATATAATTTTTGTTTATATGGATGATGGTGTTATGTTGTTTTTGAAATGTTGGTTAATTTACTTTTTGTAGAGCTCCCTGGTATTGAGGAAAATGATGTTGATGACCGTAATGAAGACAGCGGTAATTCATCTGATGATGGTATGTAGTAATGATTTGCTTGATCCGAAAATGCTCTAACTAGCCGGAATATGTATTAACTGAAAACATGTTATCCAATGTACCGTATAAATCTTACAACAGCAACAAAACGAATAATGCTCATTTGATTATTTAAAAAAAAATAAATGCAACATATTACAGTGATTTACAGGTTACGTCAATGATACCCAATTGATAATAATTACTTGCTGATAAATAACTAGTATATAGTACACAAGCAGTTGGGGGTATTTTATTGATCCACAATTTGGCGTAAATGTTCCAGGTCTTGATATTTAAGCACCAAAGGCATTAATGTCAATAATTTTATGTGTTCAAATGACCTGACCGCTACTAAATTTTGTTCAGTTGATGATGATGCGAAAGCAGTAGAAGAATATGAAGTCCGTGATGAAGAACAGGAAGATATTGACAGAGGTATGCTAATATTATAAAACTCAGAGTGTCTAATTTTATTGATGAGACATGTCTAAAACGATACTATATTTACTGCGTTATAAAAAGAATGATTGTTTCTCTGTCTGAGGAATTTGCATAATATTGCTCCATGTCAGATACCGTACTGTTTTGAATCAACTACACCCTCAACAATATTAACTTAATTGGTTACAGAATCATGGCAGCTGCTCGCGCACCGCAAGAGGAAGACTAAATGTGACATGAAAGGTACAGTATTGTAATTGTCTTAGTTGTTTGCCTAATGACTGTTATCTTCCAAATGCGTTTCATCGCAAATGACCATTCAGTCAACCATTGCATGGGACGACTTCCTTAAAGGTCAATACCTCCAAGTATAAGTTAGGTATTTACTGAAACTGTTTTAAGACTATTTCAGAAACTTTTAAAACAGTATCAGATTACATGAATTTTGACGTGTAGTGTGAAGGTAATATACTATTGATACTAACTTCGTGTTACAGACGGCGAAGGCACGGACAAGAAACGGAGGAAGTGGACTAAGCAGGAGACATGTGTCATTAGGGATCATTTTAATGCGCGAGCATCTGTCCATAATGCAGACTTGCAGAAGGTGTCACACTTACTGCCAGGAAGGACCTTTGCACAGATACGGGTTAAAATCAACAATTTGAAACATGGCAAATGCACTACATGATTTATTGCATATGTTCGCAAGGTTTTCTTGAATAAACCCTGATAATTTTTGTTCATCGAAATCACTTGCGTGGTCAAGGGCTTGGGAAGCGTATGATAATGTTATGGTCATTGGAGTAATATGTACACATAATTAAATGCCATATTTGCTAATGCCTACGAGTATATTTAGTGCAACCAAAGCCTTCCATAGGCGTACACTACAACACAAATAAGTCGATAATTGCTCAAGCAAGTCATATTGAGGCGTTTGTGGCCGAGTGGCAGAGCGAATTTAAAGCCCGCACGGGCTCCGTAGGACTCAAAACGGCCATTTTGTAGCCCTGTGGCATATATTTAATCGCCAACGTGTGGAATTTCGGGGTCTGGTAAACAAATACCATTATCGTGTGATCATATGGAACTATATGGGTCTGTTAAGTTAGGGGTCGAATAGTTTCCTTGATTCTTAGTTTTAAACGTGCAAAGCAGTAAATGCCTTTAGGTTCGTTTTGATTTGGTTTCTACGTTGTTTTCAAACGCTTGCTTCAAATTTTCTATTTTTACATATTGTTGCTGATCTCTATGAACTATAAGGGTTCGAAGAAAGCCAAGGCGTTCTTAACCTTTTCCATAGCTATTTCTCCCTGTTGATAGCATTCTAGACTATATTGTTGAGCCGTCAAATTGACTATTAACTTCATTAGTTAGCTTGATTTCAGAATTTGGTATATTCCATATGTCCAACTATCAGCTATTGCAACTACTTCTGGTGATCTGGAATAACTTATTGCCTCCATTTGGAACATTTTGTTTACAATACTCCGTGCATTCGCCTGTTCTATCAGTTCTATCGTCATAAAATCCGTCTGAGAAATTTTCATGTTACGACAGCCGACCACCCCCACCCCCCCCCCCCCCCCAAACCCTTTCAAACTTGTTCTTAGTTTAAAAGAACAGGTCACTTGTCAAACTCTATGAGGCACAAATGTTCACTCTAAAAACGATCATGGAGAGCAATATAATGAACAAAATGGATAATTATACCGGATATATTCCTTTTATGTAATTGGGTCCGGACCCAATTATTTTGTTGGGTATAGACCCAAGACAATTGTTTAAACGGCAAGCCGAATATCTTCTTTTGCGTAGGTTATCTCCATATATATACACGTATACGAAGGTCAACGATGAAGCAAATAACGGGAATTGATAATACATGATTGCAACAGCTTATGCGGTTAATAGAGGTCGATGACTTCGTCTTCTAATGAGTTCCACTACGAAAAGCCAGTAAGATTGAATATGGCATGAATTCATTTTGCATATAAATGCAACGGACCCAGCAAACAATTATCAATCCGATTCCACTCATGCGCAATTTAATGTATTGGTTGTATATGGGCGTTGGTCAAATTCGCATTAAGTGCGGAGTATCGGCGGTGATATCTACTTTTAAATAAAATCTAAATGAACAAAATGGATATTCATACCGTATATATTCAGTTTATGTTATTGGGTCCGGACCCAATTATTTTGTTGGGTCTAGACCCAAGACAAATGTCTAAACGGCAAGCCGAATATCTTCTTTTGCGTAGGTTATCTCCATATATATACACGTATACGTAGTAGGTCAACGATGAAGCAATTAAGGGGATTGATTAAACATAATTGCAACAGCTTATGCGGTTAATAGAGGTCCCAATAACCTCGTATTAATTTATAGACCCAACAGCCTTGTGAGTTTCAGAGAGATATCTATATATATATATATATATATATATATATCTATATATATATATATATATATCTATATATATATATATATATATATATATATATATATATGAAGAAAGTATTCTAGCCAATCAATAATTGGCTGTCACGAGAAGTACAACTTTAGGTTCAATATCGAAAGATTTAATTACACCAGAATTATCACCATTTGTTCACGTAGATAACACAGCCTTTACTATCAGTGGCATTGTACAATCTTATTATAACACAACAATTTGATCAATGAAATGACATGTGGATTGGCATAATAAACAAGCACCTATGTACAAATCGTGATGTAAAAATAAAGTAGCACTAATGTATGAGCTTTGCTGAAAAGAAATGTATGCGCTATATTTGCCCATGGTTATGTCAACCAATAGCATGTCCACAGATAACAGGCAGCCTAAGAATGCATCAATGTCGTTAAAGTAGAGGGTTTGATATCTTGATTTGTGTAAATTCAACCAACGTCGCGCACTGCCTATACGGCTTGTAGGGATTTTTCAAATCACGAGAACAGTTGTAACAGTGTTTTCGAATCAGTCATCATAATTTCCATATTACATGATGGATAAATGGACAAGTCGGTATTGCAGCCTAGTGTCAATATCGCCAAAGCCTACATGTCAAATAGACGCTCCAGAAAGCTAGGAAGCTACGGGGAAATCCAACAACATACTTTCAGTGATAGATTGCCCCCTATGGGTCGTTTTGGTGGCACATCACGGTCACAACTAAATAGTTAATATTCAGTTGCACCAAAAGGCTTTGGGGGTTGCAAGTTAGTGGCGCATTGTTTGGAGGAAATTGGCCTCTCGCCTTTCGTTATTGCCTCTGACTATTCGCTACTGAGTTCCTCCTTACACTCGGGTGCTTGCGGATGGCTGCGGGGCCATGCGCATTTGTGAGGCGCCCGTAGCTCAACTACCATAAGAGATAAACTTAGACATACATGTCGACAGCATATATTATGCTGCACCGACCTTCCTGAGTCTGTGTGACGGCTGTCTGTCTATGTAGCAGCTTGGTATCAGACAGTGACTACGGTAGATGAAGCGGTTCTATGAATCTCGACTAGCGAATCCTGTCAACATTTAAAAATAAGCAGTAATTCAATGATGCTCACCCATGTAAATGTATCACCGATTGACAAGAATGTTAAGGTTTCTGAATTACATATGCCACAACGACGGTCCTTTTCAATCTAAAAAGTCCATCAGAGGCTTAAGAAACATCTTGTGTTTTGCCAAACACAGCAAGGGTTCTGTCATTGGTCCGGGATAGCGTAGCACATACGTAAGGGGGCGGAAAAATGCATAGTCCAGAACACAACTCTCAATATTTGCGGGTCGAAATGTTCTATACTACTGGTTGGACATCACAGGCATGACACATTACGACATTTGCTGTTGGGGTGGGGTGGGGGGAGGTAACTAAACGTACGGGAACATTCGGATACTTATAGAACTGGTATCATTGTAAAGCTGTTGAAACGAAACAAGTAAGTTTACCGCTCCCACCTAAGATAACAATATGTTAAGTATGTCCGTGGTTAAACTAATAATAGCTGCTCGAACTAGGGCCGAAATATCATGACAGATAGGGTAAATTAAATTGAATGTATAGATATGGCAGAGTGTTGCTAACTGATTTAATTCGATAAACATTTAATCATCAGGATAATATTTAACTGCCAGACAACCAACACAATCAGTATATCTAGATTCGATTGTGATTACATAACAATAATATAATGTATATTATTTGACGCTCAGCATAGACCATGGCAGTTGTTGCGCTGTGTAATAATTATTATTCGATACAATTCGATATCATGATGAAATTAGTCGAGGGATAGCACCCAAAAGTCCAAAAAAACATTGATGGCCTCAATAAATATATATAAATATATTTATATATATATATATATATATATATATATAGTATATATAGATATATATATATATATATATATATATATATATATATATATATATATATATATATATATATATATATATGTGCAAAGTGATGAGGTTAAGTCAAATAATTACAGTACCCCGAGCAAATATCAACATATATATATATATACTCATAACATCGTCTCGTGTATAATTCCTGATGTTTATTGCAGTATCTATAGTTAATAGAGAACAATGTTATATCATGCTCTAGCTTATATACAAGCAACCACTGTCGATCCCACAAGTGATATACGACCGAATGTTACTGAAAAATAGCTTAATTGCGAATTTTATACTACGTGCAGACATAATACTACCTATTGTAAACTCCACAAGCAATATAAAACTGCTTTAGTAGATAACTTACAAAGCATTGTACCAGAACTTTGGCTTTCATTTAGCGTATTTATGCAACGAAATGAAGCATAACAGTCTATCAAAGGCACAATGAAGATTATACGCTCAAATTTACATGATTTACTTTAAAGCATTTATCCAGGTATATATATATACATTTAATTTGCTTGAGTTCTGAACAATGCGGCGAATGAAAAAGAGTGGATTTATCAGGTAATGTATTATACAACACCAACGGAAAGAAGCACAATGGTTGCCGCCATAACCACAGATGTAGTGAGCTGTGGGATGGAGGGCAGTATTGTGTAACCTGATTAATTCATTGCCCAGGTGACAACACAACAAAGTGCTCTGTAGAGAATAGAACAAAGCTTATACCGTATGTCAATAGCAGATTGGAAGTTATGTATAAACACAGTGAATGTGAAAGGATCTATTGACCCGGCATAACACAAAACAATCCACAAGCAAATTCAACAGCCTACTCTTCTTCAGCATCAATTATGTACAAAGCATGGAAAACGCCAGCCCTTGCTGCCGCCATGTCTTAGCACCAGGAATGGTCACGCCCATCTGTCTGCATCATATTGCCACTGCTGCTGGTGAAAATACCTGTGCGTACTTCCAATATTACGCTAATCACAAATAACCTCAAAAGACTATTTGTCAAAAAGAACCAAGCTGATGGAATGAATATCACAGCAGAAACTCCCTATACTTACGCGTCTACTTGTGAGAACACGCGTCATCATGCCGAGCCTAATGTAATGGATTATCGTCCAGACACTCGAACGGCCACAACATCGATCCTAGCATTCTGCCATGCGATTCAACCAGCGACATCAATTAGATGAAACTTTGTCATCACTTCACTTTTTACATCTTGGTAATATCCTGATGGTTATGGATGACGATACTGGTGACCCCTGGATAGCAGCTGTGTGCCCTGCTGCCCACATCAACTAGTGTGACCAGAATAAAGTGTGTACAAAGGTATTATGAGGACAGCCGATACATGTTTGCAATGAGAAAAGGACATCTGGGAGACATTCACCGATGTGTTCCATGCTCTATATGAGAGCAATGTTTGCAATTGCAACAGGATAAATCAAGTTGTTAATGAAAAAACAATACGTTATGCCATATATTTGGCCCCGCGAAATATTAACGAAGTATTTATATAGACAGGCAAGATTCATAGGATCGAATTTCTGTTGCTCAGTAACACCAAAATGACAGCTAATACATACACAAGCCAGCGTATACTGGGGTGTCTTATGCATTGATTAAACGAAGTAACAAACTGGCGAATAATCCAAATGATTAATTCAATAGTCCTGTGATATCAGTTATTGATCTCGCTGCACACATATACTATGGTATTCTTAACTTGTGTTATGCCGTGCATTGAAGTTATTGCCTCACAGAAGATGCCTGTCGTTAGCGGTCAAGTATTTGCATATTAACCTGACTAAACTGATTACCAACGTCATGAGGAGTTGCTTTCATGTGTTTGTGACGCTCTCGTAGATCTATAGGAAGATGCTACGGGAACATAAATGTACTTTGTGTACATGCTGTTACCATTGTAACACGAGAAGCAGGCGTTACAACTAGAATTCACAAATACCAAAGCGAGAGATCAATATGTGTTGTGGTTATATTGGAGATGAAAGCCGTAAAAAAAGGCAGAAAGTGACCTATTTGTAGCATTGCAGAAATGGGAAAAATGACTGCTATAGCATAGCAAAAATAATGCCATGAGATTATTCTACATTTGCCATTGGAATCCCTTATTCATTCTATCAAGATACTTAGTCATTGCTTAATGCATTCAAGGTGGTATGTTGGTGTCCCGTCAGTGGTGAGGCTTTGGGCAGGATACATGGGATAGAAATACTGATGGTCCTTCATTGATAATATCCTTGCGGTTACCATATCATCCGATAGTTCTGCTGGAATACTTAATGTGCTTAGGAACCGCCGATTCATTTGTCAGCCATCTAGAGTTTGATACTTTCAAGCTACTATCCATCACGGTCTATGTATCATGAGATAAGCCCACCATGTGCCCTCTTTCGGCTCTTTTACATTTGGCGTTAATGTATTTGTGTATCCCAGGCAACTCCCCGTCCATATAAAACCATATTACAGCTGGTGAGGCGGGTTGGCACCCCGGTGTGGTGAACAGGTAAGTGCTTAGTAAGCAATAACATTTAAGGTGGTACTCAGGAACCACAGGTATCCTAAGCCATCATCGGGTGCAGGAAACATCTATGTTTCATTTCATCTCATTTACAGGTCGAAAAACAGACCCAAACCCATGGGTGAGAGTGTTTAACGATAATATATGGGCATTAATGTGACGCACCATTATGCGTAATTCAACTATATATTCTATGTGACACGGATCCGTACGGATGTCACAAGACTTCCTGCATCAGGATTATATAAGGTAAACAAAGTGCTATATGCAGTGGTTCGTTAATTTCCAAGTATTCAATTGGGCGCCATGGAAGACTGCGGCCTACCAGGGGTTTATTGAGTAAAGCCTCTTTCTTTGTCAAAAGAGTGGAACAAAATTAACAAGGATTTCAGAAAAGACAACGATTACATATTGTTCACATATTCGCTGTGATTACTCAGTATATATGAGAGGCATTTGATTATTTATCGATCATTAAGACTCGATGTTAAACCCCGAGAACTGAAGCCGCTAGACTCAAACCATACTTAAGTACCATACTTTATATATAGTGAGATTAATATGTTTGTTAATGTCAGTTACGATCGCTGTAATACCTGCTGGCATTAGTCGCTGTATTATTGTGTCTTGTGTATAGCAGAAGATTCGAGCCAAATACCTAATTTCATTTTGTAGAAAATTCATTCTCTTGCGAGATATAACATTTCTCTCGAATAGACTGAAATTCTATTCGGGCATTCAGCCGTTCTTTGTGACCATTGTCATAGGACAAATATCTTATGAGGTCTTCACAATTTTGGTCACTCAGTGAGTTATGTGTCTGGGTCGCTTGCATATTTGATCTACTTGCCGATTTTTATAAAACAAAAGTCGGTAATACGACTGCTTGCGTATTGAATATAAATGCCTTGTCTGTGACAACGAATGCTGCAGGACCAGTCCGTGCTCTGTCCTGGCTCAAGTACGGGGGAGGGTGGGGAGTATTTGTGTTTAACCGTATAATTAGTAAATGGAACAATGCAATTCTATCATCAGAGTAATCAATACATTCAACTAAAAGCCACATAATTATCTCGTTCATTAAAATGTAATGTTGGCATCATTGCCGTACAATATTAATCGTGGGGTCGGAACAGTACCATTTCGTGGCAATTAATTATGGTCAAATGTTTTCACAACGGTGTATCCTGGCTGTCCGAATAGTTATTAAACTACCCGAAGAAATAGTGGATATAAAGATCAATAGCACATCTTAGACACCATGTCAGAGCAATTTCGTTTAGACCATTATCCTTCACAATATTCGAACCATGACTGAGACCAATTTAAAAGATTCTTTTGTACCGACACAAACACCGCTGATTAGGGCACATTTCGCCAGCTATCACTATATTCAATATCCTTCGCACGATATTGCTAAAAGTGAGCCAGTAATCATGTTAGATGCTCGCAAGACACGACGCTATGTTCAAAATTGGCAATATCGTTGATTGGCGATATTAGCTGCAGGTCGTTCTGGTCATAATGTCTTCTTTTCGGGTTATCAAATAGACTAAATAGTAGAGGAGTATAATACGTCAATTGGGTCTGGGTACGGTGCAGGCAATCCCAGTAAATGGGAACATCAAATTATAAATCCTGATCACCGCCACTTAAGCAGCTGTTCCCAGCTTGCCAATGACAATAGTTGAGTCAATACGGGGAACGAGCAGCAAGGCCGGCAAACAACTACCATAGCTGATCACATAAAGCAGATTCTAAAACCTCAGCTGGTTATTTCCAATCCCACACTTCTCCCCTAGCCTTCCCAGCACGTCCAACTAAACCAACTTGCACATTATGGTTGTGTGTGTGTATGTGTGTGTGTGTGAGAGAAAGAGTGTGTATTTGTGTGTGTGTATGTATGTGTGCATGCATGTGTGTTTGAAGAAGAACTTTCCTCAGGTTGATAATATGGGCAGCCACGATGCCATGATCACGGATGAATTTGTTAGCTTTACATGAACAGGCAACCTAACCAATAGAAAGTATTGTAGTTCCAACAATGGAGATCGACAATTAGTCATTCAGCAATGGGAAATAAGGATGGTTTAACAATAATAATAATATTTCTCGAGTCTCGTCGTGTAAGACTATTATTTATTTGCACGAGCATATATCAATCGGATTCAGACTCATATTTATGACTTAGTACTTCTCGCTGCCTGAGTGAATTAACACTGCAATTATCTTTCTAAAATAATACCACATACCATATATGACCGTTGCTTAGGAGGCAAGTCATGTTAAAAATAACTGAAGTTTGATTTTACTGGACATAGGTTACATTTAATCGCATGGTTTTGCATACTCTATTCAATTCCACAATATCTGTAATTGCATTGTAAAATCAGTCATAACGTTCTATCGCCAGATACAACCTGAGCCTATTGTATGTCATACATCGATGAAATGAAACAGTATTTCATGCAATGGCATGCATAACTTTTGAACGTCAGTGTATATATCACTTGCATTGTGTACCGTGTCGGTGGAAATTGAAATGTAGAAGTACCTGGCAAATAGTACATAGATTCCATTTGTATTTACGTAAATATAATCACATACATATATCAGCTGGCAGAAATGCTGATCAGAACAGGCATATATTATCGGCATTGCTGTAACACAGAAAGTGTTTCTACGAACCATTCTACTAGGCAGAATTCACGTGTTCTGTTTGAATCCGGCGCACATTTCATTACTGTATCTTTCATTCCAATAACAATATGATACAGCTAGAAGCATGAATGAAATTAAAATCACATGCGTGGAATGTCTACAATGAGGTAATATCTTATATATGATTTCCTGGAACAAACCTGCTTCCCACACCGAGTGGTAGATTTACAATAGCATGTACCAGTTATGACCAGAGTAATGATGTGTTGAGCGCTATGAAAACAACAATAACCACACTTCCCAAAGAGCAAAAGTTGTCTTTATATGAGTTCCCTCACATCAATTTCTAATCCGACCACATTTCAACCGTATAGCACATGCCTCGGCTGCGAATGATACATATAACGTGAGGACCATTGTTTTCAATCACTGGAAAGGTAACCACCTATGGTAATGGTGTTAACGCACGGCAAATAATGACATGATTTTGTCGTTGCACGCGATAAATGATTGATATAAAACTATTATAGCAATATAGACGAAATAATTCCTTGATTACCGTAGACACCATATATATATAAATATGAAGAAAGTATTCTAGCCGATCAATAATTGGCTGTCACGAGAATCACAACTTTAACAATTTGGTTCAATATCGAAAGATTTAATTACACCAGAATTATCACCATTTGTTCACGTAGATAACACAACCTTTACTATCAGTGGCATTGTACAATCTTATTATAACACAACAATTATATCAATGAAATGACATGTGGATTGGCATAATAAACAAGCACCTATCCGCTAATCGTGATGTAAAATTAAAGTAGCAATAATGTATGAGCTTTGCTGAAAAGAAATGTAAGCGCTATATTTGCCCATGCTTATGTCAACCAATCGCATGTCCACAGATAACAAGCAGCCTAAGAATGCATCAATGTCGTTAAAGTAGAGGGTCTGATATCTTGATTTGTGTATATTCAACAAACGTCGCCCACAGCCTATACGTCCTATTGACCACAGCACCACAAACGGCACCGAAAAAAGTTCGTTAAAATTAATGGAATGTTCCAATGTTGAGCTATCTAATCTAAACATTATTGGCTTATCAACACTCGTTGGCGGTAATAACGTTCGTACTTTGATGAGGTGGGTACATTACACAAGCAGTGGCCAATATATCGCACTGCGATAAGGACAATATTTTACGACTGTAATTGCTTTCCACATTTTGCCGTTTACAGCGCTATGAGGAAGTCACAATCACGCCATTAATGCTGAAGTAATGAACATTGAAACAAAGTCCAACGGCCGATCAACCGCACGCTCCAGTTATCCTGTTATTTTGACCGACGGCTTGTAGGGTTTTTCCAAATCACGAGAACAGTTGTAACAGTGTTTTCGAATCAGTCATCATAATTTCCATATTACATGATGGATAAATGGACAAGTCAGTATTGCAACTTAGTGTCAATATCGCCAAAGCCTACATGTCAAATAGACGCTCCAGAAGCTATGGGGTATTCAACAACATACTTTCAGTGATAGATTGCCCCCTATGGGTCGTTTTGGTGGCACATCACGGTCACAACTAAATAGTTAATAATCAGTTGCACCAAAAGGCTTTGGGGGTTGCACGTTAGTGGCGCATTGTTAGGAGGAAATTGGTCTCTCGCCTTTCGTTATTGCCTCTGACTATTCGCTACTGAGTTCCTCCTTACACTCGGGTGCTTGCGGATGGCTGCGGGGCCACGCGCATTTGTGAGGCGCCCGTAGCTCGACTACCATAAGAGATAAACTTAGACATACATGTCGACAGCATATATTATGCTGCACCGACCTTCCTGAGTCTGTGTGACGGCTGTCTGTCTATGTAGCAGCTTGGTATCAGACAGTGACTACGGTAGATGAAGCGGTTCTATGAATCTCGATTAGCTAATCCTGTCAACATTTAAAAATAAGCAGTAATTCAATGATGCTCACCCATATAAATGTATCACCGATTGACAAGAATGTTAAGGTTTCTGAATTGCATATGCCACAACGACGGTCCTTTTCAATCTAAAATGTCCATCAGAGGCTTAAGAAACATCTTGTTTTTGCCAAACACAGCAAGGGTTCTGTCATTGGTCCGGGATAGCGTAGCACATACGTAAGGGGGTGGAAAAATGCATAGTCCAGAACACAACTCTCAATATTTGCGGGTCGAAATGTTCTATACTACTGGTTGGACATCACAGGCATGACACATATGCGACATTTGCTGTTGGGGTGGGGTGGGGGAGGTAACTAAACGTACGGGAACATTCGGATACTTATAGAACTGGTATCATTGTAAAGCTGTTGAAACGAAACAAGTAATTTTACCGCTCCCACCTAAGATATAAATATGTTATGTATGTCCGTGGTTAAACTAATAATAGCTGCTCGAACTAGGGCCGAAATATCATGACAGATAGGGTAAATTAAATTGAATGTATAGATATGGCAGAGTGTTGCTAACTGATTTAATTCGATAAACATTTAATCATCAGGATAATATTCAACTGCCAGACAACCAACACAATCAGTATATCTAGATTCGATTGTGATTACATAACAATAATATAATGTATATTATTTGACGCTCAGCATAGACCATGGCAGTTGTTGCGCTGTAATAATTATTATTCGATACAATTCGATATCATGATGCAATTAGTCGAGGGATAGCACCCAAAAGTCCAAAAAACATTGATGGCCTCAATAAATGTATATATATATATATATATAGATATATATATATATATATATATATATATATATATATATATATATATATATATATATATATATATATATATATATATATATATATATATATATATATATATATATATATATATATATATATATATATATATATATATATATATATATATATATATATGTGCAAAGTGATGAGGTTAAGTCAAATAATTACAGTACCCCGAGCAAATATCAACATATATATATATACTCATAACAGCGTCTCGTGTATAATTCCTGATGTTTATTGCAGTACCTATAGTTAATAGAGAACAATGTTATATCATGCTCTAGCATATATACAAGCAACCACTGTCGATCCCACAAGTAATATACGACCGAATGTTACTGAAAAATAGCTTAATTGCGAATTTTACACTACGTGCAGACATAATACTACCTATTGTAAACTCCACAAGCAATATAACACTGCTTTAGTAGATAACTTACAAAGCATTGTACCAGAACTTTGGCTTTCATTTGGCGTATTTATGCAACGAAATGAAGCATAACAGTCTATCAAAGGCACAATGAAGATTATACGCTCAAATTTACATGATTTACTTTAAAGCATTTATCCAGGTATATATATATACATTTAATTTGCTTGAGTTCTGAACAATGCGAAAGTCTGGTGAGTGCGGGACAATAATACTTCAACATAACTTGCTTATAAAGTGTATCATTGAAAGGCTTACTACAGTAATAAAGAGAAACACCCACCTCTCAACGGGCGTACACCTTACACCCAAAATCTATCTTTCCTTCAACGTCCGTATATAAGGAACCATGACATTCGTTCCATGTCTTTGACGACCTGTTAAATGAACCAAAAGCTGTCGCTGCTATTATGTCAATGAATCGAGGCATCGATTGAGATCACGCAAGGGTTAATTTGGATGACTGTTCTCTGACCTGCTGCCTGTATGGCTCCCGCTTACAAACTCATGAGAGTTGATGACTTTGCGGTATGAATAAACCTTTGGAACAATTTCATCACACGAGCCAGAAACCACTCGGCAGCATTGGCAGAGCATGGCAAAGAGCCGCCTGCTATAGCGATGACGACTTGCACATTTGATGTTGTTGTGTTCTTAAAGACAGGATGTAATGGCTTGTCTAACATGCTTGTGTGAAGGACTCTTTCAGGTCCAGTGCTTTACGAATGAATGTCTTTATCCCTCAAAGAAGGTTTGGAACAAACGCTCATCTGCATTACAATCCTTAATACGGCCGGTTGTTTAGATAGGTCATGTATGTTGTTCACACTGACGATGGAATAGCGACCGAGAAACAGGGCTTTTTTATGCGGTGAGTGATTCTGTCCATAGGTGAGAGTTGGGTTCAAGTTTGACATGAGTGGACTGCATATCATTCAAAACAACATTGAGTTACTATTACATTCGCGTCTCCGAAAGCTTCGTATTCAATGTCAATCACGATAGCAATCATGATGATGCTGTTAGAGGTGCACCCTTAGATGATGGTCCATCAGGGAGATCATGTTACAAAGCGCAAGATATGTTACGTTACATCAGTAGAGGATATTGTAAAATGATACTTGCTTAAACCCCAAAGATTATTACTCAAATTGAATCCCTCTTACGCCGATATCTATCAATAAACTGAATAATTTATTAACTACAAAACTACAATCAGATGCAATTCAGGCTATAACTACACGTCGACGAAACGTGAAGATTGATGTGAACGATTAGATTGCCTCTGTACAAGCACCTGGAACATGGTTGACCACCATCAACAGATCGTGACTGACAGACACCGATTGAGTTGATTTTGTTTACATTAGTCTTATAATAAGCGCCGATAGTAATTATTGTTCGTGAAAAGTTAAAAGTAATAGTGGCGACCGGCCTATTCGTTAAAAATATTCTAGTCGTGCATAACGGCGATGCGTTATATTCAGAGCTGTTCGGCTGATAGTTCCTTTCATTTGTCATTCCTCTGATTTGGCTTTTATACCTGAGCAGCTGTTACCTTGGATATCAACCTGGGCCGTTACTTTAGGAATCAGCCTGAGCAGCCGTCACTGTTGTTATCAAACTGAGCAGCCGTTTCGTTGGTAATCAACGTGAGCAGCCGTTACTTTGGTAATCTTAGGCAAACTTTAGAAGATTATGTCGTACCCATTGCGTCGTCGTCGCCACATATGACTATTCGCTTGTATATCATATTTGAAGTGTTAATGGAGGCAGTATTTCAATTATCTTTGTTTTGCGGAATGTATCTTTCATATACAACAGCAGTTTATTCAGTGAATCCTCATACTGTTGGCATAGCGTGTTTTTGAGTATGTACAAAACAACAGACAAGCTTCATTTAGGTTTCTTAATCGGCTAACAACCAATCGGCGGATAATATAACTCTGTTGTGACAGGCTGCGTTTCTGATGATGTCATGCACAGACAATTAAGTGAGAACCAGACATGCAGTTAAAGACTATCATTCATACAGTAGGCCTGATGAACTGTCTCTCTTGCAAGTCACTGATGAGCCGAACGATTTGCACTGACGTGGTTTTAATAGCAATCCTTCACTGTGCCGCCCGCCCGCGTTTGGGCCCTTTTAAATACGTCAGGACAATTTTGAGATCAATGGTTATTAGTAGAAATAGTCACCATAATCGATTCACACTTTCATATTCCCAAATCATGCCATGACGTGTTCCTAATGAACCGATGCCTTTCGGTCAAATTAACATTCGATCATTCTTATGAAAGCCCAAAGGCTGTTATTATCTCTCAGTATTCGCATCAGACCACAGTCGGTGTATCTCTATTTCTGCTGACCCAATGCAGCCGACGAGGCGATAGTGTATATATAATTCCTCATTGTTCTCATAGCACGGTTGAAATGACGCTATAAGAGATTAGACAACCTATGTCTGGCCGTCCTTGTATTACACAGCCATGATTACAAGTTTTACTCATTGTACCACTTCGAAGCATAATTTATTAGGCGACTTAACGTTTTGATCTGTTCGGCATGATTCCCTCCTCGTTGTACACCAAAGAAGCTCATCAACGCTGCCCGTGGTGTCTAGACGATCAATGTCGGCCGCTGCATGATCGTTATGTATAGCATTCCTCAAATGGCGTATGGCGAATCTGTGATTTAACGTGCTTGTGTAGAAGGTTATAAATCCACAGAGTATAAATGTATATCATCAAAAACCGTTGCGGCATCGTAATTAAGTGATTGCAAACATATAAATGCATACTATCTATGTAGAAGTGAAGGTCATGTCGCAAGGATAAGGTCGTCATTTCAATAGCTACGTACTGCTACCTTGCGTATCTAATATTGACCCAAGCAATTTCATCGACACTGAATGCCCAATGATCTGTTGGCTCCTCCTCTAATGCCCAATTAAACAATGTAACTTGGACTTTATAAACCTATGCACCTGTAAATCTTTCACCTTTTAACAGAATTGATATAAAGATGGAAGGACAAAAGCAGCAGCCGAAGTCTGAGGTCTTATGACAACTTTATAAGGTGTAGTTTACAATAATGTTACCAGTTTTGCAACACAATGCTTACATACTACAATTATATTCCCAAGGAAGAAAAACAACTTATTTGATTTCATTGACTGTTGGTTCTACAGGATTCGATTATTAGTATCATCCCTTCTTGACTTGTTAGGCAGTTTTGGAAGAAATTGGAAAACAAAACTAGCTAACAAACTTATTGACAATTAGCACCCACTAGCAGATGTATCTTTATTCGCGAAGCCGGCAAACCAGGCAGCTGAAGAGCATATTTACAACTCTTTCCTCCAATCTAATTGCTAAAACCAGGATTGTCCAGGCAAACCCAGCAGCTGAAGGGTTGCCCAGACAACCACCATTATTGGAATAGCTTCAGTGAATGTCTCCCCTGCATCCACCAGCGTGTTGCGCCAATGCTCAAAGTATAGAAATCATAATGTCCGGTATTCTAGAATAATTAAGACAGATAGATGTATTATGCATTATTTGTAAGCAAAAGTGCCATTCCAATTTAAGTGAATCCTCAATACGTTATTTTACCATGTTGTGGTACGTTGCCAAATCTCGAAACCGTCGATAAAAGTCATTTATAGGGGGACCAGAATATCTTCAGATTATGACCTGATTCACAGCGACTATACATACCTTCTCAGCAGCTCAAGATTATAAGTACTACCTTTATAAATGCGCATGCATTTGAATGGCAATTAACAAAACCGTAGTCAATCAAGTCTTATTGACATCATTCAGTATATTTCATCTATATAATCTCCCATGGACATAGAGTTCTGCAGATTCAGGCTGACTACAAGCTAATATATCACCAAAGCAACGTTAGACTGAATATTGCCAATTGCTCAATGGTAAGCCTGCAATATCTGGCGATGTTATTGCCTATGATGGTTCAATTAAGAAGTATTGTACATTATGGTATTGGTTTTCTATCTGTAGCCGACATTAGATGTGCTGCTGGAGTAAGCTGATTCATTATCTCCGTTTCTATTAGCTTATGCCTCGTTTCGATTCCAGTTTTGGTGCTGAAGTGATTGATCCAGGGTATTCATCAATTAAGTTATAAATAGATTCAATGATACGCATTTGGGAAAATGGTCCGTCACAAAAGGAATCAGGTCTGTACATGCACCTTGAATCTGCGCAGACGATCAAAACAATTGTACCATATGGTGATTGAGTGCAAAATGATGAATATCACATAGTTTGTCGAGTAACTCTCCATCTGCCCATAGAATGTTTGAACCACTGCCTCTATTGTGATCCCTAGAGGCCACTCTTAAACTGTTAAATTATTATGCCTCAAACCAAGGTGGTGAGTCGTATCTGCTAATGCGAAGGTTGAGCAAAATCTTATTGAGGTGAATTGATGACGAATAAGTTACCCCAGCAATTACGGTAAAATAGTGCACTATTCTCGTTATTCGCTTCCGCTGCTTCTTAAAATGTATGCCTTGGTTTTACTACAGTTCAGACCCCGATTTGTATGATGTACCAATCGGAGTGTCAGCCATTATTTGCGGTGCTCTGATGCTCGTGAAGACCGTTTGCCGAAGCTGTTTGCATTAGTTGCCCAGTCAATAATACTAGGGCTGCGCGCGTCATAAAACCAGAAATCAGTTTTATAATGTTGGCAAACAACCAAAGATTCTGCGGCAATGGAGGATGACAGAGTGTACAGCGTTATTCCCTGTTAGCAGCCTTTAATTAAATACCATGCCAGTGCTATTGCTATGACGTCTGTATTGATCTCTTCAAACTATCGAAATAAAGCAAGTATGACAAGAATAATCATAGGTTGTCAAGAAACAATAACAGCAACAAATACCACACTCGATTACGACGTTAAAGTTCAAAATGAAATTATCTTTGTCATTGCTTTATGCCCTTCATGCTAAACGACAAGGGAGTGCCCCCTTTTTTCTGTTAACAGAACATTCACAGGTTTATGTGTTTTCATCGGCCATAAGGACGGCGTTCACATACTTAAGCAGTGTGAACAGAAATTGCTATTCGATAACCTAACCTCAGCAGAAATAAATCACTATATTCCACTCTTGTGATTCCCAAACCGACAATATTCCCTCTCTAGTAACTTGCCTTTGTCAGTGTAAATTAAGCTGCTCTCAGCCGATTAGAACGCGAAATGCCCTCTGGATGATTATTTGTTTATATATAGGCTGTGCTGCTGCTGAAGCTACTACTAGGCTACATGCTGTTATCATTAGTTAACCTTTGTTATCATTATAATGCTTCCAAAACAACTTAGGAATGGAGGACCTGTAAAGTATTACTCGTAGCCAAGTATGAATGTAACGACCTATGGTTTATCAAAGTTGTTTATCATATATTGCTTGAGATACAGAACGTTATCTAGTCGAATGGTCTCACAATTTGCTTCATCCAGCAATTGTTCGTTCGTCATTCGTATGCTAGACGCACAATGAGGGTAGTAAAAAATGTTCGTGTCTAGATAAAGTCTGGCGCAATAAGCTATTGCGCTTGACAAGTGCATCTCATTATGATGGATTACAAGCCAATACGAAGTTGCATACTATAATAAAGTCAGTTGCCGGCAACAATGAGTAATAGCAAGTGCCAACCCGAGGAAAATAACTGATATCAGTATTTGTTGCTACTCAACGTAGTCTTTTATAGCGTTAACTTTATCCTATATAGCCGAGATAATCAATATGAAAGCAAGTAATATATTCCTATATCATGATCTGTAACTCAAGCAAATGCTGCATCTATGATTGATTGTGTATAGGCTCACGCAGCATTCATCGTACGAATGGCTTGGAAGTTGCCCGCGCATTACATATATGTCAAGCACAATGTAGCTTCGCTTGAATGTCTTCAACATATCTGCAACGGGATGCCAATAATATAATGAAGGAGTAAATGAGAAGCCAAACATGGAAAACTGTGCCTATATATATATATATATATATATATATATATATATATAACTTTTATGTATATATATATAGGTATATATGTGTATATATATGTATATATAGATATATATGTATATATATAGATATATATATATCCAGATATATATATATGATATATATATCATAGATATATAGATATATATATATATATATAGATCTCTCTCTATATATATATGCTGACGATTACAACGATATATTCTAAACTCTCGTGGACAAATTTTTAAAACATTTTTTACTAATATTTATTTCTTATTATCTTCGGCATATCTTAAAAAATAATAAAACGTTTGATATAATTCTAATATTTTTGTCACTTTATATACTTTTGGTCCTCTAAAGGTCTCTCTACTAATTTATAGATATATATTTTTCGGTTTCCCCTTAAAATGAGATTAAAGAAAATATATATAGATATATATATAGATATATCTATATAATATATATAAATATATATCTCTCGGTATATATAGTTTATATATATAATATATATATATATATATAGTCTATCTATAGTAGATATGAGATATATCTCTATATAGATCTATATATCTATATCTATATATATATATATATAGATATATATATATATATATATATATATCTCTATATATATATATATATATATATATATATATATATATATATATATATATCTAGCGGCGGTCTCTCGGTCTGATGATGATAAAACAAAATATCATTGAAGGGAATCATAATGTGCAAGTTGCTTAAGTGGGAGGTTCTGTGATCATCAATTGTTGCCTTGCTTCTCGGTGCCCCTATTGACCTAACTACGGTCAATTGCGTGCGAGGCACATCTTTTTAGGCAGCGTCGATCAGATTTTACAAATTGCTGTTTCAATCAATTTGCAATTTACTCGATAAAAGACTTATCATTTAAATATATTGTATCTAGTATATTTCATTACCTAAAAAGATCATATGGTCAGAAAGTCCTCCAGCAAATATCGCCTACAATGATATTTCCAATTTGGATTATAGCGTCGTGTCTTGCGAGCTCCACACAATATTATCGGCTCTAATGTAGCAATTTTTTGCATAGGTACAAAAGAATCTTTTACTTTGATCCTGGTCATGGTTTGAATATAGTCAAGTATAATGGTGTCAATGAAATCGGTCTGATATGGTGTCTACAATGCACGATGGATATTTATTCCACCTTTTTGCCGGATATGGCAACAGTACATTGTCATATACCCAGATAGTTCTTTGGGTTTTCGTTGAGAGTAATGATTTATCTAGTCATTGCCAAATTCTACGGTTTGCCACGAATCTATCAGTGTTCGTGAGCCAGCACAATGTATGGACACGGGCATATGGGGTGTGCAGCTTTCATTCCCACTCACTGGTCATCTACAAGGCATTACGCGATGAATCTTGTTGTCGACTTCTCGGGATAAAAGTCTGCCAATAGATCCAATATACAAGCAGCACGGACCTATTTTACCGCTAGTGAATTACGTAAGCTAAATAATTAACTGGGTTATCTACATTGTGAAGTACTCATAAAATGTGTCATCTACTATTATGGCTTCAAAAGAACGGATTACCCAATTAGAATTTCACAGTAAATTTGTTCAATAAGGGGAATTATGTATCTCAAATCGCCCTCAATAAACAAGACATAGCAGTGTATGGATTAATGATAATCGATATTACACCAATTGTATAACACATTTTGCTTATAGTGATATTGAACGAGATGAGGTACACGACCTTAAAATGTCGTATTTCATGCTGGGTGATATAAATTGCACGGGGTCTAGCTGCTTTATGTCACTTGATTGATTGTAGATCCTTTGTGTAGGACATATTACCGGTCATATATGCTAAATAATGGTAACACATATATTAACGCTACGGGCTTGTCTTTTCGGGGATCCGTGAACCTGATCATTTTTGTTCCACTCGGTTGATACAATTACAAGGAAATGGCCCTGTCGGCACACCAAGTGCATTCCTGTATGTGTCACAAGTACACAGCAGTTCAAAATATTATCGTTAAACAATCTGGCCGATGGGGATAGATCAGCAATGTGTTACGACTAGTAAATGAAACGAAATGAAACATTGATGTTTCCTGCACCCTCTGATGGCTGAGGTTTCGTGCGGTTGCTGGGTAGCACCTTAAATGTCATCTGTTACTTGGCACCTACCTACTTCCCACATCGGGGAATAAAACCTTTTCACTGATGCATTAACCCCTTTCATCACCGACTGACGTCCAACGCAATACTATGTCGGTTATGAATGAATGGCTGACAAGTTACCTTACATCTGATTGATAAGTATGACACACAATAGGCGCATGGTGTGAATGTACATCAATAAACATGGGCTGTAGCATTGAAGTTAACCAACAGAGACAACAACACCTTCCCATTATCTTAATGATAAGTATGGAGGTACGTCAGAAACGCCACCTGACGCGCGTGTCATTCATCAAGTCGGTTGTGTACAGCTGGCAGGTCAGATTACTCAGGAGATGCATGTTACGTGAGTGAGGCGGGTTAACACAGGACACCGTCAATGTTTGATGCTATATATACTATTTTCTTTTCGGCTTTAATGAAGCTTGTGGGACTCAATCCATCTCGGCTTAGCAAGCTATGCAACTGAGGTTATCTGAAGACGCACATCCGATGGGTGGCGTACAGTGACCTTCAGATCCTAATGAGGCGGGATTGTGTTAAATTTGAGATTGGCATTAAAAGCAGAAACGTGGCGTGTATGTGATTCGTTGGTTTTCCTAAGTGAACATCGAATCTTATTTGAAATCTTAGGTACGGTTTGCATTCAATTCGTGAACATCGACGGTGGATAGATTAATTTTGGGCGAGATTCATAGCATTTTTGCTTGCTGGTGGGTGACACTTTTTAATAAACAGAACCGTCTCTTTTTTACTTACACAATATTGATTATTAAAGGCCAGCCTTGTTAACCCTGGCCCTTACCGATTACAATAGTACATGATTGACTTTCAGCGAGTTCCTTGATACGTCTGGTTCGTAACAACAGGTAAGGAAGACTATTGATTGATGCCGATGTGATTGGCTTCATAATTCAATGTAATTATTTATGAGACGTACACGCCAGTTATGATGAATGTCAACATTGGTTTGGCTTCCTACTATCCAGGTATATTCACTTGTGGCTTATTTGCTTAACCTGGCTGTCACGAATTGTGGTTTGTCTACAGGACCTGCATACCAAGGAGCAAACCCGGATTACTCAAACAAATTGCAAATGCCTCTTCAAGCGACAACCTATTTGACTTGCTGTAACCACACATGTTCTTTTGTTTCACAACCAGCATTTTAAAACACTGATGACTGCGTAGACTCGGCGGCTTTTATTACACTGAATAGTCATGGGATACGCAGTAAACCAGGCAGTCGACAATCATGAGACTTACCACTTGGTGACCGCAAAACAATATTAACTCCCAGTGTACCCACTTTCACTCTACCATTGATAACAGTTGCAGCCACCAACAGCCGGCCACAATTATAAAACCAACTATCGCCTGTAGAAGCTTTATTGGCTCATAAACGATAAAAACAAGGGTCAAAGTGCAAAATAAACGACTGACTGTCTTACATTAATTCCAAAACAACGTTAACCCAAAATACCATGTTTTGTCCGCAGAGCAACCGTTCCTGGTATAGCGTATGACGTTGGGTCTATGGATGATAACTTGCTGAAATCGTTCTTTATTTCAAATACCCGGTTGAGTTTAAACCGCTCCATTGTCTCCGATATAAGCATATGTGTTTAAGTCAGCATGTCGACTTCCCAGCATGTCTTGATGTTCTGCAGCTATTGATAAAGTCCGCTGTTAACTGAAGTTATTCTAGTTAAATGGCTTTAACGGGCAACCTCTTCTCATAAGGTATGATGATTAAGAGCACCAATGCCAATGATAGTGTTAAATTCTCGTAAGACACGACGCTATAATCCAAATTGGCAATATTATTGATGGGCGATATAAGCTGGAAATCGATTTGGCCATACTAACTTCTTTTTAGGTTATCAAATATACTTGGCACCAAGGTCCAGGCAATCACACTTTTATAAAGTAAATTGCAAACTGATTGGAACATCCAATTATAAAATCAGATCAATGCTGCTTTGACAGGAGCTAAGTCAATAGGGGCACCGATTTGCAAGGGCATTCAACCACAATTGCTGATCAGAGAAAATGGAGTCTTAAACCTAAGCTGGTCATTGTACATCCCCGACCTCGCCACTAGCACTTGCCAGCACCTCCCACACCTTGTTTTATCATCTGACGCAGTAGGCATTCTATCGCGGTAAGAAATAGCTATATTAATATAAATATATGTACATCAATAACATATAAATACATATTTATATATATATATATGCATATATACATATTTATATATATGTATATATATATATATATTAATTTATATATACATATATACTTATTGAAATTTATATTTTTATATAAATATGTATACATGTTCATATGTTTATATAGAAATAAATATTCATATATTTGAAAAATATATTCTTATGTGTATTGATGTATCTATATATATAGTTATATGTATATATATATATAGTTATATATGCATATATTTATATATATATATATATATATATATATATATATATATATATAAATTATATGTCTATATATATATATATATATTTATATATTTATTTATATATATATATATATATATATATATATATATATATATATATATATATATATATATATATATATATATATATATATATATATATATATATATATATATATATATATATATATATATATATGCGTGTTTGTGTCGGGTTGCGATTGTGTGTATTGTACTTTAAAGAATGGTTTTAGAGACCGACTATTAGTAATTCAGCATCAAACATTAAGCATGATTTAACGAAAATGATGATATCTCGTGTGTGTTGTTGAGTTTGACTGTTATTTACTTATAAAATATAAGTACCGCATCAACACAGTATTGCTACTCCTGATGAAGGGTTGTCTAGGTAGTTCACCATAACATGACCACCAATGTTTTCAAGCACAGGAATGTAGAAGCTGGAATTTTCCGCCTAGTAGCATGACGTCGCTTGATTGCTGCATCGCTCTTACGTGTGATACAATTCGCTTGTAAACACATGCCACATGCAAGTTGTTACTGTACCAACGCAGTTCATAAATAATAATACAGTGAAAGAAGCATCTGTTCAGCATTATTTCGTTCTGAAAATCCAATTACACCATGGCATTAATTTAACAATTTTGGAGCAAATGAATTATTTTACGAGTGTGACGTTTCAACATATTTGTCCAGTAACCAATAACTGCTACCCCCCCCCCCCCCCCCCCCCCTCCGCTTCTCATACAAATTATATCAAATTATCTTGTCACTGGTTCATGAAAATGACAGAATGCAATATTGCAGGATTGTGTGGCCATTTATTAGGTAATGCTGCCCAGTCCTGTCAGGGTTTATTGCTTTTTCACTACTTTCCAAGCTTGGCTGTATCATCCTATAACATCCTTTAATGCTCGCCTGCTCCTAATTGGTGCAAGCACAGCAACCATCTCGGCGCCCCTGAATTCAATCTAACACTGCCAACGCACCAACTAGCAAACCTTCTAGATTAAATAAGATACCATGGGACCTGCCCCTTTATATCAGCGACCCATTTCTGGTTCACAGCTGCGCACGTCTACGACATGGTTCCAATAAAAGAGCGGTCACAGAGACTGGATTCATTGATGTTGTGCCTGCTATATTGTGAGAGCTGATATGTTGTATCGTGAAGCAGTTTTCTTCGATCACCTTCAATAATTATATTCCAAGATATAATGCATGTTTCATTAACCTGCTAATTCGTCCCAATATGTTTGTTTACTGTGATTCATCAAATCACATGACAAACCCATTGATCACTTACACCATTACAGTGACTATGTTGTCCCTCGAATGGACACATTGTTTTCTTGCGCATTTATTGCGGGACTGATCAGTTATACGCGTTATTCCCGTGTGATGTAGCGGCTACTCTCGTCATGGTATTTCATACGCTGAATCTCAACTCAGCTGTATTTGATAGGAAATATATTGTGTTTTGTGCTTCTGAGTCATATCTTAAATGTGGATTTAGTAAACAATACGAAAGCCAATTAATAATGATAAGCATTCAAGCAGATTATACAGAAACAAATCTTTTTTCATAGACTGATACATAAATCATTCCCTTTCGTAGATCCACAATATTGCCATCTCATCAAACATCTGATGCCATCAGTTGTATATAATAGGAGGTACTACATCTTATATCTGATATATTCTGATACGGATGCCACATTGAAGTTACGACACCCTTTTACTTCACTATATTTGTGTCAATTAACTTCACCAAAAGGAATTATCAAACACGTCACTGTCCCTGTTGCATTTTAGAATGATCGATATCACAGTCATATGTATCAATTCCCACGACCTAACTACACAGGCTACGCATACAAAGACTGCCCATTTACACGAACCTACTATGAGATTGCATGAAATCAAGTGAGGATCAATAAACGAGAAATTGTGATATTGAATTTGGTTCTTTCGTAGCGGATAAGACCTTACATCTACTTCAAGGTGACTAGCTGTAATTATGCCTGTTCACTTCTGACAGCAATGGAATATATATTACAGTTAACGTGCCTATCGCACGAAAAATCATGTCATTTTTTTCGCCAGATAACGGAAATATAACCCAGAAGTACATATTCTGTTTATGTGTCAATTGTCAAAGTGCGCGCTTTCTGATCGAAATTCGACGTATCAAGCCGACAAGCTCATGAGTAATTCATCGCCTCCGCGTGACGTCAGGTCCGGGAATGTTTTTGTTGCCAGGCGCAATCTGCACTACGATTAGCGAGAAATGGCTGCTGGAAATTTCGTTATTTCATCACTTCAGGAGAGCGACGAAGAGACATGGTATCGTACAGGTCATTCGCAAACTATCGTTGCTTCGGCAGAGCAAGTTTTGCCTTACAGATTCGAACCAGAAATGAGCGAATCCGAAGTCTCCGATGAGTGAAAAAAGTCACTGGCGCTGTCACTGCTGCGTCTGGGTCTCACGCGGGTCATCCTGCCCAGGACATAGGGCTGCTACAGTTCATCGTATATGTGTTTGCGTGTAACGAAGTTAATCTACAGTTCATTTCGTATATGTGTTTGCGTTTTCCAATCGAAGTTGAATCCATTTTTAAATTTCACCAAGGGTTCAACAAAGTTGTACAATGTTGATTCCTCCGCACGAATTGCAAACATATATAGGAGAACTGCAAGTACCACAGCTAGAGATCCTCTCATTTAAAGGATCAAAGGCTGTCAGTTTTTTAGCCCATAATTGATGAAGTACAATATATATAGGAGAGCAAGTACCACAGCTTTTTCTCATAGAGTCAGTTAGCCCAGATGAATGTATGGGCTTTAGGAGGTTAAGATATTATATATTTATCATTGTTGTCAGTGTTACATCAGAGTTTCTATGAATGCAGAGGCAAAAACATATTTGCCATACAATATGTCATCCTTTATTACATACATTAATGTTCCCATCATTACATCATGTTACAGGTGTTTGTGTGGCTACTGTCAACCAATGGCAGAGGTGGAAGAATCTGTGTGCTGTGTGGAAATTCCCTGAGTCATGACCTCAATAGAGAACAGTCCCATTCCCATTGGTGGCATAACCCAGCATCCTGGTTTCAGCCCAGTCTGTTTGAACTCTTGGGCCTACAGACAACAGCACGGACACATGTCAGATATTGATGTACAACGGTGACAATGTTTTCTATTATTTACACATAAATCTGTACTAGCAGTCATTATTTACGAATTAATCATACTTATTGATACTGGTATGACAAAAAATATTTGAGCATGGATAAATCAACAATGTCACATGGTTATTTTACAGGCGTTACAGGTATACTGCATACAGGCAGTTTGTTCGCTGGGGCTGGGGACATCTTGGACAAAAGATACGAGTTCCGTTACCAGCATGTGCTGTTACAACAATACGAGATAACTTCCCAGCACCAGACTATCAAGGATTCCTCTACCCTCCACTCACCTAGGTCTTGATACATGCAGAACCTACTCTGGTGTGCCTCAATGGCTTGTCGTGGATCTGGTCTCATCGCATCTGCACACATTGGAGGTGGTGCTTCTGTCTTGGGCAGGGTTGGCTCATAGCAAACCAGCAAGAACTCAGCCATCAGGCACTCGACATACTTTGAAACATAACAGGAATCAAGTCACAGCTTGCACACCAGACTGTTGCTTATAACCTGATACCTCCATGGTAATTTAATTTGTTGTTGTTTACATTTTATATATCACTAAAAATATTCACCAAATGTTGCCTTTGTTGCTACTTCAGTGACAATATGCCTCTGTTTAAACTTGGGGTATCTTAGCTTGAAGACAGGATCCCCAGCTTCTGTTGTCGCCTGTTCCCTGATATATGTGATACAATGAACCGATACATGACCTACATATATTTGGCATATTAGCACATGTAAACAAATTTAATGACTCGCAAATTTAAAAACAAACACCGCCATGAAGGAGCACTGTAAAAAGCAACATATTATATCATAAGAATGATACTTGCCTGGCAACCATACCGTCAACTTAACAAGATAATGGACTATTTATTCAATACTAATGCAACAAGAAAGTCATCAAATCTCACCCTGTGCTTCTCTCTCTTGATAAAGGCAGGTCTGATTTTCTTGGGCTGGGGTGGGAGGGGTTCACCTGCCTCGCCATCTTTTCTTGATTGCTTGACAGCAGAGGCCTTCGCAAAAAGAGTAGGCACAGCAGCTTCCTTCATAACCCGCTTACATCGTGGTATCCAACCAAGCTATTCTCTGAGTTTCGGTGCCTCCTCAAAACATTCCTTGGTGAAATGAACCGAGCACACAAACAAGTACTTGCCCGGGCCCGGCCATTTGTCTCGCGATCGTAGTACCTGGCCAACCCATTGTTTTTTTAAATCGTCCTTACCAGGAAACCTGAACAAGCTCACGCCGTCCCGACTGGTACGCGAGCAGCCCCCAACACAACAACCATTAACCATCGCGTTCAGGCGGTAACAAGATGGCTAAAAACGATCCGAAATCCCAAAAACGAGAGACGAACTCCAACAATGTAAACAACGGGGAACTTCGTGAGTCTCTGAGAACGGCCTCTCTTACCTGACGTCACACGCATGGTTGACCTTGATAATGGCTGCCGCAACGTTTTGTCGGGCGCGCTAATTTGAACTGACATTTTATCAAATGTTGGCCTTAACTGATCAGATGCGACGGTTATTGGACCGGTTTGAGTTTTTTGATCACATTATGAATTGATTTCAGCGAAAATACCTATAACCGTGCGGCAGGCACTTTAACACCAAGTAGCTGGTCGTGGTATTAAACCGCATCCCTATCCACGACATTGTTGTACCTCATCCACAGTACTAATCGACCCTTTTGATAAGGATCGGGAGCATCTTGCCATCTACATAAGCTAATGACCAAAGAAAACAGTTTGAGAGAAAGAAGGTGTTCAGCTTAAGAATAAATATGTAGGCCATAATATTTCAGGCTTAGTTAGGCTGCCAAATTACGCTAGCTGCTCTCTACTACTGTATAACATGGCAAGTTCTGTGGCTCAATTTGCATGATGAAGAAACGCGAGTAACACAATAGTAGCTTAGGTGTTGGGATTGGCGTCAGCTGACAGCGCCTTACCAACGGTAATATGGTGTGATAGTAGAGAACCCCAGCAGAAATATGATGTGATTATAGAGAATCCTAGAAAGAATATGATGTGATAATAGAAAACCCTGGCAAGTTTGAAGCAAACATGCATCGATCATCATATACGTGAAGATATATATTGAGTATATATGAGGGAACAATGGTTACCATTATTTTTTGTTTGGTTCAAGATATATTGCAAAACTATGGTTCTGTGCTGCTGACTTATGATGTAATACCACTTTTTTGTGGGTGTGCGTAATGTGATGATGCGCCGGCCAACATATTGTTCATTGTTGTCACAGCACACAAGTACTGGTTTGAAATATGCTCAATAATCTGGTTTTCATGTTTAACTCATAAAGGGTTTTGTTTCATATTACCGTTTACATCGAGTACAACATGGATATACCCTCTCAAGGTAACAACACACCACTTTAACAGGGATCACGGATCTGCTATTCGCCCGGCATCTGATGCACATATTTCATGTAGTCGCAGCTGTAATTAGCACGCTAAGCCAACAAGGGTGAATTTTTCAGGCCCTCATAATCACCGCGCCACTGCCGCTTACATCATGCGGGAATGCACTGCGGAGTGAGTTAACGTTCCAGGCAGAGGGTAATCTCACGTGACATGGCTATCCTGATATAGAGCATTAACTTAACCACATACTGGCGCGTGTTGTGGCTAAACTGACGTGACTGCGTACTCGTTATTAATAGATAATGCGTGTGTTCGGCTGTATGTGTCGGTTATCTTGTATATTGGATGATATGAGCAGTCTCATAGATTGTTAAACCAGCTACTTGCAAACACACATGTATCCCGTTACTAGTTGTGGCGCTGTATTATCCTTTGGAATGACTAAATGCTACCAGCAAAACGTCTTTCTTACATATAAATATATGTTGTTAGTGTTGTAGCTCAGTAAACTGTTATATTGCTCGGCGTCGAAACACGATAGGATAAGATATATATTCTTAAGTCTGTAAAGACTCATGGTTTGTTAAAGTGTGCAGCTGTCTTCGAAGTCTTGAGTCTTCACAACTGTAAAGCTGAACAAAACATACAGAGCAATCGAAACTTTATCTTATCCAGGTAACGGTTTGCATACCTGCATGAGATGCCTACCACATACAACTCATTCTGGCGTTTATATAGCAACCGCACCTGAATTGTATATTTTTGATGGTTTCTATCAAATATCATTAACAATTTTCATAACAATTGTTTTAGAGTGACTACTGGAAGTTCGTAAGTTATGACTCTGGTCTACAGAGATGGATAGTCCATCCGCTAGTTGCCACAAGCCAGTCTGATAAGGTCTAGGGAGTCGTAAATCTTACAACATGCTACAATGGTGTGTTGCATAACTCAACGCCTCTTAAGTCTAAGGTCACGTCTCAAGTGACCTGGTACGCTTGCTACAGAACACTGACGTCATTGCATTTTGGCGTATTTTGGTGCTTAACTGACGTGGCGGCATACTTGTCGGTAATGGATATTGAATAGCATTATGTCATATTATTTGTCACTAACATGCCTGAGCTCACGTTTCTTGAATGATATGACGGAACTCAAAGGAGGGTTTAGTAACGTAATTTATTGATGTGTTTGCATCCTGTAGCATATGATGCCTTTTCAAGAAATCGCTTACATTCGCGCCCATAGCCAGTTTTGTGAATTTTCATTTAGTTTACTGGTCAAAGCGTACAGATTGGTCGGTGCTGTACGTCGTAAATTGTGTACAAATGCATCTTGGTGAAATATCTTTACTTATGACACCTTAGAGTAATCCATTCTTCCCTCATACTATGTGAGCTGTAACAGTCACGTTGCTTGACCTTGATAGATCCATCTCAGGTCAACCACTTTTCAACTTTTACAGAGGACATTAGACGCATGAGTAGTTTTTGATTATTTGAATCTGATCCTCGCTGATTGCTTGTAGTTGTTTCTTTTGAACAGTCATACAGACAGAGCGGTGACAATAACAGCTAGGGCTGAAGTCCAGCGTGTGTATTTTCATTGGTTACTCGCTCTTTTGACTCGTTTTCTTCTGCAATACTGCTTGTTCATGTTGGATTGTTAGTCGAGGATGTTTGCTGTTTGTGATGGTCAGGATTGCACAGAATTTGACTTGGTTAGGGTTAATTAGTAAAGTTGATTTACAATATCAATCACGCAAAAGCAGTCAGTCTGCTATCACGAATTTCTGACCCAATATTACCAGTTACATCATAATATAATCGTGACGATTATTTTCGTAGGTCATTATACGTGCTTGACATTATGCACTCCACCAGGACCCAAGCCTAAAATGTAATATATAAGAAGGAATTGCATTGTTATAGCGATTGTTCCATGCCACATGCTCACAAGCGCACCAGTTAGGTGTTTACAGTCTAGAAAACTATACGAAGAGGTGCGTTGTGAGCGCTGCAATTTCATTTAGGAAAACGTGCAGCAAGCCTTATTGAATATATTTGTCCTCATTATGCGAACCCCGGGAACAACAATGATTTAATAAAAGAACACAGCATGAAGTAAGTGATCTTTAATTCCATTGCTCATCTGTTTCTAGCTCCTGATTAACAGTAACGCCATATCGCCAACTTATTAAGAGATAACAGATGTTGTTTGCTTTGTTGAATTCTCTGCAATCCTCTTTGCCGTGACCTTCCAATGACAAACTCTTGCGTAGCGAAGCAGTAGGAATCTCTCTGATGGAGTGCGCCTCGATTGCTGTTGTTGCATAAGATTATTGCCGTTTTTGGAGAACAAGGCAATGTATAGCAAGGAGTGAGCTTCAGACGACCATGGGCCTTAAACTGGGTCAGGTCAGACAGAATTTGGGTCAAAAACACTATACCATCAGTCAGGATAAGTCGAATAGGGTACGATATATCAGTCAAGGTGTTAGAGTAATCAAAGGATCTTTATCCAGCGCACTAATGCTTCGCATTACACAAACATTACATATAGCTAAACAAATACCAAATGTACGGTGGGAGATGCAAAACACCAATCATAAACGTATGAGCGTCAGCCGCTTACGTGATGCAGTATGTAATGTGTATCTCTGGCCCGCCGATGACTGCTACAGAACAGTCACTGAGTAAAATGCTGTATCGAAGCGGCAGATATAATGTACTGACAATGCTCATTACCACCTCACTGTGGTGTATTGTGGGAGACAGGCTTGTGCTTCTCTTATCCTGTATTGAGGTTACATTACAGTGAATTGTTTACGTACGCAATAATACATCTGTGTTGTTTGTGTTTTGATACGACTAACTGTTTCATTAAACAAATAAGTGGACGAGGTGATCCATCGCGTATTGCATTCATCATGTCCGAGTATTTAATTACCTCAAAAACTAGGTAGTTGGCACTGATAATTGTAGTTTTGTGGGAAAAATCGTTAGTTTCATGAGATAACCCCATGTCTCCCATCACAAGCATGGGCTTATTATCACGATGCGCTGTTATAAAACTGGTGGTGATCAATATGATAGACTGATGTTGCCTCAAAGGTCCTGTTTTAGATGCCACTGGTTTATCGGTGATTCCGCTACATTGCGAAGCGTATGGCCGCTAAATAACGAGGCTTTATACTGCTACATTACGAGGCATTAAACCGCCATGCTACGTTGTCATATAAACAATGTAGGGCTATACAAATATTTATATTGAATACGATGTAAGTCTTTCCTCTCTCTCTGCAAGCCAGGATGTTGTTAACATTGTAAGACTATTATCTAGCAGTATCAAAGGAGATGGTGGTTTTTCAAGAAGATCATATATTTTTGCGCACTCAATTATAGCAAATGTTCCTAAATCAGAAAAACTATTCTCATCATACGTCTATTGTTCTTCGATAGGTGCACAGTCGATTTACCTGGTATGAAATCAGCAGTGATTGGATAACACTAACCATATCCGATCATCAGGAAATAAGACCCTGGAATCACGTAAAAAGGTACATCGATTGAATATATGCAAGTGATTAATTGTTTCTGTGTTAATACAAATACAGGTAAATGATTCATGCTCAACAGCGTCTCCCATTGAAAATAGAGGGCGCTATTAGATAACAATTAAAGAACCATGTCCTATATAATATCAGTAAAAGCATGAAGGACGATAAACCAAGTTGAACTGAGTATTCAACAATTAGACGACTTGATCCTTTATGCAGGCGGAAAAGACGTTATGATTCGCGATGGTGCAATAGTGATAATGGCAAGCGAGTTGGAGCAAATAAAGCCAGCAGTGATCTTGAAAGCTGATCAGGAATTATCCTGGACAAATCATTTTACCTGGAGATTGGGTCAACTTAGATATGCTGTTATCCACACAGCAATTCAGCCTTACATTGTCAATTACATTCATTCACTCACAGGATGATATTGCCAACCGCAATCACCTTCAGAATTTTGTGTTTACATGATTCACGGAAGCGATTTCGATATTAAGACATTAATCACCATCTCGTAACCAGGCTTTTATGAAGGAATGTTTGGACAAGATCCCTGTTTAGATGTTAATAAAGTGTTACACTATTTCAAAAGATGTAACTATTGGGCGAGATGACGATAAAATGGTGTTGTAACGTCGTTATACGCCTCAAATCTCATAAACTTATGAGATAACATTAAAACGTAATTGGATCGCTAAGTAGATATAGGTGTGGCTGGAGGACTTTCTCAAAACGTAGTTCACAGCGATGCTATCGGAGTGACTAAGCCCATGGAATTCCTTTTAGACCAATATTGGTTTGCTTTAGACAGACTTTCCTACAATTGCTTCCCCCTAGACATGATGCCGCTCATATAAACTGCGGTTTCTCCTTACTTACGGTTCACTTTGGTGGCACGTCCATTTTCTGACGCCGCAAGATGATGTCTACTGTTGCTCTCAAGAACAGTAAATGTTTGCTTAAGATACAATGTCACTGTCCAGACCGACTATCTGTAACACAATTATTTATGTGGTATATAATTGTCAATAAAAGGTAAGCATGGCTCTGTTTCATAGCAATATCTTTCGATCGTATGTAAATATCTATCAGTTCCTCGGTATTTGACGTTCCAGATATAGGCGCTCTATTACTTTTTAGAAAGCCGGATCGTCTGAGCCAGATACCACGACTTCTACATCGCTGCCTGATACCAGATAAGACGTGAATATAGCAAACGCTATGACAGATGATACACAAGGATAAGAATTGGATGTATGAGTTGGGGACCCCGGCGCTGATATCATCCTCCATCACAGGGCAATGTACTGTGGAAATAATTCCTTCCTTAGCTCAACTATATTGTCCACTAGGACATCTGGAAATCCTTATAAACATAAGATTTATGTCATCCAACAGCCGATGCCCTCTGTCATGTATAATGGGAGAAGGTAGGACAGCAACTTAGAGGAATTGTCACAACCAAACCCATTACGTAATAAGTCTGTTGTAAGGCCCAGAACATTCCCATCCACCACCCCAAACCCCATATTCCCAATGAATCAACAAGCAGGAGCAACATTTCAGGGTAACTGCGTTACGATTCGTTGATGTGAAAGGAAATACTGCACTATTGAGAAGACGGCAATAGCACGGGACAATAACTGGATGTAGTGATTGACAGCTTAAGTCGGTCTTGTTAGATGTGTGTTGAACGTCCAGACACAATGCTAATGTAACGCGTGTTGTCATCGCTTTCATGTATTTGTATGTAATCCAAATACATACTGCAACTTTTTATTTATAAAAGCCGCCGATGCATGGCTGTTTTTAACGTAGTTTGATGAATCAAGTGGTGACTGCAGCAAATCGGAGAGGCTGTCTTTTAATACTTAACTGTCTACGAGTCGGTAACAGACTAATGAGGCAATCGGTAAAACCAATATAGGACATTGGAGAGCGCAAAACTAAGCCGCCGATGCATAGCGATGTCGGTGGACAATGCAATACAAGGCGTTGAGCGAGGCCTATTAAAGCCAGGCCTTTATATAATTATATCATATGGTTTACATGGGTGAATGTGTGAAACGATGAGGGCTTTGAGAGTCTTTCGAGCGCCCAGCACTAGCTTCAAATACCGCTAATGAGAAATTGTAATCACTGTCGATGACACTGACCAAATAGCAAGTGTTCAATGAAACAGAAACACGTGAATCGCCAGTCTGTGAATCTATTTTCATCAACGAAATGAACAATCCCACTTTCATACGTGGTGCGGTGATGCAAGTAGGTATATATATATATATATATATACCTATATATATATATATATATATATATATATATATAGAGATATATATATATATATATATATATATAGATATAAATATATAAATATATATATACATATATATATATATTATATAATATAATATCCTATATATATATATATATATATATATATACATATATGTATACATATATATATATATATATATATATATATATATATATATATATATCTCTCTATATATATATATATATATATATATCTATATATATATATATATATATATATATATATATATATATATATATATATATATATATATATATATATATGCAACGTGGTAGGTTGCGGCATATTTGCAACAGCAACTATATATATAATATATAACCATTATGCTTTGAGTCCAACGCTGATGAATTGATCCATATCGGCCAATAGCATTGTCAAACGCTGGCAGTTCCCAATTTATGATGGTGTGCCAGGCAAACAAGCGGGGAGCGATGCGAAAATTGTGTCAGCTCAAGCAACAAAAAGGCTGGTTTTAATATATAAACATTGGATGCTTTGAGGACCACGCGACCTGATGATCCATATGGGTTAACAAGCATTGTCCATCACGCTGGCCTAGTTCCCAGCAGCATCAGCATTGCATTGACAATATCAATCAAACAACCGTAAATGTAATTAATAATTTTGTCCAAATTGCAGACTTGCCATATAGTTTTTGTGGATAATATGGCTTCCAATAACCAGTTGTTTGGAAATATTACGAATATAACATCAGATAACACGTAAGCAGTTAGAGCAAAATGTCGGAGTCAAAAGGTTATCCAGTCGATACTCTTAAGATGGTTGCTATACTATGGCAGCAATAGAGATAATATAGCTGACATAACAAGTCTGGTGGGCAACCCTTCGATGGGAACCTTCAATACACTGGACTCACAATCTTAGCTTGCTATGCCATGTCATTTATCAGCTCACAAGTGTGCTGTATAGAAACTGCTGCCTAAAGGAAAGTTGCAATGATATTTCCCATATTTAAAAATGTCGCCGAATGACGTGATAGTAATGCATTGCAAGAAAACAAAACGTTATAATTCCTTACAATGACATGCCTTTGAGTGGGTTCTACAAAGTTGCAATAAACATCCCCCACCAGTGTGTTTATCGGATAACATAAACTGTACTAAGATTGCTGAGTGGACTCGTATGAGGTTGAAAGGCAATTCCAGATGCTAGCTCAAGGAACATTGTGAATTTAAAACCTAGCCAGAATTACGTGCCCGGTCTTTGGTAGTCAAATCGATGCACTACACAGACCACAACTAGAGAACTTTACAAGCTATTATATGAGGACAAACATTTAATATAGGACTTGAGTATATAGCACTGACACCTGAACTAACATTATCACTTATAACTGGGCAATTTAATGCAGAGATCTTTCCCGTCGTTAGCTCCACAATATGGTCTATCAAGAAGTCGGAAATCTCGACCAAGCCTAATGGCAGCTGGTATGTTAGCGGTGAACAATGTCATCTAATCGGTATATATGAGGAAATAACTGTTTATGTGAGTTATTGAGAGGACTATAATGGCACAAGAGCATAATCGGATGTAGTTATTTTTAGCTTATGTACAGCAATTTGTTGATGTAGAAGATGACTTCTGTGCTGAAGGCAAAATTAAGGCGTGTATAGAAGAGATTCATCAGCCAGCAGAATCAGGAACCAAGGTCTGGTTGAAAGGGAAATCTACGATATATGGTGCTGCACTGTTAAAGTAGTGATTATGCCCAGTGGATAGGCACCATATGGCACTCCAGTTTTGGTGTGCCATAAACCTTACACTTACCCAGTGGAGCGGTAGTTTGATAGGTTATCGTGTTCATGTGTTTGCTTGATGTAGCAACTTTCCTAAAGATCTGTGCATATTAGCGGTCTAAAATCATACATGGTTTTGCTATTTCATTCTAACCCCAAATTCACAACTGTAAAAACAAATGTTGAATATAGTGTGAAAAAGATTTCGCTCTATAAACAAGACATGTGGAACCTAGCTTCTAACTAAATGAATAGCAACTGGGAAGCCATCATCGAGGATATGTAATACATGATACACGAGTGGTATTGTAGTAAAGTGAGTGTGCATCTGTGAGTGCATGAGCAGTACCAACTACATTGAGTTACATACTAATCGATGAAACTGAACAATTGGTATCTATGATCTCTAATTGCATTTAAGTCAAAGACCAAACCAATGTACCACGTTAAGGATTATCGAATAGCTAGAACAGAAAAGCATTTTGCCTACTACCTCTCTAACTCTACTTCACCGCTCATCGCAAATCGGTATACTAGATAACTTTATCCCTGCCAAAACTGCAGATTACCCCTCTCAGTACATGTGGCTCATATATAGCATTGCAAATTGTCTTTCACCATGTCAAGTCATGAGCAATATTTCCTATCGTGTGATATAGCGACAAAAAGGTGTGATATACTTCTCTGTGTATTTTAGCGTGTTAGATAAATATTGCATATAATATCACTAGCTAGATCATTGGGAAGAGAAAATTGTATTATCACAACGTATTTATTAACTTTGGTGGTTGTATGTGATGGCGCCAAGTCAATAACTCAATTTATGGCCGCACTTTAATGTAGTTTTAACCCGACAATGCAGCATCCTCCAGTCGTCAACAATGAAAGTTGTATCAGGAACTTTGAGTCCATAGCTACATGTTATTAAATATAAGCCGCATCAACAACACATGAGCAGGACACATAAAGTACTGTTAGATAGCTTTGGATGGTGTTTTACAACTTCCAGATACAGTAAGCACCCAATGAGATTATGAAATATGAAACAAACGACCGCACCAAAGCTCCACTAGTCAGTAATATACGCAGGCTCCAATGTTGCTATAGCAATATCGTCTGGTCGTATAATTCATGTAAATATCTCTCAGTTCAACTTGACATTAAAGATATTGGCATTTTATTACTTGTAAAAAGTCAGATCGTCTGAGCCATATACAACGACTTCTACATTCGATACTAGTTGAAACGTGAATAACATAAACACTAAGAAAGATGATAAATAAGGATAATCATTCGACATATGAGTTGCGTATATAGCACTTATCCTGGCGCTGACAGTATCCTTTTTCGCAGGGCGATGTACTGCGGTAATCATTCCTTCTTTAGCCTAACTATATCGTTCACCACGGAAACAAGATGGAAATCCGACTAATCCTCTGATATATGTCTCGTACTGCTGGTGTTTCCGTCATGTATGATGGGAGAAGATAGAACTTCAACACAGAGGAAGTGTGAAAACCACACCCATTAGTGTGTATGGCAGCTTGTTTATCTTAGACAGGGAATTAACGTAGCCAGGTTATAGAAATGCCAATACGCCAACCAGAAACTGAACGCTGTTGTAAAGCCCGCAATTTGAACTCACCACTCCCAAAAATGCCCGATCAATTAAGCTAGCTACGCCCATGGTTCGAATCAACATAGTTCGCTGTTATATAGAGAAAGGCGTCACAACTATGAGAGACCTCGTTACGTGATGCGCTAGCAATAACTGTTTTCGTGGAAACTGGCTCTTTGACAACTCGCTATCGCGTTAACGCCCACAGGATAATGTGAAGGAGTTTTAGTGTGATTGACTGAAAAGCGGAATGTCTAGCAGCAACATGCGCCATGCTTTGAAGAGGTACTAATGAAGAGTACTGACGGTACATAATAAAGGATCATGTACTTCATGGTGTGTAGTGCTAATAACGTCCGTTTCGACCTAACCACTATCACTCATCATATAAGCGCGTGTATCCCGGATGTAGATTTATGGAAGCAATGTTTTGATTTCTCTTATTGGTTTGGGAAATATTGTAACAATACCTCTGCTCAATGCAAGCACATGCTGTAATATTTTGTATCCTTCAACGTCCGTTTCCCCTTGTGGCGCTAGCATTTACAATTGAATTACCATTTGCTAGTGAGTTTGGTCGACCATTACATTAACACTGTCGATGATACTGACCTAATTGTCAGTAGCAATGTTAGTTGTGACAGCTGCACGTGATTCGTGAAATTATATAAAAACCAGCCAGTCAGCGAATATATCTTCATTAAACAAAGGCAAATTCCTACCTTGACATGTGGTGCGGTGTTATAAGTGAGGTGGTTCCAAATGGGCAGAGGGTGGTTTCATTGATCACAGTACCTGGTAATCGGGAAATGATATTCAGAAAGCAGGGAATTACCTTTCATTATTTATACTAAATTGCTGGATTGCTCCATAGTAACCATAAACTTGTCTGATACGTATCGTTATTTTCCCGCCACCTGGTATAGCTGGTGCAGGTAATCGTGTGTGTGGTTAGCACGGTTTGACTCAATATCACTCAACTGTCCGACTCGAAAAAAAACAACTGCATATTCAATTTTATAAAGAAATGGTTTGCTGTGTGTATCAAAACCATTTATGTCCCAATTCTCAAGTTACTTAGTTACTTACTGCTACGTACTTGTCATTAATAGATAGTGAATCGATTCCGCTCTCTGTGTATGTTAACATGTCTCTGTAGTGCCTGCCACAGCGCGTGGTTATAGGATGATTGAGTAAACCCAAATGATTTGTAGATGATGCATTGACATACAGGTATTCATTGACATGTATATATCCCGTGCTCCTATGGTATATTACACTTGTGTACATTTGTTGTTTGTTGGTTATATGTTATGGTACCGTGTATCAAGCTGTATACCCATCAATTGTTATTTTACTGGCATCCTATTGACGAGGCTGAGAAGCGTAAAAATCCAAGTGCTGCCAACTAACTCTTCCATGCCTAGATATATAGCGCGGGAAACTTTATTTATTCTTAACATGAATTGTGTTGATAGGGACGTGAATTGGTGTTGAATAAGACTTCGATGTAAGGGTTGGGTGAACAGGTATATGCATTCAAGGTTGACATGACTACGTCTAACCTTCGTTTGCTATGGTCCACGACGAGAAACAGCTGGATTGATATACTGACAACTTGCTGATACATTCATCAACATCTGAATAAGTATAAGTTAAGACTAGCCTAGGTGTTCTGCCCGCGGATCTCATTTGTTTTCATTGCCTTTTCTACGAGGCTCTCCGTCGCTTAGTTTGACTTTCATCGACTCTAACGTGGCTAATGAGAGACGGTATAGCTTTCGTTGTCCATATGCGGCGCAGTTTGCTGTCTTTCGGAAACTGAAAAAACTCACGCCTGACTTCTCATAGCTCCCACAATCGAACGCGCAACAATAAGGCGTAATCCACACGCAGAAACGCTCCAGACCGTGAGGAAAGAAGAGTTAGTTACACGCTGTCAACCAACCGTGAAGGCTTAAGATGGCTTTGATTGTTCACGAACAGCTTGTGTGACGTCACTGTTTGGAAAAATCCCAAACTTTACCAAGCGATGTCTTGACAGATTCGACTTGGAAATGTACATTTCTAGATCATTTTGTAAGAGTAAAAAAGAGCGCAGTCACCTTATTTTGGTTGCGATACCCTTTTAAAACATTGAACTTTGAACAAGTGGAATAAAACAAATCACCTTTAACATGGTGTATAATAAGATGGGTTACTGGTATGTAACTGACGCATATTGCAACAGCCATCCATTCGTAATATATAACCATTATACTTGATGCCGCACACAGATGAATTGGTCCATTCCGGCCAATAACATTGTCAAATGTCGGCAGCTGAAAGCTTTATGATCGATAGACATGCAATACAAGCGAGGGGCGATGTAAGAAAAGGGTGTGGCATCTCAGGCAACAAAAAGCTGGCATATATTATATAGTGAGCCCGTTTGAAAAAATTTTACTGATGACTACGCGATCTGATTGGGTTAAAAAGTGCAATCCACCACACATCAAATTATCCGATCGCCTGTTGTACACCTTGAGAAAGTAACTTCAGCCTCGCATTGCCAATAACAATACAGCAACCACAAAATATTATCGATAATATTTTTTCCAAGTACAACTTAAAGATTGGTCATAAGATTATTTGCTTATATGGCTTCCAATAACCAGTTGTTAGGAAATATTAGAAATTGAGTATCATCTATCACAAAGGCTGCAGATTGAAATATCAGGAGTCAAAAGGTTATCCAATCTATACCAATTACGTTCAGGATGATTGTTGTAATATGGCAGTAGCGAATATAGCTGATATGACCAAACCTGGTGAACAACCCTTATATGGGAACCTTCATTACACAGAAGTAACAATCTTAGCTTGCCAACCATGTCATCTATCAGCTCACAAGTGCGCTATATAAGGGCTGCTGCTTTATGAACGGTGCAATGATATTTACAAAGATCTGAAGATGTCGCGGAATCAGCTAAGTGAGTTTATGTCATTGCCACATTAGTAAAGTTGAAATGTTACATCAAATGCAATGTCATGTAACCCAGCTGCCTTACGTCCACACATCATAATTGATGAATATTTCTGACATTATAACTTTGAACTCCTCATTAAATGAAGTAAGGCGTTTTAGGAACGGCCCTGACACGTGAGTATCCTGTTAACAGATATTGTAGTGTTATATATTTGCCAATAAAGGCACTTATTACACACAAATGACATATGCGTTGTCCCATGGGTTAGAACATTCATTTTGGCTTGACGACCTGTTTAGGGGAGTAATAATTCGATGACAATGACGCCAAAACATTTATTTCTAAGATTGTAATCGAGCATGAAAAGATTTGCGTGGTCTTACTCTGACCACGCTCTCTGAGATATTGCAAATTTATCGAAGAACGGTCTTGTATGATTTATGTTTTAGCAATGACCCAGATCAAGTTGATAGACAATATATCAAAATATGCAGCATATGACTATCGCCAAAGCAATAAAACTACTGAAACAAAGACTAGCGGACACAACATTCGGTATTTTAGTATGATGAAGGTCAATGTTGAGCAGCCGCAAAATGTATGAAGAAAAAGTGTCATTTCTACGAGCGTTATGTGGCCGACCGCCAAGGTGCTAATTAAATCTATTGACAATTTGTCAGAAATCTAATTAAAATATGCATGACCAATTCGTGGTGGAGATGTGGTTGGCCGGAAACTGCTACAAAGTGGTGAATGTACAAAAATCTGCACGTTAAAGTGATATCAACCTTCATGCTACACGGAAAGGGAGTGCCGCCTGTTTTCTTATTACAGAAAATTAACAGATGTGTTTTCATCGGCCATAAAGATGGTGTTTACATACTTAAGCAGTGTGGACAGAAATTGCCATCCGATAACCTAAGCTCAGCCGAACTAAATCACTATATTCCACACTCTTGTTGTTCCCAAACCGACAGTATTCCCTCTCTAGTAACTCGCCTTTGTCAGTGTAAATTAACCTGCTCTCAGCCGATTAGAACGCGTAATGCCCTCTGGAGGACACTTTGTTTATATATAGGCTGTGCTGCTGCTGAAGCTACTACTAGGCTACATGCTGTTATCATCAGTTAACCTTTTGCATCATTATAATGCTTCCACATACAACTTAGGCATGGAGGACCAGTCGAGTATTACTCGTAAGCCTTATGTGCATGTAACGACCTATGATTTGTCAAAGTTGTAGATTTGTCAGATATGCTTGAGATATAGAATGTTATCTAGTCGATTGGCGTCACAATCTGCTTCATCCAGCAATTTTTGTTTGGTCGTGATTAAAACAACTTAACATCATTCGCGTGCTAGACGCACAAACAGAGCAGTAAAACATGTACATGCCCAAAAAGGTGTGGCGCAACAAGCCATTGCGGTCGACAAGTGTATCTCATTATGATGGATTACAAGCCGATACGAAGTTACATGCTATAATAAAGTCAGTTGGAGGCAACAATGAGTAATAGCAAGCGCCAGCCTGAGGTTAATTACTGATATTGTTGCTATTCATCGTTCCTTTCATAGTGTTTAGTTAATCCCATATAGCTGAGATAATCAATATGAAATCAAGTAACATATTGTTATATAATGATCCATTACTCAACAATTGCTGCATGTATGATTGATTTTGAATATTCTCAAACAGAATACATCGTACTGAATGGCTTGGAATTTGTCCGCACTCTAAAGATACGTCAATAACAATGTAACTTCGCACGACTGTCTTCAACATATCCGCAATGGGATGCCAATAATATAATGATGGAGGAAATTCAGTAAAAGAGGAGCCAAACATGGAAAACTGCATCAATATATATATATATATATATATATATATATATATATATATATATATATATATATATATATATATAGATAGATAGATAGATAGATAGATAGATAGATAGATAGATAGATAGATAGATAGATAGATAGATAGATAGATAGATAGATAGATAGATAGATAGATAGATAGATAGATAGATAGATAGATATAGATATGATAGATAGATAGATAGATAGATAGATAGATATAGATAGATAGACAGATAGATAGATAGATATTTACATATATATATGTAAATGCATATATGTATATATGCATAAATAGTTATTTACATATTATATGTATATAGTTATATGCTCATATATATATATTTATATATATATATATATATATATATATATTTATATATATATATATATATATATATCATTATATATATATATATATATATATATATATATATATCTATATTATATATATTTATATGTTCCAATCAATTTGACAATTGTATTTGATAAAACAAAATGTCATTGAACCATACTATAAGGCTCTAAGTGGGACCTGGTAAGTGCCATTTGGGAATGATTTACCAGCTAAGGTTTAAGGCACCGATCGTATGGCCAGAACGCCCTCCAGCTAATATCGCCCATCAATGATATTGCCAATTTGGATTATAGCTTCGTGTCTTGCGAGCATCTTACAATATTATCGGCTCTAATATAGCGATTTTGTGCATTGGTAATTACAAATGAGATGTGGCTTATTCGGCGGCGTATGTTTGGTACAAATGAATCCTTTACTTTGATCCTGGTCATGGTTTGAATATAGTACAGCATAATGGTTTAAATGAAATCGGTCTGACATGGTATCTACAATGCACGATGGATGTTAGTTCCACCTTTTTGCTGGATAGTTTTATAATCAAACAGACAGCCCGCATACTCCCTTGTGATTGAAAACATTTTACCGCAAACAATATGGCAACAGTACATTGTCATATACCGAGATAGTTCTTTGGGTTTTCGATGCGAGAAATAATTCATCTCGTCATGAAATTAATTGTTTCATTGACAAATTCTACGGTTTACCACGAATCTATCAACCGTTCGTGAACCAGCACAGTGTATCGACAAGGGATTTGGGTCTGCAGCATTCATTCTCACAGACCAGGCATCTATAAGCATTACGCGATGAATCTTGTTGTCGACTTCTCGGGATAAAAATCTGCCAATGGATCCAATATGCAAGCAGCACGGACCTATTATACCGCTTGTGAATACCCTCAGCTAAATAATTAACTGGGTTATCTACATTGTGAAGACCTCGTAGGATGTGTCATCTACTATTATGGCTTCAAAACGCTAATTACCCAATTAGAATTTCACAGTTAATTTGTTCAATAAGGGGAATTATGTATCTCAAATCACCCTCAATACACAAGACACAGCAGTGTATGGATTGATGACAATGAATATTACACCAATTGTATAACACATTCTGCTTATGGTGATATTGAACGACTATCAAGAAGATGTGCTGCACGACCGTGAAATGTCGTATTTCATGCTGGGTGATATAAATTGCACGGGGTCTAGCTGCTTTATGTCACTGGATTGATTGTAAATCCTTTGTGTAGGACATTATCCAATGCCGCTCATGTATTCTAAATAATGGTAACACATATATGAACGCTACGGGACTGTTGTCTTTTCAGGGATCAGTGTACCTGTTCATTTTGTTCCACTCGGTTGATACAATTACAAGGAAATGGCCCTGTCGGCACACCAAGTGAACTCTTGGCGGGTATATCAATACTGTATGTAGGTGCGTCACACGTACACATTAGTACCCAAATATTAGCGTTAAACACTCGGGCCGATGGGGTTGGATCGGTCATGTGTTACGACCAGTAAATGAAACGAAATGAAACATTGATGCTTCCCGCACCCTGTGATGGCTGAGGATGCCTGCGGTTCCTGGGTAGCACCTTAAATGCCATCTGTTACTTTTCACTGACGCATAAAAGTATTTCATTACCGACTGACGTCCAACGCATTACTATGTCGGTTATGAATGAATGGCTGACAAGTTACCTTGCACCTTATTGGAAAGTATGACATACAACAGGCGCACGGTATAAATGCACATCAATAAACATGCGCTGCAGTAATGAAGTTAACCAACAGAGACAACAACACCTTCCCATTACCTTAATCATAAGCATGAGGCTACATCAGTAACGCCACCTAACGCGCGGGTCGGTTGTGTACAGCTGGAAGGTCAGATTACTCAGGAGAGGTCATTTTACGTGAGTGAGGTGGGTTAACACAGGACACCGCCCATGTTTGATGCTATATATACTATGTTCTTTTCGGCTTTATTTGAGCCCATCTCGGCTTAGCAAGCTAGTGCAACTGAGAATACCTGAAGTACGCACATCCGATGGATGGCGTACAGTGACCTTCAGATCCTAATGATTTAGGATTGTGGTTAATTTGGGATTTGCATTAAAAGCAGAAACGTTGCGTGTATGTGATTCGTTGGTTTTCCTAAGTGAACGTTGAATCTTATTTGAAATCTTTGGAAAGGTTAGCATTCAATTCGTGAACATCGATTCACGGATTGGACATTCCACACTCCACACTGCCACTGACAGCACTGTGGTGTAAACATTAGTGACAATTTTTAACCAAAGCAATAATTAACCAATGCAATATTACAACTACCCATCATGAAGGGGGCGATCATCTTCATCCCGCAAAGTTTACTTCTAGGCCTAGTATGCGCCGCTTGTGTTGTCATGTCTAGGAAATATGACAATATTACTGACTTATTTATTCTACTATACCGCATGTAGCAAAAGCAGGTGGGGAATTTATCTTTGTGCTCGTAATCGACGTATAAATGACGGTAAGGGAACGACCACCGTGGTATCTCTTCCACAGTAATAAATCCTTCATTTGATATCTTGTAACATGCGTTATTCTACTAGGGCTCTCATATATTGGTCGCGTCTAACAGACACGATTAATTAATCGGCCGTTAACAACAGGAGAGAGTATGGTGGATAGCATAATCGTGGGCGAGATTCATAGCATTTTTGCTAGCTGGTGGACGACACATTTCCATAAGCTACCTTTAAATAAGAAGATATTTCATAACCGGCCCTTTGTAACCTACACAATATTGATTATAAAAGTCCAGCCCCGTTAACCCTGGACCTTATCGCTTACAATAGGGCGTGATTGACTTTCAAGCGAGTTCCTGGAGAACGAATCAATCACTTTTATCTTTATATCAGATCAACCTCCCGTGGATGCCGCACAATATGTAAACCAGACAACTGAGCGATTTCAGCCACTAACAATCATGGTTAGTCAATGTCAACTAATTGGCCAAGTCCGATTGTAATAATCGGAAATTGCTATATTTGCAATATACGAGCATCACTGTGCATGATAATTGACATACCATCAATGCAGACCATCAATGGGACAATGGGACCTGTTTAAACATTATTATATAACTATCACAGGATAAGTTGCACTATTTGTGACAGCATATGGGCAGGTCTTACACCTCAGTTTAAGCTAAAGACGGACCAATCCTTCATTTGGGCTCTTTTAGAGTCGCTCCTAGGATAACTTAATACCCATTTATTCTCGTTGATGATTGAAACATGGTTTAGACCACACTTAGCCTTTTGAGCAGCACCAGCTAGCGCCTCACACCTTTTCCTTAGCTGAGAACGGAGCGGCAAAACATAGTTTCACTATCCATCGCTCATATCTAACATATACCCTAATGTAGATTTCTTGTCACCAATGGCAGCTGTCGGATAAGCATCACAGTTTCAAACAGACTCGTTTGGCGTCTTGTGAACCCTACAAACACCGGACGGGTCTCTCTACTGCATGTTGGTGATCCTTTCATGGGACAGCGCAAACGTTGCGCTATATTTTGGTGATCCTTTCATTGGCTAACGCAAACATTGTGCTGCATTTTGGTGATCCTTTCATGGGCTAACGCAAACGTTGTGCTGCATTTTGGTGATCCTTTCATGGGCTAACGCAAACGTTGTGCTGCATTTTGGTGATCCTTTCATGGGCTAACGCAAACGTTTTGCTGCATTTTGGTGATCCTTTGAAAGGCCAGCGCATCCATTGTGCTACACTTTGGAGAGCCGATGATGGGCCAGCGCCATCTTATGCCACACAACTTACAGAATAACTTGCTACATCGTGTTCGTATCAACAGGTGAGGAAGACTGTTGATTGATGCCGTTTTGATTGCTTCATCACTCAGTGTAATTATCTGCAAAACGCCGACGCCAGTGATGATAAATGTCAACATTTGTTTGGCATCCTACTATACATTTGCATGTGACTTATTTGCTTAAACTGGCTGATAGAGTCACTAATTGTGATTTGTTTGCAGGACCTTCTACCAAGGAGCAAACCCGGATCACACAAACAAATTGCAAATGCCTATTCAAGAGACAACCTGTTTGACTTGCTATAACTATCACATTTTCTTTGTTCACAACCAGCATTTTTAAACACTGTTGATTTTGTGGACTCGGCGGCTTTTGTCACACTGAATAATCCGGGGATAAGCAGTAAACCATGCAGTCGACAATCATGAGACTTACCACTTAGTGTTCGCAAAACAATATCAACTCCCAGTGTACACACTTACACTCGACCGTTGATAACAGTTGCAGCCACAAGCAGCCGGCCACAATTATGCAAGTGTTGATGCAGACCAGACAACTATCGGCTGTATAAGCGTTCTTGGCTCATAAACGATCAAAACCAGGGTCAAAGTGCAAAATGAACGACTGACTGTCGAACATTAATTCCAAAACAACGCTTACTCGAAATATCGTGTTTTGTTCTTTATTTCAAATACCCGGTTGAGTATAAACCGCTCCATGGTCTATGAGGTGTTTGTGTCAGCATGTCGAGTTCCAAGCATGTTTTGGTGCTTCCCATTAGGTCTGATGATGGAGAGTACCAATGCCAATGATAGTGTTAGATCCTCGCAAGACACGACGTTATCCAAATTGGCAATATCATTGATGGGCGATATTAGCTGGAAGTCGATTTGGCCATACTAACTTCTTTTTAGGTTTTTAAATATACTTGGTACCAAGGTCCAGGCAATCACCCTTTTATAAAGTGAATTGAAAACTGATTGGAACATCAAATTATAAAATCAGTTCAATGCCGCTTAGACATATGTGCCTGGCATACTTGTGACATTAGCAAAGTCAACAAGGGCACCGATTTGCAAGGGCATTCAACCATAAATGCTTATCAGAGAAAATGGAGTCTTAAACCTAAGCTGGTTCACATCCCCGACCTCGCCACTAGCACTTCCATGCACCTCCCACACCTTGTATTATCATCTGACGCCCCCCCCCCCCACCCCCTCCCGCTCCTCATACAAATTGTATCAAATTATCTTGTCAATAGTTCAGGAAAATGACAGAATGCAATATTGCAGGATTGTGTGGCTATTTATTAGGTAATACTGCCCAGTCCTGTCAGGGCTTATTGCTTTTTCACTACCCAGTCCTGTCAGGGCTTATTGCTTTTTCACTACTTACCACGCTTGGCTGTATCATCCGACCATCACTACATCCTATAACATCCTTTAATACTCGCCTGCTCCTAATATGTGCAAACACAGCAACCATCTCGGCGCCCCTGAATTCAATCTAACACTGCCAACGCGCCAACAAGCAAACCTTCCAGATTAAATAACGTATCGTGGCACCTGCTCCTTTATATCAGCAACCCATTTTTGGTTCACATCTGCACACGTCTACGACATGCCATGGCCAGCCATTGAAGGTTCCTATAAAAAGGCGGCCACAGAGACAGGATTCATGGATGTTGTGCCCGCTATATGTTGTTATGATTAAGCAGTTTTCTTGGATCACCTTCAATAATTATATTCATAGATAATGCATGTCTCATTAAACTGCTAATTCGCCCCAATATGTTTGTTCACTGTGATTCATCAAATAACATGACCAACCCATTGATCACTTACACCATTACAGTAACTATGTTGTCCCTCGAAGGGACACATTGTTTTCTTGCGCACTTATTGCTGGACTGAACAGCAATATACGTAATTCTCGTGTGATGAAGCGGCTAATTCCGCCATGATACTTCATCCCCAGGATCTCAATTCAGCGCTATTTGATAGGAGATATATTGTTTTATTGTGTTACTGAGTCATATTCCTCGACTTGATTGACCGAATGAATAGCCTTGATACCAGCTCAAATGTGGATTTAGTAAACAATAAGAAAGCCAATTAATAAGGATAAGCATTCGAACTGAGTATACAGAAACAAATCCTTTATCATAGATTGATCAAAATCATTCCCTTCCGTAGATCCACAATATCGCACTCAACCAACACAGGCTGCAAATCTCAACAATCCCCTGCAATATATCATCAAACATCTGATGCCATTAGTTGTATATAATGGGAGGTACGACATTCATCTTATGTCGGATATATTTTGATACGGACGATGTCACATTGAAGATATAGTACCATTTTCCTTCACTAAATACTAAATTTGTGTCTTAACTTCACCAAAAAGGAATTATCAATCACGTTTCTGTCCCTATTTAAAATGATCTATATCACAGTCATATGGATCAATTCCCACGACCTGACTACCACAAGCTACGCATACAAAGACTGCCCATTTACACGAAACTACTATGAGATCGCATGATATCAAGTGAGGATCAATAAACCAGAAATTGTGATACTGAATGAGTTTCTTTCGTAGCGGATAAGACCTTACATCTACTTCAAGGTGACTAGCTGTAATTATGCCTGTTCACTCCTGACAGCAATGAAATATATATTTCAGTTGACACCAAGTAGCTGGTCGTGGAATTAAACCGCATCCCTATCTACGGCATTGTTGTACCTCCTCCACAGTACCAATCGACCCTTTTGATAAGGATCGGGAGCATCTTGCCATCTGCATACGCGAGTGACCAAAGACAACAATACATCCACAAGTATCGTTTTACCTAATGATAAATCAGTTAGAGAGAAAGGTGTTCAGCTTAATAATAAACATGTAGGTTATGATATTTTAGGCTTAGTTAGGCTGCCAAATTACGCTAGCTGTGTAACGTGGCAAGTTCCGTGGGTCAACTTGCATGATGATGAAACACAATAGCAGCGAAAGTATTTGGATTGGCGTAAGCTGACAGCGCTTTACCAACGGGAATATGGTGTGATAGTAAAACAAAACAGCAGAAATATGATGCGATTATAGAGAATCCTAGAAAGAATATGATGTGATAATAGAAAACCCCAAACATGCATCGATCATCATGTACGTAAAGATGGCTCTTTAGTATATATGACGGAACAATGGCTTGCATTATTTCTTTTGTTGGTTCAAGATATATTGCAAAACTATGGTTCTGTGCTGCCGACTTAAGATGTATTACCACTTTTTTGTGGGTGTGCGTAATGTGATGATGCGCCGACCAACATATTGTTCAATGGTGTCACAGCACACAAACAATGGTTTGAAATATGCTCAATAATCTGATGTTCATTTTTAACTCATAAAAGGATTTTATTTCATATTAAAGTTTACATCGAGTAAAACATGGATAGACCTTCTCAAGGTAACGACACACCACTTTAATAGAGATCACGGATCTGCTATTCGCCCGGCATCTGATGCGCATATATCATGTAGTCGCAGGTGTAATTAGCACGCTAAGTCAACAAGAGTGAATTTGTCAGGTCCTCATAATCATCGCTCCACTACTACACGCGAAGAGACAAATTCATTTTTTCATCATACGGGAATGCACTGCGGAGTGAGTCAACGTTCCAGGCAGAGGGTAATCTCACGTGACATGGCTATCCTGATATAGAGCATTAACTTAACCACATACTGGCGCGTGTTGTGGCTAAACTGACGTGACTGCGTACTCGTTATTAATAGATAATGCGTGTGTTCGGCTGTATGTGTCGGTTATCTTGTATATTGGATGATATGAGGCAATCCCAGAGATTGTTAAACCAGCAACATACAAACAGGATGGATCTGTGAGTGTATCCCGTGCACCAGTTGTATATCACATTTAATGGCGCTGTATTATCTTTTGGAATGACTAAATTCTATAAGCAAAGCGTCTTTCTTACATATATATACATTTTGTTTGTGTTGTAGCTCAGTAAACTGTTATATTGCTCGGCGTCGAAACACGATGGGATAAGATATATATTCGTAAGTCTCAAAAGAATCTTGGTTTGTTAAAGTGTGCAGCTGTCTTCGAAGTTTTGAGTCTTCACAACTGTAAAGCTGAACAAAACATACAGAGCAATCGAAACTTTATCTTATCCAGGTAACAGTTTGGAGGTTTGTAAGTTACGACTCTGGACTACAGAGATGGATAGTCCATCCGCTAGTTGCCACAAGCCAGTCTGATAAGGTCTAGGGAGTCGTAAATCTTACAACATGCTACAATGGTGTGTTGCATAACTGACGTCGCTGACGTCATTACATACTGGCGTATATTGGTGCTTAACTGACGTGGCGGTATACTTGTCGGTAATGGATATTGATATCATCCTCCATCACAGGGCAATGTACTGTGGAAATCATTCCTTCCTTAGCTCAACTATATTGTCCACTAGGACATCTGTTATTCCTTATAAACATCTGATATATGTCATCTAACAGCCGATGCCCTCTGTCATGTATAATGGGAGAAGGTAGGACAGCAACTTAGAGGAATTGTCACAACTAAACCCATTACGTAACAAGTCCTTTGAAGGCCCAGAACATTCCCATCCACCACCCCAAACCCCATATTCCCAATGAATCAACAAGCTGGAGCAACATTTCAGGTAACTGCCTTACGATTCGTTGATGTGAAAGGAAATACTGCAATATTGAGAAGACGCAATAGCACGGGACAATAACTGGATGTAGTGATTGACAGCTTAAGTCGGTCTTGTTAGTAGTGTGTTGAACGTCCAGACACAATGCTAATGTAACGCGTGTTGTCATCGCTTTCATGTATTTGTATGTAATCCAATATACATACTGCAGCTTTCTATTTATACAAGCCGCCGAGGCATGGCTGTTTTTTAACGTAGTTTGATGAATCAAGTGATGACTGCAGCAAATCGGATAGGCTGTTTTTTAATGCTTTACTGTCTGCGCGTCAGTAACAAGCTAATGAAGCAATCAGTAAAACCAATATGGGACATTAGAGAGCACAAAACTAAGCCGCCGATGCATAGCGATGTCGGTGGACAATGCAATACAAGGCGTTGAGTGAGGCTTATTACAGCCAGGCGATTATATAATTATATCATATGGTTTACATGAGTGAATGTGTGAAACGATGAAGTCTTTGAGAGTCTTTCGAGAGCCCAGCACTGGCTTTTAATACCGCTAATGAGAAATTGTAATCACTGTCGATGACACGGACCTAATAGCCAGTGGCATGGTTCAATGCAACATTTGCAAGTGAATCGAGGAATTATATCAAACCCCGCCAGTCTGTTTTCATTAACGAAATGCACAATCACACTTTAATACGGGGTGCGGTGTTGCAAGTAAGGAGTTCCCTTTCGCCATTTATAACAATAACAGGATGGCCCACAGTAACCATCAGATTGTCGAATAAGGTTCGGGAGGTCGTAAATCTCCCGCCACCTGTTGTACCTGGTGCAGGTAATCGCGTGTATATATTTTATTTATATATATATATATATATATATATATATATATATATATATATATATATATATATATATATATATATATATATATATATATATATATATATATATATATATATATATATATATATATATATATATATATATATATCATCGTGGTCATTGCGGCCTGATGTAACTGCCGTCATCTTCGCTCCCGTCGACTTACTCAACGCACGCTGGCTTTATTCCTCTCAAGACCTCCGTTTTGTCGGAGCAACCTATTCGACGTCCCTGACGCGCGATGTGCCATCATCCGCTTTGCCATTCATTATCAACAACAGCCTATGTGGTTTGTTTAAGTGAGAAACAAAAGTGAGTGGTCATAACCATTTCAAATCAAACAATACCCCTTCTCGCTGCCCCACTGGAGTAATTGAGATAAACTACGAACTGCTCTCAATTAGCAGCGGACCTCATCAGGCTAATTGATGCCCTACCTTCTACATGTCATGGCCAGCGCCTTTCCCGGGTAATTGAATGTTCCCGCGAACCATCTGTCATACACACCTGGTATGTCGAGTGCGTGGCTGTAAGATCGTGGGAATCGTGCTGACACTTATTGCATAACATGCAGCATGACCTGGCCGGGATATCTGGCACAATGCGATCAGTAATTATTCCTGTGACATCCGTTGTGCATCGTTCGTATCATAATAGATGGGTTATGCGTGGATGAGAGTATTAAGTAACCAACGCGGAGCCTGATTCACGTTCACAATTCTTTTGCGTCTTAATCTTGACTGGGATCATGTCGTTGCAGTCGTAGAAAGATGCAGATTGCAAAAGCAATCACCAGCTACCGATATGCAATAATATGTCAATAGATTTGATGCCCAATGCAGCCTTACTGATCTGTAAGAATCGGCAGCTATTGGTGCTATAATCGAGTACTGGGCAATATCAGCGGTTGGCGACATAAGATAGCTGTTTTATTGGCTGGGTGTCGCATATTACCTTCACTCAGACGTGACAATAAATAATAAATATATATATATATATATATATAGAGGAGTATATATATATAGATATATATATATATATATATATATATATATATATATATATATATATATATATAGATATATATCTATCTATATATATATATATATATATATATCTCTATATATATATATATTATATATATCTATATATATAGTATATATATATATTTCTATCTATATTTCTCTATCTCTATATATCTATCTCTATCTATATATATATATATCTATATATATATATATATATATATATATATATATATATATATATATACGTGGTAGGTTGCGGCATATTTGCAACAGCAACTAATATGTATTATATAACCATTTTGCTTGAAGTCCAACGCTGATGAATTGATCCATATCGGCCAATAGCATTGTCAAACGCTGGCAGTTCCCAGCTTTATGATGGTGTGCCAGGCAGTACAAGCGAGGAGCGATGCACGAAAAAGGGTGTGTCAGCTCAAGCAACAAAAAAGCTGAGGTTTTTTATAGTGAGACATTGGAACATTTTGGTTGAGGACCACGCGACCTATGATCCAATTGGGTTAACAAGAGCTATCCATCACCTCATCCTACTTCCTGTGGTACGCCTGGCTAGGGAGCTTCAGCCTTGCATTGACAATATCAATAAAACAATCGCAAAATGTTATTGATAATTTTGTCCAAATTTGCCGACTTGCCATATAGTTTTTGGGGATAATATGGCTTCCAATGACCAGTTGTTTGGAAATATCACGAATCTAACATCAGCTAACACGTAAGCAGTTAGAGCAAAATGTCAGGAGTCAAAAGGTTATCCAGTCGATACTCTAAAGATGGTTGCTATACTATGGCAGCAATAGAGATAATATAGCTGATATAACAAGCCTGGTGGACAACCCTTCTATGGGAACCTTCAATACACTGAACTCACAATCTTAGCTTGCTATGCCATGTCATTTATCAGCTCACAAGTGCGCTTTATGAAAACTGCTGCCTTAGGGAAAGTTGCCATGGTATTTCCCATGATCTAACAATGTCGCGGAATGGCGTGATAGTAATGCATTGCAAGCAAACAAAACGTTATAATTCATTACAATGACAGGCCTTTGAGTGGGTTTTTTAACGTTGCAATGGACCTCCCCCACCAGCTCTATAAAAAGGACATGTGGAACCTAGCTTCTAACTAAATAAATAGCAACTAGGAAGTTTTGAAAATCCCGAAGTGGCATTTATTTTGTTTGTTTCCTACACAAGTGTCTCGTGGTGTTTGCACTTTGACGTGAATAATGGTGTATGGGGGCACGCAATTCGCGTCATAATGTTCTACGATAATTGCTCCACTGCGAACTTATCATCACATTCGACTTCTCTGTCGCAATCAGTGGCAATTGTTTATTTGGGTTTTGTTTATGTCTGGTCTGTGCATGTTTCAATTTGATCATTTGCAGCATCCCACATAACGCTTGATACACATCAATCACAGTTCCATGCTTTAAGGTGTCCAATTTTGGGTAAAACTGTGGCTGTAATTGGTGGGATTTACTAATAGTTTTTCAGCTCAGCCCACGGGCATTGTCTCTTACATATATTATGAATGTTGTAAGGATTGACAAATAGCCAGATATAGTGTAAATGCGTTCTTGATCTTAACATTGTGATTTATGTGGTATTCGTTATCAACAAGGGTACAATTGCGGTTGTGTAAATGCTGTAGCTAAGGTTATGGTGAATTTGTAGCCATGAGATATGAAGTGTTTTGATGCGTAATTTGTAGATATTTACCATGTTGATGTTTCTGCCTGCTATCATTTCAAAGGCATAAGTCTGTTATAATGTGGTTATGTATGTTAGGAAAGCATAAAAGGATTTCCTGTTGCTGGTAGTTGATGTCCAAATGACTGCCGTTTTTTATCACACAATGTAGCTCCCCATTTTGCCAATAGCCTTTGTGTAGGATACTAAAGCCTGTTGTTGGTGAGCGGGTTTTTTGGTGTTCTATTCCAAGTGGGCACTTGTGTTATCATCAGGGTAGGTGCCTAATAAACCCGGGTAATGCTAGTCTGCGTCTATATACAATTTTGTATTTTCCATTGGCTTAAGCGTAAGTGCAAACAACTCGAATAAACCTATGTGGGTTATGGCGATTTCGTACTCACAGCAGTGTGGTTGAGTACCATTAAACTCGTACTGTGCCTGGTGAGACAGTGATATTGTAACAAACAGATGCGCATACAGGTACATTGATGCCAAAATTTCGGATGTTGTTTGCGAGGTTGGTTGTTTTCCATTATTGATCTGGAAATATTTAACACCGTATTCCTTAGGGAAGACATGGTGGAATCTATGTAAGATTTCACTGGGTGAAATAAAGGTACGCCGTATGATTTGCCCGACATATAGCGGTGAAGTTCACTATCTTATCACTCCCATAAAATCATATTACCCTAAAAGATTCCTTATCTGTCACAACCGCCGGTGCTGAACAATGTCCATTCATCTGTTTACTCCGGCTTGTTGTGTATGGCAGATGATGAATGTATTGGACGAATCAATCTTTTCACGAGATTCACCATTTCGCCATTAAAACAAACCAAAAAGGTAATCTGTTTAACCTGTTATCAAACTGCTGGTAATCTGTATGATAGCGTGGTGTTCCATCAGACATATAGCTATTTATCTGGCCCTGTGTCACTGACACCACTGAACTACAAGGCATAATACTACTCCTTCTGCTTTACAAAGCGTTCATTTTATGGTTTCAAAATATTGTCATCAGTGGCACAGTTGGGGTATATGAATTCATTACAACTCAAAAAGCTCACTATTGCTTTCCTTGCCCTACTCAGCACTGATCCGTACGGTGTAAGTTCCTGGCGTTGTATTTCACGTCTTGGTTGAATGCGATTAGCATGTTAATTTAATCATTTCCTGAAAGAGCCACCATCACCACAGGTAGGCCGGACATCACTACATCCCATTGTACTCACCTGGCAATGCATATGGAACCGCTCCACCCAATCACAATCCAACCTCCGTTGGGAAGGGCGGGGGTGTCGGTTGAGACACAATGATAAATGGTCAAGGAAGCAATTTTATGCTTCAGTGTGCTGCTATCTCGCGGTCTCAATATTAATTCCACTATCTTTGCATCTTTTTCGATGCTACAGCAGCCTTTTCTGGTCCACTGGTCCGCTCCACTTAAACTATTCCCTTGACATCGACGATTCCCATGACGGAGATGCAGATTTGGTATGTCGAGCGTGCGGCTGTTAGATCAATGGCATGTCTCCATATCACTGTCACAGCTTATCACATTATCCAAGCTTGAGAGCAGCTGCACATCATCCAAATATCCGGGTCGTGTGGCAGGGGTACAAAAGGGGGGGGGGATATTTGGTATTTATTATACAACGCATTAATCTTACCTAATACATATTACCGAGGTGGTTGTAACATTTTACATACTCAACTCAGATATTGAAAGTAGTTATGCGTTATCAACGCCCATGAAAACCCTGCATGACTGGGGTCAAGTCAATGCATTATGTTACTACGCGAGCCATCTAGAACTGTGATGTAATGGATGACCAGAGCATAGCGACAGTTTGGATCAATAGTGCCCTGCTAATTTCAGTGTTGCTCAGTGAAATGGGTCACAACAAGACGGGTAAAGCTTTTTTTACGTATGTGTGTTATAGCCCTGGGGTTCTACAGTGTGCAGATGTCCTCGACTTCGTGAGTCTCCTGAACAGCAGATCCGACATATTCAAAAGAAATATCAGCTAATGAAACGAGCATTTTGAATGCCAAACAAGGAGGAGCCGCGTTCGTTACTTAAATGACACACACCGGTCACTTCTGTTAAATCGCATTTACAAACATTTTGATGTCATTTGACGATACGGTGGCAACATATGACATGCATAGTTGCGCAAACGTGGGATAACAATGTACTTTGGAGCATTCGTATGATCACCAGTACCAAAGAAACTTGTCAGATTGTAACCACATTGCTTCAGCTAACGATAAGGTAGGTATTAGCAACTTATGTAGCTGAAATTACTATATTAAAGCTAATTAGGGTGATGTCTGTTCTAGGCGATGTGATATAGTAATTGGGAATATAAGCGATAGGACATATTAGCAATATGTCGAACTAGCTGGATGATGCCTATTATCCTCTATCAGGTTAAGAAGTATAATAGGTACTGTACACGCATATAAGGTCAGTTGGACCTGATTGAGGTTCAGGTAATCTCAATTTCATAGTCACAGATTTATTATAGTATCATATTATTAAATGAGACTAACATTCGTTTGCAGCTTCGCTTAGTATTTTATATGACCAATGCATCTTAATTTGCACATTAAAACTAATTACACCACTCAGATGGTGTCTGTCTTTGGCGCTGTGATTGAGTAATTGGCAATATCAGCGATAGGAGATATAAGCTGTAGGTCGTGTTAGCTGGGATGAGCCTGTTATCCTCAATCAGGTTAAGTAATATTTTGAGTTCTCTGGAGGAAAAAAGAGCCCATTGAAGTTACAGTAATCTCAATTTCATTGTTACGGTTTTATTAGAATATCATATCATTACTTTTGTAGCTTTGCTTAGCATTGTATTTTACCACGCTAAGCTCAAACCAAGGTTATGAGTAGCAGTGGCTTGTCAACCATCACAACTGATCACAATATTACGTCTTCAATCTTGACCCGTCACTTGACTTCTCCCATTAGCCCCTACACTACCCGACCCTTCCCATTGCACCCGCTGGCACATTATGACACCCATGCATCAAAGCGCCCCTCGTTGCTTATTCACATTTCACACCAGGTACTCGTGTTTGAGTGCCATTCATTTAATAAGTCTGTCTTCAGAGTCACTTCTGTTAAAGAAAAGATGGTACTCTGAATACATTCAGTGGATAATTATCATCATCGCGGATATGTAATACATGATACACGAGTGGTATTGTAGTAAAGTGAGTGTGCATCTGGATGCATGAGCAGTACCAACTACTATGAGTTACATACTAAACGATAAAACTGTGGCGCCTCTGATCTCTAATTGTACTTGAGTCAAATACTGAACCAATGTACCACGTTAAAATTATCGAATGGCTAGAAGAAAGGCACTTTGCGTACTACCTCTCTAACTTTACTTCACCGCTCATCGCAAATCGGTATACTGGATGCCAATTTAACTTCATCCCTGCTAAAACTGCAGATTACCCCTCTCAGAACATGTGGCACATATATAGCATTGCAAATTGTCTTTCACCATATCAGGCATGAGCTATATTTCCTACTGTGTTATATAGCGACAAAAAGGTGCATTGTACTACTCTGTGTATTTTATCGTGTTAGATAAATATTGCATATAATATTGCTAGCTAGATCATTTGGAAGAGAAAATTATGTTATCCCAACGTATTTATTAATTTTGGTGATTGTATTTGAAGGCGCTAAGTCAATAACTGAATTTATGGCCGCTCTTTAATGTTTTATAACCCGACAATGCAGCACTCTTCACTCATCAACAATAATGATTGTTCCAGGAACTTTGAGTCCATAGCTACATGTTATTAAATATAAGCCGCTTCAACAACACATGAGCAGGACACTGTTGTCTTTGTGTAGGTATAAGACCCCCCCCCCCCCCCCCACACCCATTATCTACCAAGCTATAGGTGGTGGTATACAACTTCCAGATACAGTAAGCACCTAATGAGATTATGGAATATAAAACTGGTCGCATAATTTATGTAAATGGCGCTCAGTTCAACTGTATTAGACATTCAAGATATTAGCGCTTTATTATTTGTAAAAAGCCAGATCGTCTGAGCAAGATAAACGCTAAGAAAGATGATAAATAAGGATTAGTATTCGACATATGAGTTGCGTATATAGCACTTATCCTGGCGCTGACAGTATCCTTTATCGCAGGGCGATGTACTGCGGTAATCATTCCTTCTTTATCACAACTATATCGTTCACCAGGGAAGCAAGATGGAAATCCGACTAAGCCTCTGATATATGTCTCGTACTGCTGGTGTTTCCGTCATGTATGATGGGAGAAGGTAGAACTGCAACACAGAGGAAGTGTGACAACCACAGCCATTAGTGTTTATGGCAGCCTGTTTATCTTAGCCAGGGAATCAAGGTAGCCACGCTACAGAAATGCCAAAACGCCAACTAAAAACTGAACGCTGTTGTAAAGCCCGCAATTTAAACTCACCACTCCCAAAAATGCCCGACCAATTAAGCTAACTACGCCCATGGTTCGAATCAACATAGTTCGCTGTTATATATAGGAAGGCGTCACAACTATGACAGACCTCGTTACGTGATACGCTAGCAATAACTTGTTTCATGGAAACTGGCTCTTTGACAACTCGCTATCGCGTTCTCATGTTGTAAACGCCCACAGGAGAATGTGGAGAGGTTTTAGTGCGACTGACTGAGAAGCGGAATGTCTAGCAGCAACATGCGCCATGCTTTGAAGAGGTACTAATGAAGAGTACTGACGGTACATAATAAAGGATCATGTACTTCATGGTGTGTAGTGCTAATAACGTCCGTTTCGACCTAACCACTATCACTCATCATATAAGCGCGTGTATCCCGGATGTAGATTTATGGAAGCAATGTTTTGTCTTCTCTTATTGGTTTGGGAAATATTGTAACAATACCTCTGCACAATGCAAGCACATGCTGTATTACTTCGCATCCTTCAACGTCCGTTTCCCCTTGTGGCGCTAGCATTTACAATTGAATTACCATTTGCTAGTGAGTACGGTCGACCATTACATTACCACTGTCGATGATAGTGACCTTATTGTCAGTAGCAATGTGTATTTGCTTGACGTTCTGCCAATGGAGTGTACAATATACATTTTATAAAATACAGCTGAATTGATGCATAAGACCAAGCAGCTGTCAGTGTTATGATCAAGCAATGGGCAATGTCAACGATTGGCGATATATGATGGAATTGTCGCTGGCTGGGTGACGTATATTACCTTCACTAAGACGTGATGATATATATATATACCAAGCTTCTCCAAACTCTTGGGTTTTCATTCGTATTTCACTGAGCTATCATAGATAATCTAGGAACCCATGTATTCGTTTCAATAAATTCCGTAGGCGTCGTCAATTGGTATATGTGAATTCAGTGTGGGTTATATAAATGGCCAATTATTATATTCCTTCCTCTAAAATGCCATTTCCGTTGTAGAAATGATGCTTTGTTAACTGAATACAATATCCTCTATAGCAGTGACAAGATACCATAGAGTGATGAGTGATGTTAACCCAGCGTGTTTGTGCATCTGTTTGACCATGGTATGTCCCACCAAGCTGTCACTTGCTATAATCAGGCATTCAAGGCTGACATGACTTCGTCTAACCTTCGTTTGCTATGGTCCACGACGAGAAACAGCTGGTTTGATATTCTGGTAACTTGGTGATAAATTCATCAACATCTAAATAAGTATAAGTCAAGACTAGCCTACAGGTTCAGCCCGCGGATCTCACCTGTTTGCATTGCCTTTTCTACGAGACTCTCCGTCGCTTAGTTTGACTTTCATCGACTCTAACGTGGCTAATGAGAGTCGGTATAGCTTCAATTCACCTTATTTTGGTTGCGATACCCTTTTAAAATATTGAAATTTGGACAAATGGAATAAAACAAATCGTATTTCACCTTTAACATGGTGTATAATGACATAGGTTATTGGTATGTAACTGACGCATATTGCGACAGCCATCAATTCGTAATATATAACCATTATACTTGATGCCCAACACAGATGAATTGGTCCATTCCGGCCAATAACATTGTCAAATGTCGGCAGTTCCCAGCTTTATGATGGAGTGACAGGCAATACAAGCATGGGTTGATGTAAGAAAAGGGCATGGCAGCTCAGGCAACAAAAAGCTGGCATATTGTTGATAGTGAGCCCGTTTGAACAATTTTGGCTGAAGACCGCGCGATCCGATTGGGTTAAAAAGTGCATGACAAAATCGAACATTTTAAAGTTGAACATTCGACATAAGTGCTTCAATCGTTTCGAAAATGATTGCAAAAGTAACTTCAGCCTCGCATTGCCAATAATAATACAGCCATTGCAAAATATTATCGATAAGCCGATTTGCAGATTTGCCATAAGATTTGCTTATATGGCTTCCAATAACCAGTTATTTGGAAATATTAGAAATTGAGTATCATCTATCACGAAGGCTCCAGATTAAAATGTCAGGAGTCAAAAGGTTATCCAATCTATACCAATTACGTTCAGGATGGTTGTTGTAATATGGCAGTAGAGAATATAGCTGATATGACAAGCCTGGTGGACAACCCTTATATGGGAACCTTCATTACACTGAAGTAACAATATTAGCTTGCCAAGCCATGTCTTTTATCAGCTCACAAGTGCGCTATATAAGGGCTGCTGCTATATGCACGGTGCAATGATATTTACAAAGATATGAAGATGCAGCAGAATAGCGTGATAACAATGCATTACTAGAATAAGAAGCTGCAATTCACACCAATGACCTGCTTTTGAGTACTTTACTGAGGTTGCTTAGTAGATGGTGATGAGGTTGAGCGGCTTTTGCAGATGCTAGTTTGAGGAACATTGTGAATTTAACACACAGCCCGAATGATGTGGGGGATTTTTGGTTGACAAATCTATGGACCACACAGGTCACAATTATAGAGCGCAAAAAAAGATAATATATGAGGATAAGTATTTAATAATTGACTTGAGTATATAGCATTGACATTATCCTTTTTAACTGGGCAATTTAATGCAGAAATCATTCCCTTCGTTAGCTCCACAATATTGTCTATCAAGAAGCAGGAAATCTCGACCAAGCCTCATGGCAGCTGGTATCCTAGCGATGTTCTATGTCATCAAATTGGTATGCGTGAAGAAATAACTGTGTTCATGGGAGTTATTGAGAGGACGATAACGGCACGAGAGCATCATCGGATGCAGTGATGGCAGCTTATGTACGCAATTTGTTGGTGTAGAGGATGAACGTAACGCGTGTGTGGAAGAGAATAATCTGTCAGATAAGTCTGGAACCTAGATCTGGATTAAAGGGTAGTCTATGCCACGTGGAGCTGTTCTATAAACGTCCCAATTTATTCCCGGTCGATAGACACCATACAGCACACCAATTTTGGTGTGCCAACAAACCCTATACTTACCCAGTGGAGCGGTAGTTTGATAGGTTATCATCGTTTTCCTGTTTCCGCATGAGGTCGCAATTTTCTCAGAGATCTACCGATGAAGGACAGCAGATAGGCACGTAGCAATTGACGTTAACTGACCTTGTTTTTTTATACACATAGCGGGTCAATGGAGCTGTTTTATGTTCATCAGAATTGTGATATAGGTACCGATTGGGAGGTGTTATTAGCTGAAAGCCCAATAACCTGTTGTATACCAGGGATGCCTGGAATCTAGCCTAGATATTTGGCGCTCAGACTACCTTGTGAGAGTTCGCCAATGTATAATCAACCGTTGAGGAGTCGTGTGGATGACGGAGAAGGAATGTTAGGGACAATTCAACCCTCTCACGAGATTTAATGGCATCGTATGCGAATGAACAAGAGTGGATTTATCAGGTAATATATTGTACAACACCAACGGAAAGAAGCACAATGTTTACCGTCACGTAGTGTTCTGTGGCATGGAGGGCAGTATTGTGTAACCTGATTAATTCATTGCTCAAGTGACAACGCAACAAAGTGTTCTGTAGAGAATAGAACAAAGGTTAAACCGTATGTCAATAGCCGATTGGAAGTTATGTATATACACAGTAATTGTGAAAGGATCTATTGACCCGGCATAACACAAAACAATCCACAAGCAAATTCAATAGCCTACTCTTCTTCGGCATCAATTATGTACAAAGCATGGAAACCGCCAGCCCTTGATGCCGCCATTTGTAAGCACCAGGAATGGTCCATCCCACCATTCTGCATCATATTGTCCCAGTTGCTGGTATAAGTACCAGTGTGTACTTCCAATATTACGCTTATAACAAATAATCTCAAAAGACTATTTGTCAAAAAGAACCAAGCTGATGGGCTTAATATCAAAGCAGAAACTCCCTATACTCACGCGTCTACTTGTGAGAAAACACGTCATCATGTAGTGCCTTATGTAATTATATAATATACAGACACTCGAACGGCCACAACATCGGTCATAGCGTTCTGCCATGCGATTCAACCAGAGCCATCAGTTAGATGAACCTTTGGCGTCACGTCGCTTTCTACATCTAGGTAATATCCTGATGGTTATGGATGACTATACTGGTGACCCCTGGATAGCACCTGTGTTCCCTGCTGCCCACGCCGGGTCGTGCAGTCACATTAGCTAGTATGTCAAGAATAAAGTAGGTGTACTAAGGTATTATGAGGACAAACATATGTTTGCAGTGATAAATGGACATCTGGCTGATATATACCGATGTGTTCCATGCTCTATATAAGAATAATGTTAGCAATTGCAACAGGATAAATCAAGTCGTTAAAGAAAACCAATACGTTATGCCATATCAGCCACCGCGAAATATTATAGAAGAATTTATATAGACAAGCAAGATTCATGGTATCAAATTTGTGTTGCTCAGTAGCACTAAAAGGACAGCTAATACATACACAAGGCAGCAAGAACCATCTGTTAGCGAACAGCACATGGTCACCATGCGGCAATAAGTGGCATATGTCAGTCACCTTGTGTTAGTAAAGGCCACTGACGACGTTAATTCTGAGGTGGGATTGATTTACAAGGACACAGTACACCAATGGTGAGAGGATCAATATACGATAAGTATAGCTCTCGTCATCTTGGGCGGCTACTGCACTTCCTCCGCATCAATTACACCTGCGATTACCTGAGCCACTTACATCAGGTGGCGGTGTATACCTGCTGGTCCTTATCAGAAGCACTGCATGTAACTATGCGTAAAAACAATACACTTAGAAGCAACTTCTAGCTGATTAATGCTATTTCTAGTCTGTCATGTATTTTCTGCTACAATTGTCCGTATCCGTATACTGGGGTGTCTTATGAATTGATTTAACGAAGGAACAAACTGGAGAATAATCCAAATGATTAATTCAATAGTCCTGTGATATCAATTATTTCTCTCGCTGCACACATATACTAAGTTATTCTTAGCTAGTGTTAGGCCGTGCATTGAGGTTATTGCCTCACAGCAGATGCCTTTCGTTAGTGGTCAAGTAATGGCGTATTAATTGGACTAAACTGATTACCAGCGTCATGAGGAGTTGCTTTCATGTCTTTGTGACGCTCTCATATTGTGGGACATAGCGAACTAAAAGCTGATTAAGCCGAGGAGCTCAATAACAACCTAACCTTGATACGATTTGCCTGTTAAAATATGGCTATAGGAAGATGCTACGGCAGCATAAATGTACCTTGTGTACTTGCTGTTACCATTGTAACACGAGAAGCAGGCGATACAACCAGAATTCACAAATACCAAAGCGAGAGATCAATATGTGTTGTGGTAAAATTGGAGATGAAAGCCCTATAACCAGTGCATAAAGTTACATATGTGTAGCATTGCCGAAATGGGACAAATGAATTGTCTATAGCAAAGCAAAAATAGTGCCCTGAGATTATTCCACATTTGCCACTGGAATCCCCTGTTCATTCTTTCAAGATATTTAGTCATTGCGTAATGCATTGAAGGTGGTATGTTGGTGTCCCGTCGGTGGTGAGGCTTTATAGCAGGCCCCGCTGAGCCTACTACACCAGCGACACGGTCTCATGTCTTCAGGGAATCTTTGTTGTTCACTACGCACAACGCTAGTCATGGCCATAGCGGCCTGATGTATCTGCCATCGCCTTCTCTCCCGTCGACTTCCTCCAGGCGCACTTGCTGGCCTTCACTACATCCCATTAAGCTCCCTCCTAATATCGCCCTCTCCATACCTCGCAAGAGCTCCTTATTGCCACTTACACAACAACCTACTTGACGCTCCTGAGTCGCTCTGTTCAATCAGCCGCCTCTTCATTCACACCCCCTACCCCACAAGAGGTCGCTTGTAAAAGAAGGACACAATAGCCTGTGGTCAAGGAAAGCCTTCCTATTGAGCAGAGCATCGCCAACGCGCCATCTCGCGAGATATGTCGATTGATTGAGATAGTGTGGCGCCTTCCCCTATATAGCAGCGACCCATTTCTGGTTGCCTGATTCGCACGTCAATAAACACTGCCAAATAATAATGCACAATATAATATATATTTATGTATTTAGTGTTTTGATGATGTTCTCACATTTAATACACATTGGGACAATAATGTTTATCAAACGATCGTGTATAATCTTGCCTGGATACGATTTGCTCGTAATAGCAAGTTACTAAAACAATGCTACGCTATAATAAATATACATTTAGTAATTGTTATAGGCGAAACAGACATTGCCGTCATAATGATAATGGAAGAAGAATTGAGACGGAGAGTTAAGCGTGGAACATAAGCAGCATTATCGCACCGGAACAACAAAGATTATGCCACTCAACCAATTAGTTTAGAAAGAATTGTCCCACGAGATTATTCAACAGAATTCCCATTTGATATTTATTGTATACCGTTAAACTTGTCGTCGGGTAGTGACATGGAGGCATTCTAGATGGCGGGTTGGTGGCCCATCAGTGCTGAGGTTTTATAGCAAGTTTGACAGCATTGTGCGCCTGTGATTGCATTCCACGCCAGGGCATGGTGCTTCTTGTGCACTAGAGTCAATGCTTTATATCTTCCAAGCTTATTTTGTTTTCACTACTTGACATCCTAGCCTTATTAATTTGGGGCCTTTGTGTCTGCCGTCGCCTTTTCTACCTCAGCGCACATTTGCTGACCTTCACTTGTCGCCCTCCTCATACCTCTCAAAAGCCGCTAAATCTTAATAACACAACACCTACTAAACGCCCCTGAGGCGCGACACATAATTAGCCGCCCAGACATTCATGGTCACTGACCCCCTACCCCCATCTGAGGGGATCGTTTGTACAAGAGACAAACAATTTCCAGTGGTCAAGGGAATGCTTTCTTTCTAACACAGCCACCGCGCCCTCTGGTGAGCCCTCTAGATACATATATTGTTCCACCTTCCCCTTTATAGCAGTGACCCATTGTGTGCTCACTGATCCACACTTCTAGGACAGGTTTTGTCCATCACAGTTCGCTGGACACTGAAGGTTCCTACAAACACCCTGCAATAATGTCTTGGTACATCGAGGGATTGCTGTTAGATAATGGGAATTTATCGATAGTACTACCACAGCTTATCACGCTATTTGACACAGTTGTATAATATGCAGAATAAACCAGGTAGGGATATCTAACAACTGCTCTTTTAAGGACATTATATCAGAGGTCAGGAATGGGAATGGTTCCCGTGAAATCCGCAGCGCATCGTTCGTATCATAATGGCTAAAACATGTGAGTTTTACATATCCATGCCGGGGCTGAAACTGCGCTCTGAACACCCACTGTATCCTCACCTTGACTGGTATCATTTCACTTGCTGCAACAATACTCCGATAATGGCAATATACCCGATACAGCTGCAAGCGACATATGGGAGCCAGCAGCTCTCGCTGCAATGACCGTGCTATATCAGGTGTCTGATGGAGATCTTATTGCTGGGTGAAGTATGTTAATATTCACGCGGGCGTGAAAATATATACACCAACATTACCCTTACTCAGGGCTTGCAATTGGTTTTTCACTCAGCTTCCATGGATGATCTCAGAAGTCTTGCATTGGCTTGAAAGGAATTCAATAAGCGTCATCAATAGACCGATGTCAATTCAATGCATGCCATGTCAATGGCCAGTAAGTATATTCGTCATATCTTTACAGTCGCTGACTTTGGAGGAAAGATGTTTCATTAATTGAGCATTAATGCGCTTTAAGGCGGAGATAAAATCAGTGATACTTATGGAATTTGTTTACGTATCTATTTGCCCATGTAATGCTAACTGCACTCTAGCATTATGCAAACATGAAACCTTGATTTGAAACTGCATAATATTTGTCGAGCATCATATATATCATATCCCTATACACTAAATGCATTTCACTCAATCCTTTGGTCCTATGTTAGTATGATCTGGTGTTTGCAGTTTCCCATCCATCATCCAACAGTTCGCAGCGCATTGAAGTTATGCTGGTCCAATGTGCAGGTCAAGATCGAGGACATATGGTTAACAATGAAGATCGCATTTTTTTTCATCTACCGTCTGGTTAAGTCAAGGGCATTTCTATCTTATACTAAAGCATAATAACTTAAACTAAAGCATAATAATGTTCGTCTTTATAACTTCTCTGTCATATTAACCCTTTTGATTGGCGGGGGAGGTATCGCGAAAAAAAGGCCCAATTTGTAAAATTCAAAAATGTAAAAAGTGGAGTCCGTTAACATGCATCATGGGGTATTTGTATGACCAAATATCAGTAGGAAGCAGCTAAATATATATGACTGAATATTGCCCTCAAGATAACTAATTAAGGACTCGTTTTACTACACCTATTTGGGTTTGAGCAGCTCAACCATGAAATATTTATTTCATGTTTTATAACAGATCAAGAGGAGGGATGCCTCGCCGACAAAGGTGGGCTTGTCTGCCCATGGGTCGCCATAGTTGCATGTTAGGGTGCACTTCAACGGAACCCTGACACCTTCCACCGTTTGAAAAGGATCTCTACATAAGCGGCTTTGCTAAGCAAATGTGAAACGAAAGGAGGTATTGTAGTACATAGTTGGCTGCGATAAAAAAAAGTGCCTGCAATGGGTGGGGTGACACTACGGCATTACAATACAATGGCAGCGTGGCACTACAGCATTACAAGACAATGACAGGGTGGCACTATGGCATTACAATATAATGACAGGGTCGGCACTACGGCATTACAATACAATGGCAGGGTGGCACTATGGCATTACAATACAATGGCAGGGTGACACTGCGGCATTACAATACAATGACAGGGTGGCACTACGGCATTATAATACAATGGCAGGGTGACACTACGGCATTACAATACAATGGCAGGGTGACACTATGGCATTACAATACAATGGCAGGGTGACACTACGGCATTACAATATGATGGCAGGGTGACACTACGGCACTACAATACAATGGCAGGGTGACACTACGGCATTACAATACAATGGCAGGGTGGCACTATGGCATTACAATACATTAACAGGGGTGGCACCACGGTATTACAATACATTAGCAGGGGTGGCACTACGGCAGTACAATATGATATTCAACGTGTAACCGAATCATTTCATTACTTCAAGTGACTATACACCAGCAACAGAATACTGCGGGTTTTTAATGAAAATTCTGCACATGGAACATACCACACAAAAGTGGAGCTATATTTTACAACCCAGTATCACTCATGCCGAGAAGAACCTACCTACTATTTTACTGTATTATGTTGCTAATGTCAGTGCAATTACAATGCATACGATGCTGTTATAGAATAGCTTCCAAAATGATATTTGTTAAAAAGAACATACGCAAATACCTCTGTGATAGATACCAGGGACGCATATGATTGAGATTTGTTCTGTTGATATCTTTTTAAACATCATAACATCTGTTTGATTTTACAGGGCTTGATTCACGAACATGCAGGGGTTCAGCGCACACCGTTCATCGTTCTATCTGTTGTTTCCTTACAACACTTGTGGCAAGAGCGGTCATAACGTTCAGTCGCGTGACACAAGCAGAAACATCGGCGGGATGAAACAGTGTACTGGGCACAGCAAAGTAGAATAATGTGCTGGTGTGAACGGGACTCATGGTATTGAATTAACTATATTCTGCGTTTAATCATCAACCCGTATTCCTGCTGGAATTCTCTGTCAACCTTCAGGGACACATATTTCAAACACGACAGTTCAAAAAGTATGGTGCGTACCTAGCGAACGGAGAGCAAACAAATACCATGTGACCTTATATTTACCAAAATGGTGGACGTCGCATCTGGATTTCTCGGAAATCTTTACTAAATGGCATTTCCTAACCGCATCGATCGGGCGTTAGCTTTTTGCACGGTCCCATATATTTGGTCATGGGCTTTCGATATATGTTGTTTTCCAGATTATAAATCCCATGGGGTTGTCAAAACACA
>CM067357.1:46204739-46246850 GCA_034190875.2 Urechis unicinctus
TGGGCCAATGCCCTCATTGTACCATGATCAGGGCCAGTACCGTATCACTCAATGCCCTCATTGTACCATGATCGGGGCCAGTACCGTATCACTCAATGCCCTCATTGTACCATAATCGGGGCCAGTACCGTATCACTCAATGCCCTCATTGTACCATGATCGAGGCCAGTACCGTATCACTCAATGCCCTCATTGTACCATGATCGGGGCCAGTACCGTACCACTGAACGCCCTCATTTTGCCACCTCATTAAACCTACCCTACACCGACAGCCTCCTCAGTCACCATGAAACCTCTCCCCTCCGTACTCGTCTGTCGGTCCGTGTTATTATTCGGTGACACCAACCCTGATGGATTTGACAGCCTGGTTTCATCGTTAATGAGTCTACGACTTGGGGTTGTATTTGCCCATCGGAGCGGTGTATTGCCTGTTTGTGTCTGCTACGCGTGCTCGCCCCATGGCATCACGCGCTCTTACTGCATACTCCCGTCTCGTACGTGCTAAACACCTGCTGTTAACATCAGTCGACTCTATGAGGCTTTTTTTATTTTGTGCAAAAGAACCGATGCATACCTGTCCTAGCTGTGTACACCTGTCACAGGTGCGCTGATTAGTCGGATATATTGATCTGTCTTCAACCAACAATCCTCATCCTCTGCCACGTCAAGCACACGCTTGCATTAACCACGCCAGGAAAAACCTAACAGCCACCCTGTCTTTGATGGAAAAGACAGCCAGATGTTTATGTGGTGTATGAGCGAGAGGGGGGAGGGGGATGGGGAAGCTGGTGATTGATGTGGCAGGACGGAAGTCGACTCTACCTGTGTGCCTGATTACCACGAAGCACGACATATCCTTCTGTCGGCCGCAGCGCCGCACGCACCTGCTCCTTATATATCTACTCACTTCTTTATACGACCCTCAATGAGAAGGGAGCTTCTCCTTTGATGTGTGGTTATTAAGGTCACCACGCGGCCATGTAGAATTATACCTGTCATGAAGTTGCGCTATTCACGAGACGTTACGTAGGTTAGCGGATGAGAATTTTAACGGCCTCAAGGTGGCGTTATGAATGGAGGTAATTGAGAACGACCGAAATGCGTCCTCGTCAGCGAGCGGCCAGGTCAAATCACGTGACATTAATGGCATGTTATAATTTACTTCAGAGCAGCATATTCCGAGTGATATATGGTCGGGATGTGCCATCAATCACGTCGTCACGATGTGCCACCAATCTCGTCGTCACGATGTGCCATCAATCTCGTCGTCACGATGTGCCATCAATCTCGTCGTCACGATGTGCCATCAATCTCGTCGTCACGGTGTGCCATCAGACCAACACTATGTGCTACATCGCCTGTAACTCAAGTCATGTGTACTGCTGGGGGATGGGTAAGGGTAGTAAGGGGGGGGGGGGGGTGTAAGGGATGATGCGGTATAGGGTACAGAGTTGGGGGGTGGGTGGGGTGATATTGTTCGATGTAAAGGAATAACAAGACGCGCATCTAAGTTCTGCGTCAGCCTCGTAAGCTGTCAGTTAGTTAGGGTCCTTCCATAATGGTAGATCTGTGGACAAGTATGGCGCTAGTCAGCGCGGCGCTGCCGAGTATGGCGCTGAGTATGGCGATTACGAGTATGGCGCTAGTCAGTGCGGCGCTGCCGAGTATGGCGCTGCCCAGTAAGGCGCTGACGAGTATGGCGCTAGTCAGTGTGGCACTGCCGAGTATGGCGCTGACGAGTATGGCGTGTTGCTGAAGAGTGTGGCGCTGACGAGTGTGGCGCTAGTGAGGGTTGCCCTGCAGAGTGTGGCGCTGGATACATACCTACGGTCATACATACAGTGACATTAATATTCATTTTGTCGAACGACCAGAGGTGAAGGTCGCGTCATGCTGTGAACCACTCCGTCATAATTTGTTGGTTAAATATGCAAGGCACATCCCGATCTCTGGCCTCGCTTGTATATATGAAGCAGGAAAAATGGTTTTCCACTTTGGCCGGTCTGTTTTCACCTGTTCCTCACATCGTGCGCCTATCAGACACATATCAATCTCTATTAGCGCTTCAGACGTCGGTGGAAACAATAGCAGCCAACCTGATAAATCATCGCTGTGTGTTATTGTCGGAGTCGCGCTAGTGCCTCGTATATACATAAGTCTTTGTTTATTGAGGTGTAAAATATGATTTACTTGTGGGAGGCGATGTAGGTTTATATACATAACACAAACAAACAATTAACGTAACGTCGATTGCATTATGCAAGCGAAAACACAGGTGCGCTCAAACAGAGCTAAGGGTTCGGACCACTATAGCGGCCCGCTATAGTAAACATAGCCTTTGGGGTTCATATGTTTTTGAGAAGATTTCAGTGCCTGGGAGAAATGACGTCACGTTGGCAAGGATTGCATCAGGGTCAATATAATATATGACGTGGGGTCGATGACGAAAGGCTGGTGGGAGCGTCCATGTTCCGTCGCCAATACCCACGCGTTGCCATGCGAAGGTGCGGGATGACGCGCGAGATGTGCCAAATATTGCCGCTCGTCTCATTCCATTTAGCTGCGTGTTCCCGCGGAGTGTTCCCGTGGCGTGTTCCCGCGGCAGTTTTGCCTTAGGACTTGCATCCATACATCACGATTGGGTGACGACGCGCGAGATGGCTCAAACAAACACCGGTAAAACCTCGCTAAAAACACGCGATCTCTTGACAACGCATCGCTCCATCTCACCAGCCACAGGTCACCCGCATGCGATAGGACGATAAGTCTGATTGCTTGATATGACACGATGACGCGCGTGGAAGAAGGAGCTGCTGTAACGGGATACGACATGATGACGCGTGTGGAAGAAGGGGCTGCTGTAACGGGAACTGATACGACATGATGACGCGTGTGGAAGAAGGGGCTGCTGTAACGGGAACTGATACGACATGATGACGCGCGTGGAAGAAGGGGCTGCTGTAACGGGAACTGATACGACATGATGACGCGTGTGGAAGAAGGGGCTGCTGTAACGGGATACGACATGATGACGCGCGTGGAAGAAGGGGCTGCGGTAACGGGAACTGATACGACACGATAACGCGTGTGGAAGAAGGGGCTGCTGTAATGGGAACTGATACGGATGACAATAGTGAGTCGGGACTATTAGACACACAGCTTGTCTGTAACACTCCCATAGATCGTAACACATGAGGGAAGTGACAGGTCGGTACAGGCCTAGTTGATACGGCCCAGACGAACATCAACGGCCAGATGTTCTCATCATGCGGGCAGCTTACAAGCTCGCTGCTAACAGAATCTCGCTTCTTCAGTGTTCCACATGTTGGCCAGGTTCTCTTAACTTACATTAGTTGGCAAGCGTGTGTTCCAGGAAGGTCCGCTTCACGCGGTTACGAACCCCAAATAGAGATTGTTATGTAGCAAGACGCAGTAAACATAGGCGCGGATACGTGCCGCGAATCCACGACAGACTGAGTAACAAGCTGGCCTCGCGCACGAACCTCATCTGGACAACTCAGCCAGTAACAGGCTGGAGTGCCGGTCTCTACCTCGCTACGCCACCCCTTCTCCTTATAATGTCAACCCTGTCTCCTTTTTAGTCAAATCAAGGCTATGTCAAATCAACCTGGATTTTGCACACTTACCTTGTGCGGTAGAAGTTACAAAGCATTGAGAATGAGGCCCTGTGGTCGCTGGGCTGGCCCCTGGGGCGATAAGATAGCGATCAAGCGGTTAGCCAGGCACCCAGCCAACTCGTCACTGGTCCCCCAGCTCAATAACCCCCTCCCCCCTCACCTGACCTAGTGTCACGCTCGCGAGAGACCAACAGACAGAAGCCCGTGGTGTCTACCTGCGATCGCTCATGATATCACGCGCCTCACAACTTATAAGGCAATCAACAACAATCATTGCGAGTAGAGAGAGGAACGCGCCCGTGACACGGACACACAGCGCTACATCACGCTCACATTTAAGGATACAACGAGAGAAATAGAGGTAGGTGTTTTGTTGAAAGTTCGTGTAAGTCAAGCAGCGAGAATGAGTGTAGCTGGCAGAGCGCCATCTTGGCCAGTGAACCTCGCGCCGTGAACAAGGAGTCACCTGCCGCCCTGTGAAGCCTGGGTCCGCCTGATCCGGCGTCAGTTCAACTTGATGGTATAGAGATACTCGAACGACGCGCGATAACGGGCCGATTTCTACCTAAGCTGGACGATACACGAACATCCGTCAGATTTATCAATGGGGAATATGTTAAATGACAAGATGCATATGTGTGAGTAATGAGGGATTTCTCCAAGGGATCGTCATGGAGTAATGAGGAATTACTCCATGGGATCATCATGGAGAAATGAGTGACTACTCCATGGGATCATCATGGAGTAACGACGGTCTGCTCCATGGGATCACCATTGAGAATTGAGACTATATTCCATGGGATCATCATGGAGTAATGAGGGATTACTCCATGGGATCATCATGGAGAAATGAGTGACTACTCCATGGGATCATCATGGAGTAACGACGGTCTGCTCCATGGGATCACCATTGAGAAATGAGAGACTATATTCCATGGGATCATCATGGAGTAATGAGGGATTACTCCATGGGATCATCATGGAGAAATGAGTGACTACTCCATGGGATCATCATGGAGTAACGAGGGTCTGCTCCATGGGATCACCATTGAGAAATGAGGGACTATATTTATGGGATCATCATGGGGTAATGAGGGATTACTCCATGGGATCATCATGGAGAAATGAGTGACTACTCCATGGGATCATCATGGAGTAACGAGGGTCTGCTCCATGGGATCACCATTGAGATATGAGGGACTATATTCCATTGGCTCATCATGGAGTAATGAGGGACTATATTCCATGGGATCATCATGTAGTAATGAGGGTCTGCTCCATGGGATCATAATGGAGAAGTGAGGGACTATATTCCATGGAATCATGGAGTAATGAGGGCTCCATGGAATCTTCCTGGAGAAATGAGGGACTATATTTCATGGGATCATCATGGATAAATGAGTGACAACTCCATGGGATCATCATGGAAAAATGAGGGACTATATTCCGTGAGATCATCATGGAGTAATGAGGGTTGCTCCACTGGATCAACAGCTAGTCATAACCGTGATGACAGCCGACCACAGCGGATAATATCAATACCAACGTCCGGTTGTAGTTTATTTCACTGTGTGCGGCATGACCGGTTGAAACAATGTGATGTTAATAAGGGGAAAAGTATTGACCAAGATTGTAATTACACTTTTTCAAGAGGCGAGTGTTTAATATTCATGCTTGTAATCGTTTTTCTGCTGATGTGAAGCGACACGTACTAAGATAAGTTTTGAGGTGTCAGGCGACGCCATGTTCCCTGCCGACTGTTCCCCACCCTTCCCAACCAACCTCAGTCATGTGGTCCTTCTATCGGCTTTAACCGAGCCTTAAAAGCCCGTATGTCACCACCAGGCGGGGACGGTAGCCACCAAGTATCAGTTAAGACGCTCAGCGAAAGCCGCGCCTTATCAGGGTCTATAGTTTATCACTGACCAGCGCCTTATCAGGAGAGTGAGGCCAGGTCATGGTTCACAGAGCTAACACGGTGTTCAAGGTAGCGTATCAGCGACGACGAATGGGTACCCTGACCGATCGACGCGAGTGCTTGGGCTGTAGTTGTACAAATAGCGATTAGACGAGTGTGAAGAATTGACGAAGGAGTGCCGGTGGAGCGTGCTTTGTACGTGTCTGTAGTAGGTAAACCTAAGCTCACGGCAAGGTGTTTGTTGGTGTAGACGCGTAAGTGCCTCAGCAGGCGGCGAGACCCTCTGGTTGCCCGCAGCCTCTACTCAGCTTCTGTTTGTGTTTTACAGGTGAGGATTATAACTGTCTGCTGCTCTGTTGGCTTCCTTCCTCTGCCGATTGTCTCTCGACAGCGCCCTCTACCAGGCGTTATCAGCATCGTGCCTGCCTCAGGAGCCGCCAGGGCCTCGTTACCGCCAGTCAGTTCGTATCCTGGCCCAGAGTCGTCTGCTTCTTTCAACCTGGCGCGCAACTGCAGAAGCGATTATTGGCAGAGATGGAATAAAATGCTACAGTGTATCATTGTTGACCTGGATATGTCCTGATTGGTTTGCAAGACGATCTTGGGGCGTGCCATGCAGGAGTTAGCGCTGCCTTGATGACGACTGTTGAATGCCTCGCCCAGAAGTAATTCCCAGTGTCTTTTGCGCCATCCATCTGTACCTCCTTACGAGCGCGCCACCTGGCGAGGAAGAACGTACTCGGTCGTTGCTATCACAGGAGACGTGATAACGAGGCTACACAGGCCATCGAAAACACTTATCGTGACGTCACAGTGTTATGGAATGAGTTTCACCGCCGCCCAGCTTCCCGTATCCCGGTGATTACGCCGTCGAGTGTCCCACTTCGCTGTTTCCGGAGCTACAGTGCAAAACAATGGCGCGGGGAAATACAGTATCAAGGTCATATCATGTGATTTTGTCAAGGTCATGGCACGTGGGGCCGATTTGTCGGATATTAGTCACCATGGTTATCATGGGATTTCAGTCAGCAGCTATCGCGTCCGATTTCCGCATCATCTCCTTCAAAGGTGAGTTAGCTTACTGCATCTACCTGTTTAGATAGCATGCCACCTTGGCCGTGTGAACTCCATGGGGTTAATCAAATTAACAGCCTTAAGTTGAACGTCCCTATCTGTGTCATTGTGACATATAAGCAGTGGTGGAGCGCTTTGTCGGAGACTATCAAGTGGTTCTGCCGACGCGCGGCTCAATGCGAGCCGCTGGCTGCGTCAGGCTTTTAGGTCACGACCCGTAGATTCCCCCAGGAGAGGAGGTCAGTAGTGATATGACCTCCTATCAAGTCTGCCACACTCCGGACGGATAATCGCCTTATAGCGAGGCTCTGAGGAGATTGTTGAGCCGAGCCAGCGATGACCTGGGTCAATGTCCTGGCTAACAGAGCGGGAAGGGCTTAAAACAAACTACCACTGTTCACGAGGGCAATGGTGTGAACAGCGGCGCTCGGATTTCTATGTTAGGCATGTATTGATACAAGTTTATCAGTATTCGCGCTGTGTGTGTACGGAAACAGAAGGGGAGGTGTGAGCTGGCGTGCGGTCGTATTCCGGGCGGCGAGTGAACACATATGGCGCACTCAGTGCTGACTCTGATGCTAATCACATCCATACATTAACACAGTCACACGTGGCCGCATAAAGACGATGTCAAATACCCTGTATTCTGCTCACAGCCGCCTCAGTGAAGCCCTGTACGCCTAGGATATATCCATAGTAGTGATCCGATTCGCCAATCCAGCACACTGAAGCACACGGCCATAGCGCGCGGTCGTCAGGAGCAATAGTCTTTCTGTCAATGACTCGGTAGGCTTCTGATAGACCATCATGTTCACTGTCACGCTAGCCTACTAGCTCATGTACTGGTCAGCCGTCTGTCACAAGATCAGTCGTCTGACATACTTACCAATGGTGTGTCACGCTGGCCACTTATCTGTCACCCTTACCATTACTCTGTCACACTGAACAATGATCTGTCATATTTACCAATGATTTGTCACACTGGTCAATGATTTATCACACTGGTCAATGATTTGTCACACTGGCCAATGATTTGTCACACTGGTCAATGATTCGTCACACTGGTCAATGATTTGTCAAACCAATGCTCTATCACACTGCCAATGATCTCATTACCAATGCTCTGTTACACAGGCCAGTGAACAGTCACATTTACTGCTTTGTCACATTTACCAATGCTTTGTGACAATGACCAATTGTCTGTCACGCTGAACAATCGCGTTCACCATAAGGCCTCTTCTGCAACATAGCAGCTTCTAAACGGTGCGTGGTCGTACCTATGTAGCCGTCGATGACCTGTTTCACCTGTATCTATTCACATCATGATCATGGTGTGATGCCAAGCACTTAACCAGGTGTTATGCTTAATGCATGAACCCAAAAATGAAACCTTAGCCAATTTAGTACTGCACGCCGTAGGCTAGTCTTTATTGCTAAGCGGCGATGTTGGTCAGGCAGATATATTCTGTGTCAGCCAGCTCTAGAACTGCAAGCACTTCACAGGTTCCCATGGGTAATGTTCAAGACTAACGACAGCTATTTCTGTCGACCGCTTTTCTCTGCTGTCGCAGGTCGGATTGGTTTGCCTGTAGTAGCGCGGTGTCATTCAATGATCTCAATAGGCGCCCGTATCATTTCCCTGACTCCAGATATCCATTGCGGAGAGCGACGCGACTTGCATACTGTGTGTTCTGAAGTGACACGAAACCCCAGAGCGAAATGCTGCCAGGAATCATCTACTCAGTACATTTAACTAGATATGTTTAACGTCGCATTTATTATATATTAGCTTATAATAACGTCGCGTTTACAGGTGACGTGTAATGTTTAACGCCGCGTCTAGAGACGGACGTGTAATATTTTACGTCGCGATTACCGGTGAAGTGTATTATTTAATGCCGCGTTTACAGGTGATGTATAGTGCTCATCATGGCAATTATATGGTTAGTGTGATCCTTGATGTCTGGTTTACGTGAGAACTAGTGTTTTACGTTGCCAACTTATGTTGAACGACGCGTTTACATGAGCGTACAATGTTTTAGGTTGCGTATATAATTGAGGTGTGGTGTTTCACGTCGCGTTTACAAGTCTAGTGTAATGTTTCACGTCAGGTTTACAAGTCTAGTGTAATGTTTCACGTCGCGTTTACAAGTCTAGTGTAATGTTTCACGTCGCGTTTTCAAGTCTATTGTAATGTTTCACGTCGCGTTTACATGTCTAGAGTGTAATGTTTCACGTCGCGTTTACAAGTCTAGTGTAATGTTTCACGTCGCGTTTACAAGTCTAGTGTAATGTTAAACATCACGTTTGTATAAAAATTGTACTATTGAACGTCGTGTTTGCATGTGAAGTGTTCTTTACCGCCGCGCTGACCAAGGTTTTGTCCGTTCCGTGTAAGATGACGCGCGGACCGACAAAACGCCGCGCCTGATGTACTGTGGAAGGGTGTGAACATTCGCAAGTTATAATCCCTGTCGGGCGTCAGTGTAGCCGCCTGGTTTGCGCCGAGCAGCCGTCACATTCAAGACTAGTAGTAAAGGAGAGAACCTTGCCCCATGCCCCCCTCCCTCACTCGTAAACAATAGCCTGCCTAGTTTTTAGTCTGTGGTGGGAAATGTAATCTGTTTAATATCTGCACCAGAATTTCCAGGCCAACACATTCACATTAACACACAATGGAAGAGAATCACACGCGCAGGCAGTTTCACATGTTCCAAACTGAATCATGTAATCCCGCGACGATAACTGCCTCGACCACTCCTCGTCACCCCGCGACCTACCACTCTTCGTCACCCCACGACCTACCACTCTTCATCATTCCACCCCTACCACTCCTCATCACCCCACAACCTACCACTCCTCATCACCCCATGACCTACAACTCCTCATCACCCCACAACCTATAACTCCTCGTCATCCCACGACATACCACTCCTCATCACCCCACGACCTACCACTCCTCGTCACCCTCATTTCCTGCTTTCCTATTTTTTACCGACCATTTCTAGGCCGACACCCCGCACTCCCTTCCGTCCCATCCAGGCGGTCCACGAGCTCCCGCTGATCAGCGCATGGCCATTATTTATCATCTATTGGATGTAGAGAGTTTTGTACGCGGAGCGGAGCCCGAGCGAGTGATTTCTTAACGACCAGATTGTAATAGCTTCTGGCAACTGGCATAAGGCTGGATGGAGGGGTAGGTAGAGGACGTCTTCCCGTGTCTCAACGAGCCCTGTTGTTTTATAAGCTTCATTTACGCCACGCTACTTAGCCCCCTCGCGTGGTCACACACGGCTATCTCGTGGGGCCTCGCGTTGTATGCACATTCTAGATGTACCCTAATTGACGGTGATTTTTCTTATCTCCTCCCACTTGGTGCGGACAGGTGTAGTAATCGAGCTTGATCAAGGCAGTAGCGTCTGAAGTACTTGTACCGCTGTCAGCTCAGGTGTAGAAAGGCGGCCTTAATGCGGAGCGTACGTGAGCTCCATCGCCACTCCCTGCCTCTCCGGCCTTTATGAGCTGCTAACTTACTCTGTCGAGCCTAGCTCTCCACTTTGTCCGGCGCTTGGCGACTGGTCCACGTTGTTGGCGGAGATCGAAGTTGGAATGGTTGTTCTTAGAAGCCCTGCCATTGATCGGGCATGTGTTTTTGTCCTGGTGTATTGTGTCGGCAGTGGGGTGTGTATAAAACGGGTCGCTTCTGGGTGTTGCTGAAGTGCTCCACAGAGAACACGTGTCGTGTGTGATAGCGCCACGGAGCGTGATGTCTTCAGAATGCCCCTTCTTTATGTAGCGCCACAGAGCGTGGTGCTTTTAGGGGCACCCTTCCTTACATTGCGCCACGGAGCGTGGTGCTTTCAGGGCACCCTTCCTTATATTGCGCCACGGATCGTTGTGCATTCAATGCACCCCTTCTTTATGTAGCACCACGGAGCGTGGTGTTTTCAGGGTACCCTTCCTTATATAGCGCTACGGAGCCTGGTGCTTTCAAGGCACCTCTTCCTTATATAACGCCTCGGAGTGTGGTTCTTTCAGTGCACCCCTTCCACCGCCCTTCTCTATACCACTACCCCTCGTCTGCGTGTCAAAACCTCTCTCGATTCACCCATTCTCTAACTACCCCTCGTCTGCTGTCAAAACCTCTCTCGATTCACCCATTCTCTAACTACCCCTCGTCTGCGTGTCAAAACCTCTCTGTCACCCACCTCTCTACCCCTCGTCTGCGTGTCAAAACCTCTCTCGATTCACCCATTCTCTTATTTAACGCCACGCTAACTTACCCTCTCCTCGCGTGTCAGATGCACTTCTAGATGTACCCTGATCTCTCCCACTTGTCTGCGTGTCAAACCCTCTCCCTGATTCTACCCCCTCGTCTGCGTGTCAGAACCTCTCTCGATTCGTCGCCATTCTCTCTCACACACGATTGTAGCCTACATACATCAGTGACCAGTCGCACCAACTCTTCCCTAATTGAACATTTCCCCCCGCAGGCTCTCTAAGAGCTTTCTTGTGTAGCACACATCCTTGGTTACTTTATCAGATTCATAACTCTGACAAAAGCTGCTTTGTTCTTTACATCTGATCGGCTTTGTTGACAATGCACCGTCTCTGAATCTCAACCAGAGCCTCCTGGCGGCGGGCGGATATGTGGCAGTGACATATGGGAGTGTAATTACCGCTGATCCCCAGAAAGTTGCTGAGAATACGTCAAACATTGTGACGGATGTCTTGGAAAAGCCTCTTGTATTCCGTTCGTATGAGGATAGTTTAGATGTTGTTTCCGTCCAAAAGCTCTTTTATTCGAATTATCGCGTTGTAGTCATGAGAAAACAGTCCCAGATGTACGCGTTGACTCTGTTGGTTTTTGGAAGTAGATGTCTGTGTTTACGCTATAGTTGCGGCTCAATTGACATTGGTTGCAATGTCAGGCCGCTCAACGTGCTGGTGATCTGAACAGCAGACGCTCACACATCGTGACACCCCGTCCATCCAAGCACCCTTGACATCACCAAATCATATCATTCTCGCTCTTTACCAGTCGTTACATGTAATAGTAGAGCGACTTGTATGTGCCTCACCTGTGTTGTGTGAGATAAGGCGTGTTGTATGCTGCCAGCTGCCACCCACCCGACGTCCACGGACGTGTGGTGGCGGGCTAACGCGGCCTTTACAGGGATCACAACGCCCATTGCTATGTGCTCTACTCAATCGGTCAATTGACCCAGTCAACTCAATCGGTAAACTCACCCGGTCAACTCAATCTGTGAACTCACCCGGTCAACTCAATCGGTAAACTTACCCGGTCAACTCAATAGGTAAACTCACCCGGTCAACTCAATCTGTGAACTCACCCGGTCAACTCAATCGGTAAACTCACCCGGTCAACTCAATCGGTAAACTCACCCGGTCAACTCAATTGGTAAACTCACCCTGTCAACTCAATCGGTAAACTCACCCAGTCAACTCAATCGGTAAACTCACTCGGTCAACTCAATTGGTAAACTCACCCGGTCAACTCAATCGGTAAACTCACTCGGTCAACTCAATCGGTAAACTCACCTGGTCAGCTCAATCGGTAAACTTACTCTGTCAACTCAATCGGTAAACTCACCCGGTCAACTCAATCGATAATTTCACCCGGTCAACGCATTCTGTCAACTCAAATGGTTAACTTGCTCAATCAACCCACCTAATAAACTCACCCGGTCAACCCACCCTGTCAACTCAACCAGTCAACCCAACCAGTCAACCTAAGAAGTCAACTCACACAGTTAACTCATCCAATCAACCCACCCAATCAACTCATCCAGTCAACTCAACCGGTAAACTCATCGTGTCAACACATTGGGTCAACTCAGTCGGTCAACTCAGTTGGTAAACCCACCCGGTCAACTCTACCTGTCAACTCTACCTATAAACTCACATAGTCAACTCGCCCAGTCAACTAACCCTGTCAACTAACCAATCTCACCTGGTCGACTTACACGTTCACTTAATTCGGTCAACTCAGCCAGTCGACTCTGCCATTCAACTCAACTAAACGTTGCAATCACGCAGTCAATTGTAGCTGTCGCGAAGGGAGCGGTTCTCCGCCATGTTGATATTTACTGGCAGCGCTTGCTCCATGTCCAACCCATCACCCATTTTCACTATACACACGTATATTCACATTAAGCTTTTTTGGTTATGATAAATGTTAATAAGCCGTTCTTCACCATGCTACCTGGCGTGGCTAGACTGGCGTACTCAAACTGACGCACTAACGAGCTATGTTGACATGCCATGGCAATGTCAACGCCTTTACACGCCCTGTGTCACTCTGTCAACGCCTCTTCTTGTCCCGCTGACAAAAGCAACATACGCCCTCATATTTTGTCAAAAGTCATGTATCATTACAAAATATCTGTAATAAACTGGGCCTTTGCGAGTAGCGTTGGATGCAAAGTGATACCTTGTGGGACACCGCATCAAGCTTACTTAGACGCGTCGCAGCAGTACGCGACCCACGTGTCGTCCGCCTCCTGTACTCGTTGATACCATTGCGTCGTGGCAATGGGACTCCCTGTGGTGTCATTTACAACAGCCGGCCAGCGTAAGGTGATAATGTCTTCATCACACTGCCACACCAGCTTGTCCAATAGGCACCTCTTCTCGCTATTCAGCATCGTGATATCTCGGCCAGGACTCGGCGACCACAGTTGCTTGGCGCGGGTCGGAGTTCAGGCGTAACTCAGCGCGTTGCTGTAACGCGCGTCCCGGTAACGCGCGTCCCCTGTCACCGTCCCTAGTGACTGAGTACCTGGATTCCCCGGAGGAGGTATATTTAGCCCTGTCAACTCAGTCACTATGTTAATTGTTTGGCCTCGCAGGAGACATATACGGCGACTTGGTGACGGCTACGATAGCGTCTGGTTGCCTTGTATGATTGCAGGCTATGTTTCTATTGGTTGGTTAACAGAGTACGCTTGAAATTCTGTGGTGTCTAGCTCCGCGCGCGAGGTGCATCTGTCGTGGCAATTTCTGCCTGCTGATATGCAACTTATCACAAGTGATTTGCGCAATGATGTCGTGATCCTCGCGTCATTGTCCCGTCAAATACACTTTATTGTCACCCAACCTCCGCATCAGTCTCACTTGATATCACGTCGCCATCATTAACTCGTCATAATTTGATACTTGCCACGTCATCCTCATCGTCGCTACACGTCACATCACATCATCCTCGTCTTCCCTAATCGTCACACCACATCACCCTCGTCTTCCCTACCCGTCACACCACATCATCCTCGTCTTCCCTAATCGTCACACCACATCATCCTCGTCTTCCCTAATCGTCACACCACATCATCCTCGTCTTCCCTAATCGTCACACCACACCATCCTCGTCTTCCCTAATCGTCACACCACATCAATCGTCACACCACATCATCCTCGTCTTCCATAATCGTCACACCACATCATCCTCGTCTTCCCTAATCGTCACACCACATCATCCTCGTCTTCCCTACCCGTCACACCACATCATCCTCGTCTTCCCTAATCGTCACACCACATCATCCTCGTCTTCCCTACCCGTCACACCACATCATCCTCGTCTTCCCTAATCGTCACACCACATCATCCTCGTCTTCCCTACCCGTCATCCTCGTCTTCCCGGCACGTTATCCTCGTCTTCCCTACCTGTTATCCTCGTATTCCCGGCACGTTATCCTCGTCTTCCCTACCTGTTATCCTCGTCTTCCCGGCACGTTATCCACGTGTTCCCTACCCGTCGTCCTCGTCTTCTCGGCACATTATCCTCGTCTTCCCGGCACATTATCCTCGTCTTCCCGGCACGTTATCCACGTCTTCCCTACCCGTCATCCTCGTCTTCCCGGCACATTATCCTCGTCTTCCCGGCACATTATCCTCGTCTTCCCGGCACGTTATCCTCGTCTTCCCTACCCCTCATCCTCGTCTTCCCGGCACGTTATCCTCGTCGACCCTACCTGTTGTCCTCGTCTTCCCTGCACGTCATCCTCGTCTTCCCGGCACGTCATTCTCATCTTCCCTACACGTAAAACCACGTCATCCTTGTCTTCCCGGCACGTCATTCTCATCTTCTCTACTCGTAAAACCACGTCATCCTCGTCTTCTCTACACGTCACACCACGTCATCCTCGTCTTCCCGGCACTTTATCCTCGTCTTCCCTACCTGTTATCCTCGTATTCCCGGCACGTTATCCTCGTCTTCCCTACCTGTTATCCTCGTCTTCCCGGCACGTTATCCACGTCTTCCCTACCCGTCATCCTCGTCTTCCCGGCACATTATCCTCGTCTTCCCGGCACATTATCCTCGTCTTCCCGGCACGTTATCCACGTCTTCCCTACCCGTCATCCTCGTCTTCCCGGCACATTATCCTCGTCTTCCCGGCACATTATCCTCGTCTTCCCGGCACGTTATCCTCGTCTTCCCTACCCCTCATCCTCGTCTTCCCGGCACGTTATCCTCGTCGACCCTACCTGTTGTCCTCGTCTTCCCTGCACGTCATCCTCGTCTTCCCGGCACGTCATTCTCATCTTCTCTACACGTAAAACCACGTCATCCTCGTCTTCCCGGCACGTCATTCTCATCTTCTCTACTCGTAAAACCACGTCATCCTCGTCTTCTCTACACGTCACACCACGTCATCCTCGTCTTCTCTACATGTCACACCACGTCATTTGACATTATTCGTATTGGTTTGTTGTGAACAGAGTTAACGACAACAGGGAACACGAAAGTCTACAATTATGAGGGAGCTCACGACTTCTCGCAGCTCACAATCGACACAAGTCACAGACAGCTACTTGTAGGGGCCGTGTAAGTCATACAACGTGCTAATTAGTAGTGTCAGATGCACCTATGTCAGGTGCGCCTATGTCACATGGCCAGCATGTCAGGTGATCATGCGTCACCTTGCCGGCACATCAGGTGCCTATGCGGCACCTTGCCAGTTGGTACCAGGTGCGAATGCGTCACCTTGTAAGCTCGCAAGGTGCTCCTATGTCACCTGGTCAATACTTGTCAAGTGCGCCTATGTCACCTGACCACCTCGTGCTGTGCCATTATTTCTCTACTGTGTGCGTGCTAAGTCCAATAACGGGTAGTTTTGGGTTCGAGCCGCCACAGGGAATAGGGAAGATATGAAGGCGGTTTTTAATGTGCTTAGATATGATGCATTATTGACTGGGCTATTTATGATGATGGTGTTTTCACGTGTTCCACCTGCAGGGATACCCTCATACGATTAGATATGTCTACGCTGCATCAATTAGAAAAGTCTACATGGCAAGCGGATACGCGTTCTATAGAAAAATGCCTGGCTCACGGACAATCTTCGGTGAGTACAGTGGCGCGCGAGAACACCTGCGCGGGAGCACCTGCTCGTAGAACGAGAATCCTCCTGCGGCGGATAAGTTATCCTTATCAGTTAGCTATGTTGGCGAATGGTTTTTGGGCGTTAATGGATTCCATGATAGCAGGGCGCTCCGAGCTGGGTATCTTGTTAAACGAGCCGCTGTGACACAAACGCTGTATAGATGTCAGCTGGCTGCTCCCGCAGGTGTAGTTAGGGTGTAATAACGAGTAGAACAGAGCAGTCGGGGCCCTGTCTCTAGGTTCAGAGGGTGTCGGCTCACTCGTGTGGTGTGTGTCCATGTTAAGGAGTCTAGTCGGAACATTTCGGTGTGAAAGCTTTTAGACTGGGTTAGCTAACCCCTTCTTTGTGTACTCTTTCAGGCTGAGTAATCTGACCACGTCTTTGTGTACTCTTTCAGGCTGTGTAGTCTGACCACGTCTTTGTGTACTCCTTCAGGATGTGTAATCTGACCACGTCTTTGTGTACTCTTTCAGGCTGTGAAGTCTGACCACGTCTTTGTGTACTCTTTCAGGCTGTGAAGTCTGACCACGTCGTTGTGTACTCTTTCAGGCTGTGTAGTCTGACCACGTCTTTGTGTACTCTTTCAGGCTGTGTAGTCTGACCACGTCTTTGTGTACTCTTTCAGGATGTGTAGTGTGTCCACGACTTTGTGTACTATTTAAGGCTGTGTAATCTGACCACGTCTTTGTGCACTCTTTCAGGCTGTGTAATCTGACCCCTATTTTTCCCTTGTATGTGTGGTTGATTCAGGAAGTGCAAGCTGACCTCGTTATGTGTTGTTTTCAGGAAGTGTGTCATAACTACATGCGTGTTTTGTTGCTCCACGGCGACCGTGCCTTCACGTGTGGGACACACGCCTTTTCTCCAACGTGTACATGGCGCTCTGTGAGTACCCCTTTCCAGCCTCCATACTGCTAGTATTTCGCCATCAGTCAAATCACAACCAAGTCGGCACTAAATCATCACTTGACAATTATCCTGCTGCTGATAGATCACCATTTCTCCACAATCATCCCGCTGCCAACAGGATATTACTACCTCACAATCATCAAGCTGCCGACAAGACATTACTAATAGCACTACCTCACAATCATCCGATGCCAACACAACATTACTACCTCACAACCTCACAATCATCAAGCTGCCAACTAGACATTACTACAACACAATCACCCCGCTGCAAGCATGCCATTACTACCTCTACCTCTCAACAGCCCCGCTGCCAACACGACATTACTACCTCACAATCACCCTGCTGCCAACGCGACATAACTACCTCACAATCACCCCGCTGCCAACATGACATTACTACCTCACTACCACTAAATCGCCCCGCTGCCAACACGACATTACTACCTCACAATCACCCTGCTGCCAACGCGACATAACTACCTCACAATCACCCCGCTGCCAACATGTCATTACTACCCCACTACCACTGAATCGCCCCGCTGTCTACACGACATCATTACCTCACATTCACCCTGCTGTCATCACTGCATAACTAACTCACATTCGCCCTGCTGTCATCACTGCATAACTAACTCACATTCGCCCTGCTGTCATCACTGCATAACTACCTCACATTCACCCTGCTGTCAACACTGCATAACTAACTCACATTCGCCCTGCTGTCATCACTGCATAACTAACTCTCAATCACCCCGCTTCTAACACTACATCACCACCCCTCAATCAACGCGCGGCTGCACCTGGTCTCCAGGGAGAGCAGCATGTTTCATGGCACGTTCATTAATTTGCTATGACACATTACCCAGCCCGTAAAGGGCTTTGTACTCTCGAGTAATTGGTGTATGTTACCTTTTAAGCACATTACTCTAGTTACGTGGCTACTACGACCCAGCTATTGCCTGGCCTTATCATGCGGCCCGACGGATCGCTTATCACTGCCAACTTGGCCTAAGTGGCGCCCTCTTGCGCCCGTTTTTAGGAGCCTTACTCCTCCACTGATAGATTGTACTTTATGGTTCTCAAGATGTGTCGTGACGCGCCAGAGCGCATGCGTACGTGCCTGTGTCGCGTGGCGCGATGGGTCGGAAAGTCGTGCTGACACCCGATACGCGGCGCTATCCAGCTCTTCCAAACCTAATCCAGCTGAACGTCGCGCCCCGCATTAGGAGCAATGTCATCAGGTATACCGCCTCTCTGGTAGAGCTACCTCCCACAACAAGCGCTGTGTCATAAAGCTTAATGTCGCTATAATAGAGCTACCTCCCACAACAAGCGCTGTGTCATTCAGCTGAACGTCGCCATAATAGAGCTATAATCCCTTACACACAAGTGCTGTGTCATTAGGCTGCTCCTGGTAGAGCTACCTCCCCACAACAAGTCATTCAGCTGAACGTCGCTATAATAGAGCTATCTCCCACAACAAGTGCTGTGCAATTAAGCAGAATGTCGCTATAATAGAGCTATCTCCCACACCAAGTGCTGTGTCATTAGGCTGAACGCCATCCTGGTAGAGCTACCTCCCACAACAAGTGCTGTGTGTCATTCAGCTGAACGTCGCTATAATAGAGATACATCCGCGCAACAAGCGCTGTGCCATTAAGCAGAATGTCGCTTTAATAGAGCTATCTCCCACACCAAGTGCTGTGTCATTAGGCTGAACGCCATCCTGGGTAGAGCTACCTCCCACAACAAGTGCTGTGTCATTCAGCTGAACGTCGCTATAATAGAGATACATCCCGCAACAAGCGCTGTGCCATTAAGCAGAATGTCGCTATAATAGAGCTATCTCCCACACCAAGTGCTGTGTCATTAGGCTGAACGCCATCCTGGTAGAGCTACCTCCCACAACAAGTGCTGTGTCATTCAGCTGAACGTCGCTATAATAGAGCTATCTCCCACAACAAGTGCTGTGTCATAAAGCTGAATGTCGCTATAATAGAGCTATCTCCCACAACAAGTGCTGTGTCATAAAGCTGAACGTCGCTATAATAGAGCTATCTCCCTCAACAAGTGCTGTGTCATTAGGCTGAACGCCATCCTAAAGTAGAGAGCTATCTCCCTCAACAAGTGCTGTGTCATACCTCCCACAACAAGTGCTGTGTCATTCAGCTGAATGTCGCTATAATAGAGATACATCCCGCAACAAGTGCTGTGCAATTAAGCTGAACGTTGCTATAATAGAGCTATCTCCCACAACAAGTGCTGTGTCATTCAGCTGAACGTCGCTATAATAGAGCTATCTCCCACACCAAGTGCTGTGTCATTAGGCTGAACGCCATCCTGGTAGAGATACCTCCCACAACAAGTGCTGTGTCATTCAGCTGAATGTCGCTATAATAGAGATACATCCCGCAACAAGCGCTGTGTGATTAAGCAGAATGTCGCTATAATAGAGCTATCTCCCACAACAAGTGCTGTGTCATTCAGCTAAAAGTCGCTAAAATAGAGCTACCTCCCACAACAAGCGCTGTCATTTAGCTGAACGTCGCTATAATAGAGCTACCTCTACCACCAAACGCTGTGTCATTCATCTAAACGCCATCCTTACAGATCTACCTCCTGCACCAAGCGCCGTGTAATCTAGCCCTTCTCGGAGACCTACCTCTTTTTACCCAAACATTCCTTCTGAACACAGGTGGCTTCCAACTAGCAATTGTGGTAGGAAATCGCCAGTAAGTAAGCTTGCTCATGCCAGGATGCGTAGAAGCGCGAGGCGTAGGGAAGATAAGGCAAGTTATGGGCGATAAGCGCGAAGCAGGCAGGAGGACAGCCATGGACTAGCCAGTAGAGGTTTAGCGGCCTGATCGCTGCTGTCTGACAGGCGGCCAATGATGGCCAGAATGGAGGAGGCCTGATGATTGAATCTGTCCCGTGGCACATGTCTGGTGCGCTCTCTGTCCATGTTATCACTGGTGAACACTGGCCAGCGAGCGGTGTGGGCAGGTGAGGTGTGGGCAGGTGAGGTGTGGGCAGGTGAGGTGTGGGTGGATGTCAGACGGTGCCGTCCATCGCTTAGACATGCGTGTGTGCATGTGGTAGCTGGGGTCGGCCAGTAATTGTCAAACATCAAGGCCCCTATCGGTGTTCTGAAAGGTGGAATGAGATGGTCCTCGTGGAATGAGGTGGTCCTCGTGGAATGAGGTCGGCCTCGTGGAATGAGGTCTGCCTCGTGGAACCAGGCTGTCCTTGTGGAACGAGGCGGCCCGCGTGGAAGAGGCTGCCCTCTTGAAATGAGACTGGTGGAATGAGGTCTTCCTCGTTGAATGAGACTGCCCTCTTGGGATGAGACTACCCTCGTGGAATGAGGTCGTCCTGTGGACTGAGGCTAACCCCGTGGAATGAGGATAGCCACGTGCAGAACTAACAGTTCCCATTTCTCGCCTCACATACCATTTGCTTACACCAGCACTCATTCACGACGCTTTCCCTGATAACGCCTTTCGGGTCATCGCGGCCTCACCTCGCTATCTCTAAGAACGGCAGGTTTGGCTATCATAAGCCTTTACATATCAACTAAGTGGCTGTAGCTCCTTCCAAGCAAGCCGTATCTCGCGCGCGCCTCGGTATGTTCGAGAGTATGCTGCCCCAGATGAAGGCGAGGAGTAGCAGCGCTCCGTGTGATGGCGGCGACCTAGGAAGCGTTTGCCCGTAACGTGGGGCTCGTGCACCTGTTCGCATGCGCGCATGGGAACAAAACGCCGCCTTCTTGTGCCACAGTCACGTGACCCCTTTATAGCGCAAATAAAAACCGGGTTAAAACGCTGGGGATGTATTGTAGTGGTGTGGGAACACCAGACGATGACGCAGACCTTCCCGCGCTCCATGCGCGTGCGCAGTGAGCCTTAGGTGTTTTTGATCCAAGAGATGATAGTGTAATAGGAAGGAACATCTCGTATTTTGCGTGACTGTGTTTACCTGCTGCAATGCGACACGAAGAAAATGTCCAAATGGAGATTTTCTTAGTGGAGAGAGACATTTGCTGGGAGCTTGGAATAGTTGAAAATAGTTCGAAATCAGTTTGATTAGAAAGACAAAACGCAGAAAGAGATAGCTCCATGTGAGGTGGTCATTTGTGAGCCTACACGTCTTAAAACTCCTAATCCGAGTCCAGCTGTCCTAGACCAGCTCAACAGCTGCTAATCAGTCACGAAATAGCTAAATATGAGCTGAATCGGAGTGAAACAGCTATGTATCGGAGTACTGCAGCACAATGTGAGCCGAGTACTGGAGTTATACGTGAGCCGTGTACTGCAGCCCTGAGTACTGCAGCTCAATATGGACCGAGTACTGCAGCACAATGTGAGCCGTGCACTGCAGCTCAACGTGAGCCCTGTACTGCACGGTATGGAAGCAATATTAAGTCCCCGGACATCAAACTGGTCGTTGACAAGGCCATTCTCCCGCGCAGATGGCGCTCATAAGCTCGACTAGAACTGACCATGAAACAAGGCGAGCTTGGGTGTTCATAATATCAGGAGGTGAAGTTGAAAGCCAAGTAGCTTACCGGAGACACGATGGATGCCATGAGAGGTGTGGACGGTCGAGGGGTGTGATGTTACGGCTCGTTCTGAGATTGCTTCCCAATGACGCTCAGTTACCGTCTGCAATAAGCCCGCAGGCCAGGGCCTGTCATAACTTACGACGATGCAGGGTTTCTCTGCCTCTATAACATAGGACCTATTCTCACGGAGATAGTCCTCCATGTTTGACTTATAACCGAATAAAGTTTGCAGTTAGTATGATCAATTGCAATCCTCCCCTATGCTGAGAAAGAAATATTCGGTTCCAACGGCGGGTTTTGGTATTTTATCGTGCAAGCCACTGATCTAATAATGGTGGGTGGTGCTTTGTTGTATTGTGGACGGGTTCATTGTTAATGGCTCTAGGCCCAGCCTCGCATTGCAATACACTCACAAACCGAATGTTCAGTCAATATACTGCTTATCAACGGGATATTGGCGGCCGCTTGGCTGGCCAGGTCACATGGTTTTGCCCGCTGCTCAGATTGATATTCCCGCTTATTGGTAAGCAATCATAAGGTTATTTCCTGACGGTATCTTTACATTTCTCCGCGTATCAACTTGGTTCTGTTACTTCATCGCAGGTTACGAACATGAGTCACGTGATTGAGACTGTACCCGGCGTGGCTAAGTGCCCGTATCATCCGCACCATAACAGCTCTGCTTTGATGACCCGCGAGGGCGACCTCTACAGCAGCACGGTGACGGACTACGCTGCCGGCGACCCCGTCATCTACCGCATGCTCGGCCCCTCCAAACACCTGCGTACTGATCGCAGAAATTCCCTCTGGCTAAACGGTGGGTCGATGGTAAACATCTAACTGCTACTAGTTATTCTGGTTCGCGTGTTGTTTGTGCTATTTGTGTAGAGAATTGATGGTTTGCGCCACGGTTGACTTTCATTATATGACGGCCACCCATACTGTGTCATATATAAGATGTGCGCCATGTTGTTGTCGACAGAACCTAACTTTATATCATCCTACGAGATTGATGATTATATCTACTTCTTCTTCCGGGAATCTGCCGTCGAATACATCAATTGCGGAAAGGTAATCTCGTCGGCGGCTCCTTCGATAACATTCACCTACCATTCAAATTGGAAACCACCAATTACAAATTTCATTTATAGTTGACAATATATGAAGCATATTCTGATCGGCTTATTTACCCTCTAACAGAGTATCTACTCACGAGTGGCCCGTGTCTGTAAGGTGAGTAGCAATGGACGTTCCGTCTGCTACAACTTTAATAACCAAATGAAAATGACACTTCCATACATAAGTTATTATTACAAACTGGGCTGCTTTCTCTGCAGAGTGACATGGGAGGTCAAATCCTACTGAAGGACAACTGGACGACGTTCGTCAAAGCGCGCCTTAATTGCTCGCTGCCTGGAGCATACCCCTTCTATTTTAGTGAACTTCAAAGCACGTACTTGCTGGAGGAACAGCAACTTATCTACGCCGTATTCACAACCGCGCCGTAAGTACCGAGTTGTAGCCGTCAAGTCGCTCAGCACACCTAGCTATTATACAGATGGTATTACCATGATAAGGTATGAAAAAACACCGTGTTGGTTGTTGTGGTGCGATGTGTTACTTTTAGAGTAGGGTTGTTAGATGGCCCTCGCTAGAGTAGGGTTGCTAGATGGCCCTCGCTAGAGTAGGGTTGTTAGATGGGCCTCGTTAGAGTAGGGTTGTTAGATGGCCCTCGTTAGAGTAGTGTTGTTAGATGGCCCTCGCTAGAGTAGGGTTGTTAGATGGCCCTCGCTGGCTTTCCTTCCGCTTATTGCCACATGCTCACCATATGTTTACAGCACGAGTATCTATGGCTCGGCAGTATGCGTCTACAACACTTCATCATTCAACACCGCATTCAACGGTCCCTTCAAATACCAGGCTAACGCGCAGATGGCGTGGACCAGTATGCCCAGATCTTTCAACAGCCAGGTCAGTGTGTTGGGCCATCAGCAATGACGTCATAATTACAGCATGATGCAAATGTTCATATGTGAGGATGTTTATACTAACGCTGGGCATGCATCACATGAATGACCCACCTGTGTTACAGTGCTCGTCAGCTGAGGCCAATGACATGTCCGAGAGCAACCTAGCGCCTACACCTTCTCACAGATACATGCTGGAATCACAGAAATACCAGATCATGGATAATTCGGTTCAGCCAGCGTTCCAGGTGCCTGTGGTCGTGGCTGAGAATGAGAGGTAACCAGTTTCACTGCGCTGCCTAGCAGTTGATAAGTGCTTAAGTTATTGTAGATTATTACCACTCTCCACTGTCCCCTATTGCCGTTCGTCAGTCAGACCTCTCCCCCCTTATCAAAAGAGTACCTGCCAGCCGATACAGTGGATAGGTAAACCTGAGGCTATACCTGTACACATGTAATGCCCGTTAGCTGTCACGTTCCTCGTCTGACGCACCTCCTACCTTCCATCTACACTTCACATCTTGGTTTACTTTGGGAGAGTAATTTACTTATGTATATTACATTATCTTGTGTTCTTGTGCACACTCCTTGTGCTCTAATAGGTTGAAATGCGTAGAACATGGACAGCACTAAGTCTTGCATATGTGTTGCAAATCGAATTCTCGGTATTCAGGTTCACGCACTTAGCGGTGGATGAAATTCGCACGAAACACCACGACGTTTTTCGCGTGCTGTTTGTGATCACGCTAGAGGGCGTGGTCAAGAAGTTCATCACGCTACCAGGAACCAATCAAAACTGCTTAGTGGAGGAAATCCACATAACACCAACTGATCTCCCTCAGGCTGCAAGGTCGTTTAAATTGGACCAGAAAGAGGTAGGATCCTACATTCTGTTATTTGCTATTATGATAGAGGCAGGTTTTACATGCTATCTGACATTTCTGTTATTTGTTATTAAGTTTCATGCCAGGCGATGGTTGTCTAATGACCTTGTGATGTGTCGCTTTAGAGCGTACTCTTCGTGGGAACTAACGACAGTGTGTACAGAATACCGACACAGCGCTGCCATCGTTTCACCAGCAAACGGTGAGATCTTCTTCTCCTATTCCTGTCCTGTGCTTGTCCAGTGTGGCCACACAGCCATGTCATGTGCTTGTCCAGTGTGGCCACACAGCCATGTCATGTGCTTGTCCAGTGTGGCCACACAGCCATGTCATGTGGGTGTCCAGTGTGGCCACACAGCCATGTCATGTGGCTGTCCAGTGGCCACACAGCCATGTCATGTGGGTGTCCAGTGTGGCCACACAGCCATGTCATGCGCTTGTCCAGTGTGGCCACACAGCCATGTCATGCGCTTGTCCAGTGTGGCCACACAGCCATGTCATGTGGTTGCCAGTGGCCACACAGCGATGTCATGTGCTTGTCCAGTGTGGCCACACAGCCATGTCATGTGGGTGTCCAGTGGCCACACAGCCATGTCATGTGCGTGTCCCGTATGGCTGCGCGGCTGTGAGCTGATGAGAAAGAAAAGTGGCATCGTTAGGTTCATTGAAGCCTGCATCCTGTCCGCTGCACGATGCTTCGTTACATTTATCATAATCCGTGATGTTTGATTTGTAGGGCCTGTCTGAACGCTCAGGACCCGTATTGTGGTTGGAACAGTAATTACCACAGCTGTACCAGAGCGCCATTTCTGCCTGACCACGCCTGGCATCAGGACATCGCGTCTTGTCCTATACTCCAGTCACCAGGTACAAACTACAGTCATCCTTTTCACGAGAATCAGAGGCAGGGTGACAAATTCAAACTCTCCATCTTGTTCTGTTTACCAAGTAGAATGAACATTTTGCACGTGATTTGGATCGTAATAGATAAAGTTTATTTCAGAGTTGTACTTTAACCAGCTATATCACGTGACTTATATATCTCACGGTGACAGTCCTCACGTATGTGTATCATATTGCTATTTCCTCTGCTAGTTAACATATACGGCACAAGAGGGCGATACTCAGGTACTGGAGTGTTTAGATTAATGTTTTTGAACTAGTCGTGGTCTGCGTGTTTGTCCCTCGTATAAAGATGTACGTTATGTTTGGCGATGGACGTTTATGATTTGGTCAAGTTGGGTTCTGTGTCGGTGGTGACATCTTGTGGTAGTTATTATTGATGTCGTATCCGTGTTTCTTCTCAATTTGCTTTCTATCATCATCTCGCGTTGGTTCCTTGTTCCTTGATCACAAGTAAAGACTGAACTCACCATAACACAGACACCATGTAATGATGAAGTAGTCGAGGTCATGTCTAGATCGCAGCTAAGGCCGAACAGCTGCAAACTATAATATATACCCGTTGTTAACGTCACTTACAATACAGCCTAAGAGGAATAAGCGCATATGTCTGCCACACACTCGCGGAGGCCGTCCGTTTCTCCGCAGGGTTACCTGAAATTTACATGTAAGTTACCTGTAGGTTACCTGTAGGTTACCTGGTGCGGTGTATTGCTTGCAGTGGACGGCGGATGGTCCGAGTGGTCAGCCTGGGAAACGTGTGATCAGAACTCCTTCACGGACGATAAGTGCATGTGTAAGAGTCGCTCGTGTGACAGTCCGGCCCCGCAGCATGGTGGGCAACCGTGTCCCGGTAACCGTGTTCAGGTCGCTAATTGCACAGGTAAGCACTCCTGGCTGCGCCACGCCACCTGTGGCTGTTATGTTGTAGCTATTGACTTGTAAGCAGTCAAGTTTCACTACGAGGTTATTTCTAATCGCCTGTTGGCCGTTCTGATGTCTGTTGACCCTGCTTTTACGTGCATCTGAGTGTCTATGTTTGTGGAGAAGAGAGTGTATCAGGCATGATGATTTACAGTTCATTAGTTGTGATAATGTTTGTTGGTTGCAGTGCATGGTGGCTGGAGTGACTGGTCGGAGTGGTCTTCTTGCACGTCGTCATGTGGTCTGTCCAGCCGAGGACGAAGTCGCTCCTGTACGAACCCCAAACCTGCACACAACGGGCGCCACTGCGCAGGTGCCAGCGTCGACACCGTTCAGTGCCACATGCAGGCGTGTCCAGGTGAACAGCGAGCGTCACGTCCGCTAAACAGCATGTTTGCAGTACAAAAAATTGACAAATAGCGCGTAAATATATATTTTGTGACACGGGCGCCTTGTTATTAGCGTCAGCGAGCTGTAGGAAAAAACGCCAGATTGTAAACATATTTAGTGTAGTTTACAGACAAGAACATATGTTAAGGCCAAACTGTATATTTATGTGTGGGCGTGTGTGACAGAGCCGCTGAAGACGCCACTTGCAGGTAGCTGGTCAAAGTGGTCTCACTGGTCACTGTGTGACAAGAACTGTGACGGCGGGGTCCGGAACCGCAGCCGGGCCTGTACGGATCCGCCCCCGTATAACGGCGGCGCGCCGTGCGTCGGGAATGACGTTCAGTGGGAGAAATGCAACACACACACGTGTTCCAGTGAGCTCACGCTTCTCGTATCATAACGACATAAGAAGCGTGTCAATTCTTCTTTCTTGTTTACCCAAGATGTGTTGTATTGAAGTCTTTACCGAGTGACGCCGATTGACGGTTGTTTGCTTACTATATGCCGTTGTGTGTGTGTGTGTGTGTACCAGTGCTCCGTAAGAGCAGCTCATGGGCGCCTTGGGTCGAGTACAACCGAACACAGCATGGATTCTCGCGAACTCGTTATCGCTTTGTGTGTCGCGCTCACGTGTCAGATCAAAGCAAGCTGAACGTGTTCGTTAAGCCTCAGGACCAGTATTGCGTTGGCTCAACTTGCGGCAACTCAGGTAAAACCAACGCTGTTCTCCCTAACTCACTCGCCATTGTAGACACGGGCAACTCTTACGCCGTGAATAGATTCTGTAAGCGCAACAGGAGGGAAACTCGATCTCACTACAGAAGTCAGATTGAAGGCATTCCCGTCAGAGACCACGGGGGTCCGGGTTCGCGTGTTGGCGAGGTCGAGAGAGGCCTCTGTCATTGTAGGAATATTGGATTGCTTAGAATATGCAAAAGATGTTCATTGGAAAGCAAAGCTAATCCATGGCGGTAGGAGAGTAGTGTGTAACTGGTCAAGGCCGTGTTAGCTGATGGAGCGCATTGCAATGTAAAGTCAGATCCGCTGTTGTTCACAGCCATATAGTGGGCTACACAGTGTCTAGGGCGCAAACAAGCGTTAAGTGTTGTAGGCAGTGTCTAGGGCACAAACACACCTTTAGTGCTCTAGGCAGTGTCTAGGGCACAAACATACCTTTAGTGCTCTAGGCAGTGTCTAGGGCACAAACATACCTTTAGTGCTCTAGGCAGTGTCTAGGGCACAAACATACCTTTAGTGCTCTAGGCAGTGTCTAGGGCACAAACGTACCTTTAGTGCTCTAGGCAGTGTCTAGGGCACAAACATACCTTTAGTGCGCTACACAGTGTCTAGGGCGCAAACACACCTTTAGTGCGCTACACGGTGTCTAGGGCGCAAACACACCTTTAGTGCGCTACACAGTGTCTAGGGCACAAACATACCTTTAGTGCGCTACACAGTGTCTAGGGCACAAACAAACGTTTAGTTTTGTAGGCAGGGTCTAGGACACAAACAAACGTTTAGTGCTGTAGGCAGTGTCTTGGGCAAAAACACACACCTTTAGTGCTTTAGGCAGTGTCTAGGACACAAACACACTTCAAGTGCTGTAGGTAGTATATATGGCCCAAACAAACGTTTAGTGATGTAGTCTGTTTCTTGGACATAAACACATGTTTAGTGCTGTAGTTAGTATCTAGGGCACAAACACATATTTAGTGCTCTAGGCAGTATCTAGGGCACAAACATACATTTAATGCTGTAGGCAGTGTCTAGGGCACTGGAACGCAATCCCGCCCACTTAGAGTTATTCATTTATTATCTTAATCGCAAACGCTCTCACTTTGTAGTGTATGGTAGGCAGTGTCTGAAGCAGAAGCACACCTAGTTAGTGATGCAGGCAGTGCCTCGGCTAGACAATTCCTAGAGCCTCATCTTCTGCTCCATACATCATCACAGCTTACGGTTACTTCTGACATAAAGCTATCTCCGCTTCAATGATCAGGATGGCGTAGGGGCGTGGTACCGAGCCAATCAGTATTAGGGGCGTTACCTGCCGACCAGACAGGTGCGATGGGGCGCTAGATGGACATGGATTGGCTAAGCTCTTTTGTGATATGGACATCTTCTTTGATCGTGTGTTTGTGTATACCTACGGAAACGTAGTTGAGTAGTGTTATTTCGTGAGATGTGTTGAGTGAGTGTGTCACATGATCTGAACTGTACGATTGTCCTGTTACAAGGAACGTCCCTACGGACGAAATGCACTGTAAACTTGATTGAGGCATGCTTCGTGCCTGACAAAGCATCTATCTTGACTGCATACTGACGTGCCAAGGTGTTATTTAGTCATGTTAACCACTATATCATACTGACCTAGTTTGTGTTTATTTTGTTGTGTTGATGAATCTCTTTTTCTCTACAATTCTTGTTTGGTCTCCGTTTTTGCTGTCTTCCTAATTAATAGCGTTTCCGTGTAAAGCTCCTATCATTTCTTATCACTATGTATCACTCATTAATGTGTTCTTGTTTTTTTCTGGTCACGTTCTCTTCTTGTGAATATCTATGAATAGCACACGCTTATGATTTGCGTCTGTGCAAATCGTTGTGTTTGCACCTTGTGAACTCTGGGATTTGGGTCTTCTTCTAATCATCTTTACAATCACCCGCTCCACGCGCACCTCGCCCCTCTTTCTTCTCTCATCTCCGCCCTACGTTTTTCTAATTCTCGCGTAAACCGCTTATCTCCGCGCTTCATTCTCGCTGTAATCTCGCCATTCGTTAACTGCAGGCCATTTTCTCGTCCGCTCTCGCCCCAAGCGGATTGCATTAGTGAATTGATTTGGTCATTTCGCATTGGCGTGTTAGATAGTTTTGCCATGCAAGCTTGCATTCCGCGACCACTGGCGATGCATATCCTGCCCGGCTCGAGCTGGCACATTCCACGGCGTTCAGCTGCGTTGTTGTTGTGTCCACATAGCTGGCCGCGTCACCTAGCGTCACCCGGCGTCGCTTGACGCAGCGACGTGGGTACGACACTAAATAACCTGCGACCGTAGCTAGTGAATCAAAGAGACCAATCACTAATCGAACACATCACTTGTCCCCCGTCGGCCCAAATCCCAGAAGTGTTTAGAAGAAACATATGATTGCTACTGAGCTGTTTATCGTTATAATGTGTAGCTAGCCATGGCTTAAGATGGCTGTTCTGTTTCTCGACTGTATATATTGTACTCTTTCTTCTGTTGGTGGCGTGTCGTTACAGTTCTTGTGTTGATTGATATTCCGAGCAATGCTACCGTCTTCAGTGCAATAAATCCTGACGTATATGCTACACGGCGTTGGTGTCTGGTTTGGGTCGCTTTCTCTTGCTGCAAGCTTTACAAGCTTCCGGTCACAGGTTATTTAGATCACCGGCTACACACCCCGTCTTACCGACAACCCCGTCTAACCCACAACCCCGTCTAACCCACAACCCCCGTCTTACCGACAACCCTGTCTACCCACAAACCCGTCTTACCGACATTCCTGTCTAACCGTCTAACCGACAGCCCCGTCTAACTGACAACCCCGTCTAACCTACAACCCCGTCATACCGACAACCCCCGTCTTACCGACAACCCCCGTCTTACCGACAAGCCCCTCTAACCCACAACCCCGTCTTACCCACAACCCCGTCTAAATGACAACCCCGTCTAACCGACAACCCCGTCTAACCCACAACCCCGTCTAACCAACAACCCCGTCTTACTGACAACCCCGTCTAAACGACAACCCCGTCTTACCCACAGCCCCGTCTTTCCGACAACCCCGTCTTACCAACAACCCCGTCTAACCCACAACCCCGTCTTACCCACAGCCCCGTCTTACACACAACCCCGTCTAACCCACAACCCCGTCTAACCCACAACCCCGTCTTACCCACAGCCCCGTCTTACCCACAGCCCCGTCTAACCAACAACTCCGTCTTACACACAACCCCGTCTTACCCACAACCCCGTCTTACCCACAGCCCCGTCTTACCGAAAACCACGCACTAACCACCTATGATGGAAGACATCGTAAACAATCCCCGCTCTTTTTATCAGCTTCTATCCAAAATTTTCTGTTTCTTACTCGATTTTTTTTATATATGTTTGGTCTGACATCTGGTGGTGTGTTCGTTAAGTTAAGTTCTAATCCAGCCCAGCCCTGCTTCCCTGGTAATGCGGCATACACAGCCAGTACCCGCTAGAGTTGCACGCGCGGCACGGCCCCCCCCCCCTCTCCCCCCTCTCCCCCCGCCCCCATCCTCCCACATCATAGTTACCTCACCTCTAGTGATGAGCCTCTCCTCTTTCTCCATCTTCTCCAATCACTACCTTGCTTGCCCTTCTGTAGCCAATCTTCTCACCAGCTAGTCTGCCGCTGGCTACAATATTTCCTGGCCTCGGTTGAAGTTGCCAGCGCCCTCTGGGGACGCGTACAGCAGTTTGTCGTCCTTGCAGTATGCTACACTAATGTCACCAGACGACCCTTTAACACCCCAACCCACACCCTGCTTTGACTGTGCTGTCTGGTGAAATGCAGGCCCGCTGGAAGTGCTCGGCTGGTCACGATGGTCATCTTGGACCACGTGTGACAAACTGTGTGACGGAGGGGTTCAATCACGCGAACGGATCTGTGAAGGGGGTCAGACACCGGGCGGGTGTATCGGTCACTCGCGCGAGATCCGCCACTGTAATCAACACTCATGCCAAGGTAAGGTTTCTCTATGCAAATCAGCAGGCTAAATACTGACGTTGCTTCTGACACTATTAACTTATGTCATTATTGGTGATGATTAATGTTGTTTCAAACTGGTGCTGACGTTATCAGCGGGCAATTTAATTATTACTGACCTTATCTATTGGCACTAATTTATGACGTTAATTACTGACGTCCTTATAGTCGCTCATTACTGACCTAACCACGGTTGTTGAAACTCGCACCTACCAATAGCTTTATAACTGACGTTATTTGATGGCGCTCAGTACGGACGGTGATTGTTTTGTCGTAATTGGTTGATTTTATAACTGACCTTACTTCCTGATTTACGTCTTGGCGTTTCTGATTTACGTCTTGGCGTTTCTGATTTACGTCTTGGCGTTTCTGATTTACGGCATGGCGTTTCTGATTTTCGTCTTGACGTTTCTGATTTACGTCTTGACGTTTCTGATTAACGGCATGGCGTTTCTGATTTACGTCTTGACGTTTCTGATTTACGTCTTGACGTTTCTGATTTACGGCATGGCGTTTCTGATTTACGGCATGGCGTTTCTTGCCGGTCCTTATTACTGGTTACTTGGATGCGTTTGCTTACGCCAGTCTCGTTGTTCGGCGACTTTATCCCCTGACGTAAGTTATTGACGTATAGGATAGAAAAACTGACGCATTTTGTTTTCCAACCAATATATGGATTGTCTGTCTGGCGACAGAGGCGAAGGAGGCAACAAGATCGGCTCAGTTTGTCTGAGCCTGCATCTGTCAGTTTGTCATAAGCTGTACAGCAAGGCTCAGTTTGTCTGAGCCTGCGTCTGCCAGTTTGTTATAAGCTGCACAGCAAAGCTCAGTTTGTCTGAGTCTGCATCTGTCAGTTTGTCATAAGCTGCTCGGTAAGACTCAGTTTGCCTAAGCCTACGTCTGTCAGTTTGTCATAAGTTGCATAGCAAGGCTCAGTTTGTCTGAGCCTGCGTCAGTCTGTCATAAGCTGCTCGGTAAGACTCAGTTGGGAAGCTGCATGGAAAAAAAATGGCAGTCCCTTGACGAATGACGTCATTGTGGCGCTTGAATGCCTCCCGTGACGTCCTCGGTGTGTGCAAGGAGTCTTATTACCGTCAAAGAGGTACTGACTGCACCTAGTTTGTGTCGTATTCCATGCTGTAATTGTGCGTGTGTGTGTGTGTGTGTGTGTGTGTGTAGGTTCGTGGTCGTGCTGGGGAGAGTTCAGCCCATGCTCCGTATCGTGTGGTACTGGCCGGCAATGGAGGCGGCGTGATTGCGTGGCTGAGACGGCCGGCAAACACTACACGATCGCGTGTACTGGAGACGACCACGAGGAACGCGTCTGTGACAAGCTGCAGTGTGACACGTGTAAGCCACGCTCAATATCGATCCTCGAAAACAAACACACGCTTGTCTTTGATATCAACGTTCTGCTTAATCGCCTCATGCATTGTTGTGCGCTTGCGTGATGGTATAGGGTAATGGCTTGTAGTTTTCCTAGTTTCCTGTGAATTGTTCGGAAGTAGTTTTTGCTGGGATGACAAACGGCCTGCTTAATGAAAAGCGCTGCCTGACCGCGCCCTATGCAGTGTGCTGGTTGACGAGCGCACCTGTATGTGATTGGATGCCTCGTTCTGACCTGTCACTCATCATCCACTTCATGGCTGCTTCACGGCGGCTTTCAACTGAGCAGGCCATGTCGTGGCTTGAGGTTCATTGTACCACGATGTACGTATTATTGAGTTCTGTTTGTCTGGTGTAGCTAAGGAAGGCTGGAAAGCCTGGAACACATGGTCTCTATGCGAGAAGAATAACGAACAGCGTCGCTTCCGCTCTTGTATTGAAACAGGACCTGACAAGTGTCCCGGACCTAAAGTCGAGATCCGCGCCTGTACATTCAATAGCCAAGGTAAATAGGCTACTCTTGATTCCATACAGCGACACCTGTCGTTGAATCAGACGTAAATTATAAATAATTTAGCCAGATGGGTTTTATATAGATGCAGGGAACATGGTGCAACCTTGAATATCCATTTACGTTTTTCACGTCATATTTCCCATTTTGTTCAACACTGGGCGCATAAATGTATTATTAGTTACGTTTCATCTCTCGCTTGAATCGATATTCACATTATGTTTTTCATTCTACCTGCAGATCCGATCATGGGCGAGGTCCGTTATGATGGCACGAACGGAAGTAAGATGAGCGGAAGTAAGTTGCAGGTTTACCATCTGGTTATCGTGGGTATCGTGGGCTTCATCCTCGGCGGACTCGTCTGTGTTGGCATATTCTTCTACTGCCAGCGGCAGCAACGACAAAACTCACAGCAGAAGTTCGCTTCATTACCGCGATGTCAGCACACGCCCCCCAACGAGTATATGACACATGCTGACCTTGACCTCTTGCGTCCTATCAGTCCCCCGACCCCGCTCAATAATCAGTTCTACAGCTCAACATCTTTACAACGGATTAAAAAGGAAAATATGCGCAACATGACAGTGAAGGAAGCGAGCCAGAGGCACAGCGACCTGCTCCGCTCGAACTCCATGCGGACGAGCTGTGAACGTGTCTATGAGTCATAAAGTGACAGCGGCCAGCCTTTAGTGTACCGTGGCTACTCAGTCAAGTGCAAGCCAAGTGCGCAAACTCTCACATGATGTACTAGGCCTTGATGTGCTGGTGTGCTTGCAGACAATGTGTGGTGCTATGCAGCTATTATAGACCGTTTTGTTACCATGGTGATCTACAGCTATGTCCGTCTAGCATGTTGCCATGGTGATCAGATGCTTGATTCATTGTCAACTATGATGTCATAGTTACTGTCTGTGATTTTTTTATTGTTGTGTTGTTATTATTGAGGTTCTCTGACCTTATTTGTTTATGATATGTTGTTGCTTGAAATCGTGTTGTTGTACACACTACCTCACGTGACTTGGGTCACTGCCTGTCTGTGGCTGGTCATTGCAGTAGATAGGTGTCGGCCTCCGCAGCATTGTCTGTTGAGGCCGATCTGGACCAAGTCTTCATTGCGCGCTTGTTTGCCTCCTGCCTCATTCGGCTCCATCCTCACCACTCCAGCTAATCCCACCTAAAGCCCCGCACTTCATCACGCACATCGCACACTGCATCATAATGTTCACCAACTTCCTTTCTATATGGTTTTTGCGGTTTTGTCGATGGGAGGCCACCTTGCAGACAGCGTCATTAATCACACATAGCGCTCTCGTAAGTGAACGCTTTTGCTTGTTTGTTTACAGCGTTTGGCGCCCCTCGTGGCCGTTTGCCTTCCCCCCCCCCTTTGTCATCCGGCTCCTCGGCTTCTGTATCACGGCCGATCTGATAGTCACGGTGGACAGTATGATCAACCTTGATGTCGCACTCCCAATACATGCGCGCTCTCAGTGAGAAGATTGGTTGACAATGCCAGCATTGTGTCGTATTGTACTGCGCATTGGAAGGACCGTCCTGAATCAGTGTATGGATGGTCCTGGTCGGTTAGGACAGGACCTTGATGACGTACGGTGTTTCTTGTAGTCTGTGATTCTTATGTCCCGTGCAAGTTCCGGCTTGTTATGTAGGAATTAAGGCGGTCTCTGAAAGCTTGTACAAGTTACGGCTTGCCCTTCTTACCAAACGACTTAGCCCGTACGAGTAAAGGCTTGCCCCTTGCGTATTACGGCTTGCTCCGTGCAAGTTAAGGCTTTTACCTTGCGTGTTTAGGCTTGCCCCGTGCGAGTTTATACGCGTCACATATGATCGGCGTCGTCTCGTGAACACGATCTTTCCCCGTCTGCAGTCTCCGCAACTAACCGATAGTGCTTACTAATACCGGCAGCGTGTCCGCCTCGGAACAAAACAGACCTTTTGTTGTAAACACATTGTAGTATAACTTTTGTATTATTATATAAGGCAGCTTAACATGATAGCACCTGACGATGTCGAGGCGTTGTGGTCATTTCGTTGAAGCCCGACAAGCGTGTTGTTTAACATAGACCATAAGTAGATCTGACGGGGTCCTCCTTGCCGACGGGGTTCTCCTCGCCGGCGGTGTCGCCCTGACGACGGGTTACCTTGCCAACGCGGTCCTCCCTGCTAATGGGTTACCTTGCCGACGGGGTCCTCCTGCCGACGGGTACTCCTTGCCGACGGTGTCACCCTGACGACGGGGTCCTCACTGCTGACGGGTTACCTTGCCGACGGGGTCGTCCCTGCTGACGAGGTCCTCACTTTCCTGTCTTCACTTTTGCTTTATGTAGTTATTGACCAACTGAGCAACGCACGTAGACAGACAGGCCGTGAATTGCTATGTTTGCTTTTCCATCTTCCGCTTGGAGATGTTTCAGCAATTAGTCGCACGCTAGTTACACTGTTAACTCCCATAATTTCATTCATTTCGATACCGACATTTCGCCATTACGTAGTTTGATTTGTTGCATTTTGTCCAGAATGTCATTGCACATTGCAGACAATCTGTGTATTTTGTACAGTTAGGTTTATCTACACAAACATGGATATATATTTCATAAAGGTGTATGTTGAACGTTGTATGTTTGTGTTAAAGAGTAAAGTGTCCTGCACTAATTCCAGGATCGTTAACATGGCAGTGTGACCCGCTCAGTATTGACACTGGGTTCTGTTGTGACACAGAGTGAATTAATCTGTGATGACGTCATTTGCAGGATGCGAGTGTTCGTCGTCCGGCGTGGTCGTGATAGGGTGTTTGGTGGATGATGCAAATAAATAATTGAAATCCTACTTGTTATAAATCTATGCGATCTGGATATGTCCCGGTGTTAACGGTATGTCGTAGTGATCAGGGAAAGCTTCATCTCAAAAGTGATCAGAGAAAGCTTCATTACAGTAGTGATCTGAGAAAGCTTCATTACAGCAGTGATCTGAGAAAGCTTCATTACAGAGAAAAAGCTTCATTACAGCAGTTCACAGCAGTGAGAAAGCTTCATGAAAGAAAGCTTCATTACAGCAGCTTCATTACTGCAGTGATCAGAAAGCTTCAGCAGTGATCTGAGAAAGCTTCATTACAGCAGTGATCTGAGAAAGCTTCATTACAGCAGTGATCTGAGAAAGCTTCATTACAGTAGTGATCTGAGAAAGCTTCATTACAGCAGTGATCTGAGAAAGCTTCATTACTGCAGTGATCTGAAAAAGCTTCATTACAGTAGTGATCTGAGAAAGCTTCATTACAGCAGTGATCTGAGAAAGCTTCATTACAGCAGTGATCAGAGAAAGCTTCATTACAGCAGTGATTCTTACAGAAGTGATCTGAGCTTCATTACAGCAGTGATCTGAGAAAGCTTCATTACAGTAGTGATCTGAGAAAGCTTCATTACAGCAGTGATCTGAGAAAGCTTCATTACAGTAGTGATCTGAGAAAGCTTCATTACAGCAGTGATCTGAGAAAGCTTCATTACAGTAGTGATCTGAAAAAGCTTCATTACTGCAGTGATCTGAGAAAGCTTCATTACAGCAGTGATCTGAAAAAGCTTCATTACAGTAGTGATCTGAAAAAGCTCTGCAGAAATCTTCATTACAGTAGTAATCTGAGAAATCTTACAGTAGTGAGCATGATCCAGTTCAGGAGGAGTGACAACCAGGTGTGTGTGATTGAATGAGTGAGTGTGTGTAATCGTGCTTTTGGCCGCAATGTAGACAGAGCACAGCACTACAGTCGACGCCGATCCTCCCCTGTTATGGTTGAAGGTCACCGACCCCTTCGTTGGTAACACCTTTATAACCACCCTACTTCGGTAATCCCGTCATGCGGTTCGCTACTTGGAGCCCTCCCGCGCCGCCCATTGTAACAACTGCATAATCAGGCAAATATAATTAGATATCTTACGATGGGATCTTATACCAAGCCATTAACCGACATTGGGAGCTATTGAGGACCACGCTGACGATGCCGGCAGCGCGCGGCGCGACGTGTGAAGAAAGGCCGGACGCGTTACGACCCAAGCAGCTGGGTGTCAATAGGGGGCGTGTCGCGATTGGCGTCCTTTTGAGGTACGAAATGAGGCTCATTAACGGTCCACGGGGAACGAGAACTCGCTGAAGCTGGTTCTGTGTCGACTCTCCGCTGAAATGACATAAGTCTCAATGCTCGTCTTCCGATCGTTACCTTATAAGCCAACCCAGCACCTGCGCTCGGAAACCTTATATCGACATCAGATACTTCATTGTTATATTCGTAGCCAGTTGACTGGTGGACATCTTTCTCGCTTGTCTTCAGAGAGCGCTGGCAATCGCATAGCGCTCATAACTCAATCAGATCAAAGAAGCACATCATACGGTGCTGATTAAGCTCACCTAAACGTCTGCCAGGACAAGCCACAGCGATCTGTTACGCCTTTCATTGGGCGCTGATCATAACGTTTGTCCGCTCATACACGCAATAAAACCATCAGGGGCTGGTCATAATTAGTAAGCGCCTGTGTAGCAGACGTGACAGAGGACTCACATGCGTGCCCAGCGCGGCCAGATCCTCGCTCTGTCGGTGAGAGGGTACACTCCGTGACAGGTGTTTCCACTTTAGACCCACATATCACAGGGCTCGGGATCCGTGTGAACGTGTGAAGATGTGAAGGTTCCTTTGAAGTTGGAGCATAGGATCGATTCGCGATATGATGAGTAGCTAATGTATTCACGATGAAATTATTTTTAGGAACCCTACCTGTAATGCCGTACCTGTATTAGTCTGGACGCACCAGCTCCGCTCCGAGAGGGAAGGTACATGGTAATGATATAGAACGTACATTATGTACCAACCGCCGAGAGGTTTGGTACATTGAGCAGAATATGCCGAGATAGTTGTCACATGACGTATACAACCGCCATGAGAGCAGGTAAATGGCATACCATCAGACGAGAGAGTATGTACATGACATACAATCTGCCTTGAGAATAGGCACTTTACGCGCAATCTGCCGATAGCAAGTGCATGACATACAACCTGCCATGAAAATTGGTTCATTGCATACAATCTTCAGTGAGAGTAGGTACAAGATGTGCAATCTGGCGAAAAAGTAGGTTCATAACATGAAATCTGACGAAACAGTTGGTACCTGACGTACAATATGCCTTTAAAGATGCGACACGGAGTACAATCTGCTGAGAGAGGTGGAACAGAACATACAATCTGCTGAAAGTGTAGAACTGTCTTTGCTGCACGGAGGACAACGAAAGCGCGGATTCAATGAATGGTTCCTCTAATAACAGTATTCACTGGTAGATTATTCCCAGCAGTGTCGGGAGTGAGCCCCACGATGGGAACCAGAACAGGACACCTGATCGGATCAACTCAAAAACAGCCTCTCAATAATGTCAACCACAGGACGACTGGAAAATTGCTAATGTCAGACCGATATTCAGATGAAGCAATCGCCAGCAGCTGGCAAATAACAGCCCGTTCAACTTAAGATCCATCATATGCGAACATTCTGCAAACACTTAAAGGAGGTAAACTAACACAGCACCTGGCCAAACACCACTGATTGAGATGCGGTAATCTAACCCAGCACCTGGCCAAACATCACTGATTGAGAAGAGGTAATCTAACGAAGCACCTGGCCAAACATAACTGATTGAAATGAGGTAAACTAACTCAGCACCGGGCCAAACACCACTGTTTGAAATGAGGTAATCTAACGCAGCACCCTGTCAAGCACTACTGATTGAAATGAGGTAATCTAACGCAGCACCCTGTCAAGCACTACTGATTGAAATGAGGTAATCTAACGCAGCACCCTGTCAAGCACTACTGATTGAAATGAGGTAATCTAACGCAGCACCCTCTCAAGCACTACTGATTGAAATGAGGTAATCTAACGCAGCACCCTGTCAAGCACTACTGATTGAAATGAGGTTATCTAACCCAGCACCTGGTCAAGCATTACTGTTTGAAATGAGGTAATCTAAACCAGCACCTGGCCAAACACCTCTGATTGAAATGAGGTAATCTAACGCAGCACTTGGTCAAACATCACTGATTGAGAAGAGGTAATCTAACGAAGCACCTGCTCAAAAACCACTGATTGAGATAAGGTAATCTAAAGCAGCAACGGGCCAAACATCACTGATTGAGATGAGGTAATCTAATGCAGCACCTGGCCATGCATCACTGATCGAGATGAGGTAGAATGGACGTGAATGTTCACTGGGGCTGTACTATGATTTGCCTTGCCAACCAGTATAATGATTTAGTTCTCGACTTGTTAACAGCTGGTTAAGGAACACTTGTGCAGTGGAACGAGGGACAGTCAACAGAAGCGGTATCCAAGATCAGGACCACAAACTAGGATCATAACTTACAACGAAGCATATTAGACTTCAGAAATGATTGGCAAATGCTCTTTAACCTAAAGAAGTAAATCGTTTAGGTCAGAACAACTTTCGAATACGAAATGGTCGATTCGGCAGAGTTGCATGTGTCAGGGTAAAGGAATTACTGCCATTATTGCACAGTTATTTAAATCAAGTAAAACATGCGGTGCAGCAGTTTTATCGAACTTCACAATGCACCTGTTAAAGTGCCTATGACATCAATTTTCCATGTTTTTTATGAAACCGAATGAACGATGAAGTTGCATTTATTGGATTTTGTGGCTTCAATTTTCGCACAATTCACCCGAACATAACGCACATTGTATTCGGCATAACCAACCATTTTCCAATTTTTCGGCCTGGCATCTCGTGACGTCTCGAGATGAATTCGTTGCTGACAGGTCCGCAGTTTTGATTGTAAACAATGGCGAATGTTGAAGTTTCGGAGAGCGATGTATTTGAGTTGGACGATTTGGTATTGGATTTTTGTGTGGAAGAGTCTCTAATGTTGGAGCATTCCAATCCAAAGAATGTGATTGGTATTTTGCCGCACAGATTCGAACCATTTCTGTCCGAAAACAGCGCATGCGAATCTGACAGTGACATGATTCTCGTGTTCCGAGGAGCGATAATCGGAACATTGACCGTCTTCAAAACATTTTTTGGTGAGCCCTATTGCTGCACGTAGCTATCTTATATTTTGATTTTGGGCAATTCTCATCGACCTTACTAAATCAAGCACCTTCGACCTAGCACGTTGTGGAGGCTGCTCAGACAGGCCAACAGTCAGGGTGCATCTGCTGTGTGGAGCAGAAGAAAGTGATGGTAAAAATAGAAAAATTACCAGAAATTAAATGTGACACAGCATCCGAATTTTAATGCTGTATGTTTTAATGAAGATGATTGAATTATCAATACATAGAACACAGGGAAAAGTGTTTATATGAGTATAACATTATGCATATACATTAACAGCTGGATACAGGCAGTTCATCCCCATTTTCTTGGAGAGAGAAATCGGGCCCCTAGACCATCCTGTGTGACATCAATTACATTATCGAGGGATATGCGGATGAAACTAACACCTGGAGAAGTGTGAGCGTGAGCTTGCCGCTTTTCTAGGATATCAATGGTGGAGTTCAGATTGGGTGGGATTTCATGTCCTCATCATTTATATCACTGGCCTTGCATATGTTGATTGTTTTTGCTAAAGGATCTTCGACAAAGCCTATGTTGTAAATATGTGTAAGTTGGTGATTTGAAAGTACAAATCATAATTTTGATATAAAAGAGAAATTTAGAAACAATCATTCAGCTCTTTCCTCACTGTGTGACTTCCTCCATTGTGTTTGGGGTAGTGGAGGATGTACATGTCCTCACCCTGTGCTGTTATTCTTTGTTGTTGGCAAACATTAACTTTGAAATGTTAAAATGATTGATCTTAAATCAGTTATGAAGCTTTCTATCAGTTTGAAACAGGATAAGTATGTGGTTTTCATTTTCGATTCACCAGAAGTCTGGTGTTAAGTGGGTTTCAGCAGCAACTTAACTTCAATCATGACTAGAATGAATGGCATGAGAAACGATACTTCATGAATTTAAACAGCTGGTTTATTCCACTTTGTATTTGTTAATCAATTCCCTACCAGGTAAAACTTGTCCCATAAAACTAAAAAACAAACCTACATTTGAAAGAAGATTAAAATCTCACAAGATGCCAACTAAGCTAAGCAGACGGAGATTGAAGACAGATTTATCGGCAAAGCAGACCAGGATAACTGAAAGCATAGGTTTTTGGAGCAAACTGGGTCAGAGAACTATGGAAAGCCTCTATATAGGAGGACTGGGCATTGCTTAATGGCATCATGATTTCCCTACCCAATGTTTTGTTGGTGATAATTTGTTCCAATTTTATCACACAACTCATATCTAAGGACATAAATAGCAATTTAACAATACAGTTTTTTTATGTTTCAAGAAAATTGAAGGCACTCTTGGTCTTATTAGCCTAAATTCTAAAATGATAGGTTCATCCATATGGGTCATTTCCGGTTGACATAGATTCGCGCACGAAATACCGGTTCGCTCCAAAGAACGTTAAATTTCGCTTTTATTATTAGTCGGAGGCCAACAATTTCAACACCATTCGATCCGCATCGATTCGTTCAGTTTACACTAAAAAATCGTATTTCAGGTGTCATAAGGACTTTAAGGCCTCATCTCGAATGCGCAATGCAGGCACAGTCACAATACCGTAACATCTTAAACCAGTTACGAATAAAGAATGCACGTGTGAGGCGAGGCATCCCCCAAAGGCAACACTTCTCGCGGGAATCTCATTTATACAGGAGTATAACATGTTCGATGGATGAGATATTGATGTTTTCTTTTGATATTATGACATGAATCAATTTACCAGCATGATATACTAAATTAGCTCACGGAACTCTTTCAATCTAAT
>CM067357.1:46246950-46268498 GCA_034190875.2 Urechis unicinctus
ATCGATTATTGATTAGTGGCATATATATAGTTTTTTTCAAATATAGTATTAGGTACCGTACGTAATCATTTATACTGGTGCCTTATTTAATTCTCTACCTATCATTTCGGTCAAGAAAACCATCCCGTTGCGCTCTTTACCAAAGCATCCTGCGTCTATTTGATCAAAATGATATGTCACCTGCCCCATCTGCAAGTGGTATTCATCATCACATGGATATCTGATAGATACAAAAGCGTATCCGGATCAAGTAACAAGATCACGCAGGGATGTGTTAACAACCATCTATCGTAACGTCTGCTCTACTAAAGTGAACATTGGTGCTGAAATTAAACAGCTGAAACAGTGGTGCCGATATGTAAACAAATAACAGTTTGGAAAAAACAAACATAAGCGAACTGTAGACGTATGGGGTGAGATCAAGAGTATTCGCTATTTAACATCATTTCCTGACAAATGGTTAACGAATTATTCTTAGGTGGAAGAAAACCGATGTAGCTAATAAGACTAAAATGATTTCTTTATGATTATGGAATTCAACAGCTCACTACATCTCCTTGTGTTGCAAGGTGGGATTTATGCAGGTATCGTGTTATAACCTCTCTGTCAACTCGCAATCCAAGAAGCCGTGATGGAGAGCCAGCAGGCATCAACATTTGTTGTGCCCAGCAGAGCGATCCCCAGCCTTGGGAGTCATTTAGCTGTATTGAAGAAGCAACAATCTAATTACAGATAATGTAATTGTTTAAATCGCCATTCCAAGGTTAATATGTAGCTTTTAAACCTGTATCGCTTGAATGATCACGTTATATTGGTTCTGCGGTGAACGAGAGTACCAACGTCACACAGAGACTGGATGGCTAATTGTGTTATTTGCATCATCTGCCTGAAATGCCGACGTTTTTAATGATCGGCCGGCAGGTTCCAATTGCAATTTGGTTATCCTCCAATGCCAATCGGATTAACATGCTTCGTTACCCACTGACCTAATGTCATTTAGTATAACACGCGAATTACAGACTGATTATCAAAGCGGTATATTTGGCGAAGTAACCTTTCTTACGGCATCTTCGCCACACACAGATACTGTGAGCGGACGGTATGCGATTCATGATAGCATGATCAATACAGCGAATGTAAAACCTTGCCGATTATGATGGACGATACAGCCTGATCAATGCGATAAGCATGACTCTTGCATTCCATGCGCTGACTTATATAACCCAGGTAGAATGGTCTATTCAGGGTCGCATAGGCTTCAACGCTATAAGTATTGTTAAATCCGTTCTACTTATCTGTTCAACACATAATATTTTTACCCGTCATAGATTCACGTCATAATGCTTCGTTAGCTCTTATGCGCCATGACGCGTTCCTCTACTCGCGATTTACATGGCAACATGATACGCTCTGTATTGTGTGTGCCGTTGATCTAAAATTGTCCTGAGAGGGTGTTGGACTGAGTTCAAACCAATTTAGGAAAACCTATAGTGGGTGTTGTGACTACGGAATTGATTGTCAAACGAGCCCGGGATGAGGTAGAGGTAGCAATGGAGTGTAAGAGATTCTTTGGATGTTTAGATGGAATCAAGCAGCAAAGTAGATTTAATAGAAAACGTTGCAGATTAACAACATACACTAACGAAGATAAAGACCGTATGGGTCGAATTAGATCGGGCTTTAAAACCGCTCTATAACAACGTATCAATTCGTCATGAGCACAAAACCTTCACGTACATTCGCTGCGCTTCGCCTTCAACCTGTCATATAATTACTAAAATCATTTGTACTTATGTTTTATGATCTTTAGGGCATAGATTGAACAACTATATACGACAACCTGAATGTAATTAAGCGTGTATAGCAGTATATGGGCTTTCAAGGCGATCATTCACGAGAAGCGCATTAAGCGTAATTCCTACAGCCATAATTTGATACCAGACACAAACTTTAAAGGTCAAATACAATGATTTTTTTTATTCCACTTTTCAAAAATTCTATGTTTTAAAAGGGTATCGTAACCAAAATTAGGTGACTGCGCGCTTTTTTTCTATTTTAGAAATGTACATTTTCCACGTCGAATCTGTCAAGATATCGCTCGGTGAAATTCTTGAATTTCCGGACAGTGACGTCACTCAGGTTGTTTGCGAGCATCTTCAGCCTACACGGTTGGTTGTTAGCGTGTTACTTGCTCCTCTTTCTTCACGGTCTGGTGATTTTCTTGGTGTGCATTATGCCTTATTGTTGCGCGTTCGGTTGTCGGAACAATGAGAAGTCGGGCGTCAGTTCTATTCTGTTTCCAAAAGACAGCAAAATGCGCCGCATATGGGTGTCGAACGTCAAGCGTAAACACTGGAGACCTACCCTTACGAAAATTCTATGTTCTGATCATTTCGATAATGGTGCTTATGAGACTGACCCAGAGCTGCTCAAAAGTCTAGGATTTTGTAAGAAACCTAGGCTCCGATAAGAAGCTATACCGACTCTCTTTAGCCACGTTGGAGCCGATGACATTCAAACCAAGCGACGGAGCGCCTCGGAGAAAAGGCAACGACAACAGGTGAAATCTTTGGCTGAACCTTTAGGTTAGTCCTGATCTGTTGACGTATACTTATTTAGATGCTGATGAATTTATCACCACGTTGCCAGTATATCAATTGTCATTTGGAGTGCAGGCAAATGTTTTGGTAAGTGTCACAAGGCAACTGCATCATTATATTTGATGAAATGCATTGGCAGGGATAAATTCTGTTGTATAAATCCATGTGTCTTTTCACAGTCAATTTGTAAACATTTACATCCTTTAAGGCTATAATAAATGAAATTGTAGCATACTTATTGTATTGATACTATAGATGGCTGACAAGTCCCTGCAGACACAGAGTTCTATCTCTCCTGGAATAAAGAAACATTCAAGGTACCCAAGTTAGCCTATCTCAGCACTGCATAGGGACAAAGAGCAACTTCCTGACCAAAAGTGTCACCAGGGGCACCCAATATGAACCTCAGGAGGAATCTGTTGAACTGGTGGACAGCGATTATGAGATGGAAACTGACCCTGACTATGACTTCACTGATTATGCCGAGATAGACACTGATGATGACATGGAGTTTGAAGAAGTGTAAGGAAAATATTGTTTTGTTTGTAGTGTAATCAAAGGGATTTATTTGATGGAAACAAATTAAGCTCACAGAATGTTTATGTTGGGAATTCATTCTTATTGTTCACAGCGGTGTTGATCTGGAGGATGGCCCTAGTCAGAATCAAAGAAAATGTATTGTGTATGAGAGCTGTTTGAGAACCCTGCTGCTCTCATGCTTCCTGTGCTTGTGCCCCTGCAGAGTCATCATCAAGCAGATAGGAGGGCGTTTTGCTTGTTTTGAACAAATCTGCGTGAATGGACACAGTAAGATGTGGGATAGCCAACCTTTTACAGGAGCTATGCCTGCAGGGAATTTGTTAATGGCCTCAGGGATTTTTGTTAGTGGCAGTAGTGCTGTTAGAACACTGAACATGTTCAGGCACGTTAATATCTCATTCAGAGAAGCTATCTTGTTCCAGCTGCAAGCCGACTATGGCGGAGCCAACAGACCTAACTAACAACTGCACGCCAGGGTACACCACTTTTTGTAGGAGGGGATGCCAGATGTAGTTCTCCAGGCCACACTGCTAAGTATGGCAGTTACACCCTGATGGACCTAAAGACTTCGAAGGTTCTAGACATGCAACTTGTTCAGGTATAAAAAATACGATTTATGACCGGTATATGATGGATTCCTTAATGTATATTTTACTATCAATTGCCTGTTAATTTCTTTCAGAGCAGCCAAGTTAAAAATTCAAATGCTATGGAGTTAGCTGGCCTGAAGCTTGCCTTGAAATCCCTGTCTGAGAATGGCTTGACCGTTGAATCCATCACTACTGACAGACATTTGGGGGTGAAAAAGTACATGAGGGAGAGGCAACCTACAGTCCAACACTGGTTGGATGTGTGGCATGTTGCCAAAGGTTAGTTTCTTTGTGTGACTTAAGCTAACACAAAGCTCCGTGCAACAATTTAAAGAATATTTAACATGTTAGCATATGTTAGCATTAAAGACAAAAACACACTTATTTGTAAATGAAGAAATCAAGAAGAAAATACTGGCTAAAGGGAAAAGAAAAGACTGCAACATCCTGAGTGAGTGAGCCAGAAGCATTTCAAATCATGTTTACTGGTGTGCTGCCTCAAGCGATGGAGATGCGGATCTGGTCAGAGCTAAGTGGCTCTCTGTCACTAGGCATGTCGTCAACGAGCACGTGGGGCGTGGGGAGCTGCACCCGGAATGTGAGCATGCACTTCTAGAGGACAGACAGTGGATACTGAAGGGTCGGTATTAGTTTTGAATCATATAAGTTTTTATAGAAATATTTAGTTCAGTGGTAGTGTAATTAAATGAGTCAAAATGTTGAAATCCATGGCCCTGTGGTACTACTGTACCACTGAGAAAAATGTAATCAGCATTGATATATGTGTGAACCATAAATAGGATCTAGGTTTTAATTCTTACTTAGTAATATGTTATCAACCTGCTATATATATATGTCCAGATTGCTCTTAGCAGTTATTCACTTCATTGAAAACTCGAACAGAGCTCAAGCAATCACTCAAGGAGGTCAGTCCCAATAGAGAGTGTCCTACCCCAAAGCCACACAGGGAGACCCAGTTGTCGAGCCTGTCAAAGTACCAATTTCTTTTGGTGTGTATATGCATTAATCTAAAACGAAACACGTTATTTTGACATTTATTACCGAAACCTAAATAACTTTCATATGTACAAACATTGTTACCCAATTCAATATGGGCATATAATATAACTAACTTATTATATGACTATCATAAAATATGTATAACGTTGATTTGCTTCAGACTATGTACATCAGTTCATTGCTGAGGTGCTTGATCTCAGGCAAAAATACCCAAGCTACAGAATTGCTGAGGTCCTTGCCGAGGACAGGACTATCCCAACACCTATTGCCTTCCAGTACGAGAAACCTGAAAAGGATCTTCTCGTAGATGCTCACAGGTGTCAATTCAACCTGACCAAGAAATCTTCTTTAGTTCCATTTTAGAAAACCTGCCTAATTGGCGCCCGGGTGAGGGAAGGATTCTCTAACAGCTGTTATCACACAGGCTGCCAGCACTTTCGTGTTTCTTTTGCCCAGTCTGTGCCATATATAGAATGTAAACTGGCGGTAGGCTAGATACCTGAATAATCTGAAGCAATATGTCAATTAGTTGTCTATGGTTTTGAAATAAGTTGTATAGTTAAAAAAACAATTGTCATTTGTCAACCATTCCCTCACTCACACTGAATATTTTATTGGGTAACTGATACTAATGATTATTTTATACAAGTTAACATAGTTCAATAAAGCTTGGGAATGTTATTCTAAAACTCACCATTCGTCGAAATCTTTTGTGGATTCTTCATTCGAAGCGGACTCTTGAGTTAGAGCTCCTGGTGTCATTTCGAAGTGTGACTTGGATGATTCAACTCCCCCCCACATTGGCTCAAATAAATAGTCATGGACATAATTTGCCCCAATGACATGGCTTCATGTAAATACGGTGTAATCTTAAAATCCAAACAATTGCTTTTTGCTTCGCTCGCTGTAAAATTCTCTTGGAGGCCACGCAGGAGTTAGCGGCCAACTGAGGCAAAATGGCATCGAGAAGATGGGTTCGTATTTTCTTCCGAGTGGAACCTTATCGGTGGATTTTTAGCACTTATGCATGCCGGTGCAATGGATTATGGGTCCCCGTTGGTTAATGAGTTATTAATCTCCATTTTGAAACACATAATAAAGAAATGATGAAAATCGTTGTATTTGACCTTTCATGACATTGCAATAATCTATTCTATTGGTTGGTTTACGTTGAGATTGATAGACTTTGTGCCGGTTTTCTCAAACTCGACCACTTAGCCGTCTATTCATCTTTGTAAGAGTTTTGCTGTCGAGGCCCTGTGCACTAAACCAGAGTTCAAGGTATTCGGCTGTTCATGCCTTGTTATGTTGTTGATGTATAGCTTGCATTGAACATGACGGCATACATATTTCACAACAAAAGATGACGAAAATGCATGTCCAGAGATAGCTGGTGTCATTCTATACATTATTCATTAGCGTATGAGCATAGATTGACTGGGAGTTTAGCAGACAGTCAGTCTATATTTCCGAATCGCAGCATTGCGAATAACTGTTGCAATAATATGTTTGTGCAATGTTGCGTGGTTACCTTTATTCTAATCTCGGTGTTGTTACCCAATAAGTCTAATAAATTGTGTTTGACCTTCTCATTAGTCTCACAGCTGCGTACCATCTATTCAATTCGTGGTTTCACCGTAGTGGCATAGACCGGAATAAAATTTGAAAGGTGTTTTGTTTGATCCTGTAGAGTTGGCACAATTGTTGGCTCAGATGGATTGCTGTACTAAATAACGAGGATTCGGTAACAAGCATATTTCTTAGAATCACATATTGCATTAAACTATCACGAGCACTGGCAAGCATCGTGATAGGTTATTACAGAAATATATTGGATCGACGATGGGAACCGATACAGCTGTTTTCAAATGAGTCTTGGGTCAAATTACACAATGTTATGTGTTATATCCTTAACCTCATGTCGTCAATCCTGTTGACGTGAGTATTATTGGCGTTGAAATAAAGGTCAGCAGCGGCCTTAATATATGAGGCGCATTTTTAATGGATGTCAAACTAAGTGATGTAATCACGTGGTATATTGAAATATGAATTATTCACTAGTTTATATTTTCAAGCCTAGTAATTATGGTTATGTCTCTTCTCACCTAATCAGCTGTGCTACTATCACCATAACACACGTAGAGAACACATCCGGTAATCTTTGCTAGCGGTCATTAGATTGAATGCAGTGCTGAGTGCTCTAGCACATTGTTTAACTGCGTGCATTCACGGCAGTCATATCGACTGCATTTTGCCAACCATGTTATTAAAGGTCATTAGCTACAAGCGTTAGTATCCCAGCCTGATAGCTCATACATCTGCCAGCCAATACGCCTATCTGTCTTTCTGCGTGTGTTGTGGTCCTCGGTCATCCATCTCAATTACTGATACTGATGCTGTCTCGTCACTGAGAAAATTTCTTTTTATTATCTCTTCCTTATGCAGACTAGGCGAAAGGGCCTGTGTGATTAGCAAAAAGAAATACGCCTTCTAAAAGCTCCGCTCACCATAAAATAGTACTTGGCAGAAGACTAAAATTTTTATTTGAGGCATTACGGTGCAAGTCGTAACAGGCCTTGCTGCTCCCATAGTTTTTTATTTTAGAAGAATGCCTAAGCGTATCTGTATAAGGGGAAGGCGAAATTGATACAGTGGATGCTATAAAACTAAGCTTAGCCAATGGGTTTACCTCTTAGTGGTCATTGCAAAATGTATAATTTACCAATCCCATTAACCAGAGCAGACAATAATCAAATACATATTGCAAACAGAATAAGCTGTCCTGTATTTCCTGTTTTGTAGAAAACGCTTATAGAATGTGTTTTTGTTCATATCACATTCTGACCTGTAATAAGTGAATGATATAGCGCGTTTGAAGTTACATTCCGTCTAGTCCATGTGCATCACTCAAGTCATTGTCTTTTTCATAAGCTTTCATCGTAAGGTTAACTCGAAAGATATGACCGCGGTCATTTCTGTATACCGATGACTTTTGTTATGGTTTTGTTTCTATCTTAAATTGTAAAAATCATGATGAAGTTTGTTGTTGAAAGGGCATAAACTGAATCAAACAGAGGCACCATGTGAATACATCGGATCAATAACTATTGTTGGCAAACACACACTTAAATGTAAATGAATATTACTTTAGACATCATGAGTTATGGCTGAAAATAGTACAATATTTCAGCATCACAGGTATCAACTCAGTTTCAGTAGAAAGCTATCTTTCATCCCACAATGTTTGTATTAAGATGAGAAGCATCATAGGGTCGCTCATAGCGTGATGTTAACGCTGTCCGATTACTCGACAGCAAATGGACAAACTGAGTTGCCATGCAAACGTCAATCTTATCATCGTAATCTTAACATTGCGTTAATAAGGGAGTTTTCAATCAATTTATTTATCATGGTTTGATATCAGTGTGCACCCAACCAGCAACAATAGCAACAATAGCAATAGCAATAGCCTATTCACTGTTAACCAGTTTGATGTGTATATGAGTGTTTATTGTTTTCAATTGCATTTTTATCGATATGCAGAAAGCAATACTTCACTGCAGAATTCCATAATGCTGTAAACCTTACAGTCGTTGTTTCTCCCTTGCTAGGGCTCAAGTGCTTTTACCTGCAGTCATGCCCTGGTTTCCCATATTTTACGCAGCACATGAATGAGTAAAAGGTTGTAAAGGGCACTGACCAAACGCAGGCTGACATTGAAACACTACTCTGATACCCAAGTCAATCGCGAGCATCCGTCATCAAGAGTATACACATTGCCCGGGGTAATTGCAGACACAATATGAATCAAGTTTTGAGGTGATGTAAGTGAATTATTACCTGCGGGAGGCCAGCAACCAGCCCCATTTTTTTTTACCACTATTCAAATATTGCACTACCTTCTAAAGATTGAATGAGCTCCGTATACCTAATGTTAATCACGCATATTTGATATGTATTTTATTGCAAATGATTGTGAACCCTGCTGGCTATTAAATATATGTTATGAAAACAAATTGTAACATCATATAACTGGGAATGTTTTTATTCAAGGTAATGCAAATCTTCTATTATATTGTAGTCCCTGTTTTGAGTTTTTCCCTACATAACACTCCACTACTGTTACAATCTGCGATTTATCTTTATCTCTGCCATGGATCTTGCAATCGACATATTTGCGCATCCTTAGTGAAGTTGGTAAGTTCTGTACCGCGATCATAACAGTGCATTGCTTCGGCGTTTGCGTTCTGTTCAAACCGCTTTTGAGATATACTTCCCTTATATGCCATGGTGGACATCTATATGAAACAATCAATGGACAACATTAATCGCTGCAGTACAGTGGCACGGGGTTCGCGGCAACTGAATGGGAGCCCTTATCGCCAGATTATCACGCTCTAGAACCGAATTAACCCCCTGTGCTGTGCTGACTCGTCTGTTCAAGGACCATGGTCATACCAAGCTATGTCGAGATGTCATAAACATCTTGATATGTTTGCCCGTCTGCTTTACAAGGATTTAATTTAGCAGAGAGCTTACAAATAATGTGCCGTGGTGTGGTTTCAGTAACAAGAGAAAAAAAAACCTCGCATTGAATGCTCCTTTCGTGGCACATCATTATTCTATTATAACTGAGTTTAAAGCTCGCTGCCTGACGCACTGTACAGTGTACAGCTGTTTGCTCATTCCAACTGTGATTGACGCTGATAACATTCCAACCAAACGGGCTCGCTTTGTTTTGCCATTCTGTTAATCGTGTTGATAAAGTTAGAAATAGTATTGGCCCCGACAGTTATCTGATATCATGCGGTACGCAATGTTTACTTCACAAAGCGCGCCAATAGCGTTTAATTGAACACCATATTCACAAAAAATAGAGGATATGGCTTCGAATAATTATTGACGTTACTGTAATATAAGCAGCCGAAAGAATCGGATTCATACCGTTAACTAAGAAGTGCTGAGCCAGCAGATAAAGAATACTGTAAACATTCTATACTTAACTAAAATGTGAACAGTGTTACCCCTACAGGCAATCCTAATATACTAATATATTATTGGTAGAATCACCGCCACAATATGATTAGCTTAAGACAAAATATACAGCACTATACATTCTGTAGCATATAAATGCTTAATGCAACAATGGATTAAAAATCAACAACGCACAATTCTATTTCCTACAACAGTATTTCTATTATAATACACGGTCGATGAACAAGAAAGGGATATGCACTAATTAATAGGCGAATGGTGCACACACTACATTTCATTCATCGGTGGGTGCTTGTGCACTGAGTCTCTTTATTTCTGCAAAAGTTTATCCTAATTAACCTCAGACTATGTCATCCATTTCGCTATTGTGATATATCTCTCTTGCTTCATTGGATAATCTAGCCATCCGAAGAGTGTCTATCTCTCCGTTGTCCGTATTTAAGAGGAATGGTAGAGTACAAAAACAGCACATTAAATAAAATACATGACGTTCATCCTTTTCGGAAAAAGCTGAAACACATTAATTCGGATTTGCAATCCAAAGGTTTATCCCCCTGTGGGTCTGCGGTTAAAATTGGGCACCTGTATCCTCCTGCATGTCGTAAGAAGCGACTTAAAGGGTACAACCTGTTGGCCGTGGGTTGCGACTCGTCGGTGGACAATGGGATCCAGATTGTTGAGTGGAGCGGTCCTTTTGAGGGCCATGTCCTTAACACACTACTCAGGCCCGGAGTTAGCTTAGACGAGAGGCTGGTCCAGTCAATCGGCTGGTTGTGACTTGTCCTAGGATACTATTTGCATTTTTATCTTTTTCATCATCATCATCAACTTTTATGTCCGTTTTTTCTATAAATCTAAGAACGCGGCTGCTTAATCAGGTCAATTTGATTTATTCCCCTTTGAAGACACCATATAACACATTAGTGTTGGCGTGCGGTTAATATACTATGTTACCTTGCATTCTCAATGCGACACACTTAAGGTAATCTATCACAAGGAAATAGGGATATGTTTTGTTGGTGCCGATAAGCAAAATACTGATGCACATACTAACGTTAAGTTATCGTAGGTTTCTTGTGCTAAACATTAGACCACTGAGCCTCTTTATTATTGATGTTAGTTGATCCCAATGAACCTCATCCACACCTTACTAACTCTTATCCACGTGAGCATGACTAAGACTATGTGGATGGGAGGACATGTTTCTTTGCACCTGCTTTGTCGCTTTAGCCGCCGTGTTTCTTGTTTCCATGATGAGTTAGTAATACCACTTTATCCACTTCAAATCTCTTTAAACAGCCAGCAACCATCATTTCGAATTTCTATTACTGACCTTAGTATCCACCACAAGAAATCCTATTTGCTGTATTATTTAGGAGCTAGGACCATAGCCTTGGCGATTAGTTTGCAATGCTTTTATTTAAACCAAGTACAGTTCTCGTGTAATTATTTCGTGATCACGTTCCATTCAGTCGAGACAAGAAAGTCATTTCACCAAAGAATTTATTTTGGGTAATAAGATATTAAACGGAAATGATCTGATAATCGGATGATTAAGACTGACACGTGTGAGATTATACCCCGCATTTATCGCTCGCGATAAAATTACCGTAGATACCGAGAGAACATAAAATCTACTCGTTATCATAATGGGTACAAAGCAATGTAAAATAGACATCAATACCGCCAGAATAAACAAACATCAAAACATCCATACGACTAGCAGGTTTGCAAATAAACGTATATTTGGTTTCTCTTTACACTTAGTATCGCTATTTGTTTCGTGTGCCTGAAACTGTGATTATTGATAGCAAGTTATATTCAAAGACAAGGGTTGTGCCTTTGTGAGTAAAAAAAAACTTTCCTGACTATTCTAGTGAATATTTTAATTAATCATACAATCATCAATCATTATATGTTGTTTAGTATTAGGTTTTAGTTTGATGACTTTTCTTCAGACATGTTTAAGTGATTTGCATACGAACCTGCGTGGAGCATATTGCAGGATTAGTTGGTAACCTCTGCTAGAGAACAGGAACACCATTATAAGTGACACCAACCCTGCTAGAGAACGGCAACGCCATTATACGTGACATCGCGATAAATGATCGACAATCATGGAGGCAAGGTGAGAAGATCAATCGAATTGTTGCGAGTGTGTAAGCCAGCCAGGAGTGTTTTTATTCATGTCATGCGACCGAGGTTCTTATTCTTGCCGATTCTGATTTTTATTTACTCATGTATTTCGATTGTTTTGCTTCACTGCTTTGCGTGTATAGCTTGGCGTCAGGGTCATATTGGGCCGAGCCATTTCGAATGTAATCCGCAGCACAGTACTGATCCATCGGTTTAAATGCCAATGGAAACACCACTAGTAGATGGCTAATGGGGCAGAGAGAAGAGATTGTCAGAGGTAATGGAGACAAATAGCGATTGTGCTTAGCTTGTAATTAGTTAATTGCGAGAGACTCATTCTGCAAAAATCGAATTACAAGTGCTCCTCAGGTGCAACAAAAGTTGCGATTTGCACCAGCCAAATAAATATCGCTTTGGGTGAAAGAGACATTCATGGTTGGTTCGTAGAAACGTGTGTCAGGAAGGTTTTGGTTGATCGACTTTTGTCCATCAAGGTTGGGTACCCGCCTGACTTCTCGGACAAGAGGGATGTTCTCAGTGCAATTCAGTAATCATGTTGTTATCATAGTGTTCGTAACCGTTGGGTCTCCAGCACTTATCGCCCCGACATTACCACCAGAACATCAGAGCTAGATACCAAATTACACACTAAGGAAATTGAATTTTTTATGAATCGAGTCGATTACATTGGAAGCAATCTAGATGTCGCGTGATATGAATTATAAGAGCATCATTGGCAAAGTCCTGACATCAAGCCCACTTGTTATTGCACAGTGAGTTTCATATTACCTAGGGCAATTGCACTGAGCAGTTTTTCCGAACTTTAACCAAGGGATATGGTTGTGACATCGTTACTACTGTGTCAAAATACTGGAACCTTGGTATTCAGTTCCATATTCGCAACAAAGCCTTAGATGGGTACGGGAGTGCATCGTAATTTATCTGAAAATAATGCTGTTTTTTTATGCATTAAACTTAATAAAGCCTCCGATGCGCTTACTGATTCAAAGTACAAATCATCTCCAGCTGTCAGGCGCTCTAATGGGTATGTAAAAAGCTTCATCATGCGTCATATTACACGAGTAGAATCTATTCACGATGTAATCCCTCTTGCATTCATGCATTTTGGGTCGACCTACTTCTGACACAGATTGGTGGCTAATAACTTCCCTAATTCCGCATCTATTATAAATGCATATGCCAATATATTACAAATTATGTCCCTTAACGACATCAAAAAATAGTCTCAATGGCTGCCTTATTTCGCAAAACATCGTAAGTATTATTTCGTGGTTGGATTCAGCCATGCTTCTGACAGTTTCGAATGTTCAGGAACACCAAATCTCTCAAGCACATGCAACAATGTAACGAACCAACACTTGCTTGGCAGTTGCGGATAGAAATGTTTTGTCACAAGCAGAAGGAATATAAATGTGGATGGAATTTAATGTCAGGAATTCACCCGGACTCGTTGCATATTATCGTCAGCCTTTAAGCAGTTTAAGGAAGGCCTTACCTAATTCATTTTCCGTCATCAATAATTTCCACCTACAGATTCAACCTTCCCATCTCGTGTCCCAGCCCTTCAGTTCCTATCGTCCCAATCGAATCATGTTTGTATAAGATACAGTGGAGTGCATAATAGAAGCAATTGTGTATTTACTTGATAAATTCAATGAGATACTGACGTATAGTACAATTCTTATTTCATTTAATTTCAAAGCACTGCTTAAATGGCGCATTCTTTCGATGACGAAATCGCGCTATGTATTTCGAGAATAATTAAGTAAATAAGTGGAGAATTCCTTGATATCCAACGTCATAATTCAGAATCCGATAGAAAAAGAGTTCGTTTTTCAATTTTATGGGAAATGCTCAGCTGTCACCTAGTACGGTACTTGCATGTTTGAAGCCTGCATTTACAGCATGAGCAAGCACAAATTAACCACAAGTATAACCTTGTAAAACACCAATAATCCTGATCATTAGAAGCCATTTCGACAGAGGTGATGAATAATTTCTTTCTGGCCAAACGATGATGTGAAATAGCAAATGGTACATAACCAACCACGCTAATGCGAGCTCTTGATAGATATGTTGCAGTATTTCAATTGAAATCGTGATCGGCGTACACGTTATTAAACTAGATGTCCAGAGGTCTTATTTAACAACAGAGTTAAATGCCGTATCTGCATTTCACAGCCTATGATGGTCCTTAATTTCGTGCTTCTGAACTCATCACATGCACAATGTAATGTTTGCATGCTTGCTAACGTAACTGGTGTAGATTAACGGATAAGTGACAACAGCTATTTGCAGATAACCAGTTCTCAGATATATATATATATATATATATATATATATATATATATATATATATATATATATATATATATATATATACATATAAATAGAGTTACTTATATTTATACATATATATATTAATATATACAGATAAGTAGTATAGGATGTGGGGGTTCTGGCGCCCACACTTATCTGCACTATACCACTAATTATATGACTTGTACACCGTTTCGATATTTTCTCCCTGCTCTTTTTTGTTCTTTATAAGGGTGTGCTTTAGAAAGGAGGGTCGGGACAGACCCCTCATGGGCCCGACTCCGCTAACAAACTAACGTGATCATAGGCCCAGGTGTTTACGCTGTTCGGGGCTATCCACAGCTTGGAGTCAAAAGGGGAGAGTAACAATTTGTTGACACGCTGACCATATATCTTGTGACCATCACTGCGTAGCATGTTGATACCATGGCCGAACTACTTCTTTGTGAACAGAAACTCCATTTACTCAGAGTGGCATAGGTGCTTCTTAACCACAACCTTCTTCACACGCTTTTTAATCTCGCCCTCGTCAGACATCAGGATTCAGTGCATCGTGGGGCGCAGGCTCACATACTCCTTCATAAGCACACCGGGAAGGATCATAGTTTCTTGTATCAAAGAGGTCGTCAACCTCTTGCATGTCTGCGTACACGTCGGCTGCGTGGATCTCCAAAAGCAGCAAGTCTGTGCCTGCGTACAGCAGGCCAAGGTCGTTACCCTATCTGGACTTCATTTTGTTGTAATAGAAGCCGTACATCAGGTGCTTGGACAGGTCGAATATTCACATACTTACGTACACTGGGCGTACCGCTCTATTTTATAGATCAGTCACAAAAGGATGTATATTGATCGCATGTTGGTCAAATCATATGTCGCTTTGTTATACAGTTACCCCCATTCATTATTATTCATTTGATCTGACAGACAATGTGCAAAGATGACAATTCAAAAACAGCGAACACTTTGTGACCTTCATTCCATGATACAGTATGCGCATACTTTACATTGGTTATACCTTCCAACTGCATATGGATTGGGAGTTTCATGAATTGCGAACTCAGATAACCCTTCCAGCATACCGAACATGTATGACAATAGCATGTCCCATTAGCTCCACCAGTATTATCAATCCACTGCCGAGATAGGCTACTGATACAATGTGTCTCGTCAAGATGTGTGATGGTACTATGATAATTGGTAACTTTCTTAATGTTTAATTTTCCCTTGACGGTTAGTAACACAACCGCTGGATTCATTGATAATGAATCGCTACATGTCTTGTTTCCATGGCAAGTCAGACGAATAAGGCCAAAGTCATTGATATTCCGTGATCGGTCAAGTGACCTTGAATTCGTAGGCAAGTATTATTTATTATTACCCTGTACAGAATTGCTCTACATTTTCCCATGCAGTACAAACAATTTTCATCAGAGAGAGGTGATAAATAGCTTTCTTTCAGGGCGATTCAAAAGAGCAATTCTAAAAAGCAAATGTGACCAAAAACAACCGCAAGTACATAAAATCCGTTGGTGGAGTTGTTGTTCTTACGTAGCTCACTTCATTCATGACTCGCATCATATTAAACCGCATCTTATCCTAACAGCGTATCAAAAGAGCATTTTTCGTGGTTAGAAAATTGCTTCTCTGGAATCCTGATGACGATAAAGCTTACAGGTCTTCAACTCCTCTTATGTTCTTTTAATGGAACTTTGTTCTACACTGTTGTATTTTTGTTCAAATGATATCTTAGTTAATGCGAGACGCTGTGGCAGGTAGGGCCAATAAATTCTCCTAACTCTTTCGAGTTTTAACTAATTGAGCATGCGCCATAGGTTAATCGCATTATGGAGTGCGCATGGAGGCTCTTTCATTAGATTATTCATGAGAGAGAGGTATCTATTTTTGATATATCATGTTTTTTTAATTATTTCATGATTGTGGCAGAGCTCTTCACAATTGCTCAAATATACAATCTCAGGTGGTGCAATCCGAGGTAGAGAAAATTGTCTGGCTGATGGACCACGAGGCAACTAGAATATAAATGTCCGACTGTGTGTCTTATTTTGCCGGACCTATGACACGTACAGTATTTAAGCAAAACGGGATACAAAACTAGCAGTACATGTTGACACATCGGTTCATCTATAGCGAAATCAAAGAAAGATATCGAAATAGCAATGCCAGAGAACACCACAAGAACGCAAACAAGAATGCCACAGACTTAGATTATTAAATAATGCACGATCTTTACTTCCGGGGCCTGTTTCTGTTAAAGCCCTTAATCCCTGATCTTAATAATAATTTTCCAATGCATAATATGGCTTCAGCAACACCCCAAGTAAAGCATCAGCAGGATTCAGTAACAGCCCAAGAGAAGCATCAACCGGGTTCAGTAACAGCCTAAGAGAGGCATCAACAGGCTTCAGTAACAGCCCTAAAAAAGCATATGCAGACTACAGTAACAGCCCAAGAGAAGCATCAACAGGCTTAAGTAACAGCCCAAGAGAAGCATCAACAGGCTTCAGTAACAGCCCACGAGAAGCATCAGTAGGCTTCAGTAACAGCCCAAGAGAAGCATCAGTAGGCTTCAGTAACAGCCCAAGAGAAGCATCGACAGGCTTCAGTAACAGCCCAAGAAAAGCATCAACAGGCTTCAGTAACAGCCAAAGAGAAGCATCAACAGGACTCAGTTACAGCCCAAGAGATGCATCGGCAGGCTTCAGTAACAGCCCAAGAGAAGCATCAACAGGCTTCAGTAACAGCCCAAGAAAAGCATCAACAGGCTTCAGTAACAGCCAAAGAGAAGCATCGATAGGCTTCAGTAACAGCCCAAGAGAAGCATCAGCAGGCTTCAGTAACAGCCAAATAGAAGCATCAGCAAGCTTCAGTAACAGCCCAAGAGAAGCATCAGCAGTCTTCAGTAACAGCCAAAGAGTTGCATCAATAGGCTTCAATAACAGCCCAAGAGAAGCATCAACAGGACTCAGTAGCAACAAATTAAGCATCGGTTAGATTCAGTAGCAAATGTAACCAAGCATCAGTTGGTTTCGCGAGCAGTCTCGACTCGGAAGCAAACGTTTTTACATTCAGTTAGATGAATACGAAGCCGATTTAACGACTCATTGAACTTGCTATGAGGCGTTCATGCACTGATTAAAGTAGCCCTCATTAGGCAGAGCCCGGTGTGAGTTACTAATGACGTCGACATTGTAATCATCAGATAATTGCTTCCGGCTTGTCGACATTTGCCTCACTTTACCCGCAAATTGGGCGATCTATCCAGTCGAAGTCGAATCTGTTGACATTCTTGCCTACCTTAACCGGTAAAAGCAACCTACCTGGTTAATCCAGTGAACATTAATTTGACACGTCACGCGAGCATTCATGCTACCTGTCGGGTCCCTCTTCTATCATATCCCACAGTGACACAGCAGCTATCTTATTGCGCCGTTCAAGGCTCCATTCACGGCAGATGAGGCTTTGACAAATTGCGGTCATAACGGGCTGTACGATAATTGTACGAGTTGTGTGGTTTAATGTCACTTATCCACCACGATGCAAAAATCCAATAGCTTGTGGAATGTACTTGTCTTGTTGAGTTTACTCCTCTGATCCACCTGCATCGCATTCAACGAGCTAGGTGGTAATCAACAACGACGTGGTGGAATCAGCGCGTTGTTACACATTCATGATTGTCTGTGATTGCCTCAAATGATCATACTACGGGTCTTCATGACCAATATTCCAGGGAGAGTTATATTTAGCAAATGTGAATTTATATATAAGGTCACAAATGGATGTATATTGACCTCATGTTTGTCAACTCATATATCGGTTTGTTATACAATACACCCGCATTCATCATTTGTTCATTTGAGATTCGGTCTGACTGATAATGTTCAAAGATGACAATTCATACAGAACAACCACTCTATGAGAGTATTCCATGATATAGTAGGAGCATTGGCTATACATTCCAACGACATCACCGAAACATGCATATGTAGGTCAACTCAAAGACTTGCTAACCAACTTGCCGTCATAATACTAAAGCCATGAGACCTGCTATCATGCTGGAATAGCCTGGTTGATGTAATATTGTCACGTAGCGCGATAAATACGCGCCAAAATCAAACGTTTATTGAATAGGAAAGACACAAATTGGCGATATATATGCCCCCATGCACTACCAATAATTCGCCTCATTTGCCATCATTTCGAGGGAAGTGATCAATAGCTTTCTTTTTGGGAGAAAACAGCGATTCAAAAGAGCAGATGTGACCACGAGCGCATATAAGCCGTTGATGGAGTTGAAGCTCACTGCATTCATGTGATTGAAATATCGCACGGAATCCAATTGGGCTTAATGATGTGGATACGACATAAGTTTTAAAAGTTTCGATAATTCGTATTGTTGGTTTGTTTAGTGTTGGGTCAGCAGGCAGAACCTCTACAAGTCATCGCTCAGAAGCGGGTTCCTAGAAGCAATTCTGCTGCTAGATAACATTTACTCTCTTGTCAGGCATTTCATGTATTCATTAGAGGTGTAAACAGCTGTTTACAGAACATTAAATTTCTGCTTTAGCGTCGATAAACAGAGTATTGAGGTTTACGATAATCATCCATACAGGCAACTGATATTCAGCATAAAATCCAGCCCTTTTGTTGGTCATCTTTTTGTGATGATCATTGTGAATTAATTGACTGTTATTTAATAGATGGATTATCACAGAAGCACGGTGTACATATGTGACGTCATAATGAAACATAACTCACGCACAGATCAAACATGAGGATGATTTAAATATCGTGCTTAGGTTTCTTAAGGCGCAATATCCGGCTAGCCTGTAGCTTATAAATAAATGATAAGCCCGGCGAGTGACCTGTGTTTACTGCTTGTACGACACTCTGGAGTACAATATACATTCGCTCACTGGCGGATGAAGGCCATCGCGAGATGTGATATAATTATAGGATGTCTCTAGTCAAGCAAGCTCAACACAAATATTATTCTTCAAGAAATCTCTTTGCGGATCAATCGTTTAATATATTATTGATTAAATGGAAGTGACAATTCGGTAGTATCCATGCAGTTAAAACGCCAATTTGCATCATGTTGAAAGCATGAACGCGTCAGCTTATCACCAATGTAGTTGTCTACATAATAGAGGCAATTCATAATATACCAACATATTATTTGACCACCAGGTGATCAATGTTCATATTTCATGATTAATGTGTAAAATTTAAACCCCCATCAATGTTTTGACGGCTAGTTATAAACAATGGACAAGCGTGGTGATTATTTAGTGGTGCTGAACGACGACAGGCACAAACTCCAATTAAAGAGAAAAAACCCTCGGAGTCATTTTTTTGGTACAGTTTGTACGTACTGTATAGTGGCCATACCGACTATGCAAATTACAACAGAGCGATTTCATGAATTGCGGATTTCCGATGGCCCTTCCAGCAATATGAAATGTGTATGACATAAGGATATCACCATCAATGTGACCAATAATATACACCCCGGCGGGGATAAGGTCCAGTTTCAGTATCTCGAAGCGTGATGTTTGATGGCACTTTAACAATCTCGATCTTTCTTTTCGTCAGTAAAGATGAATTTATCACTAACGAATCGCAGCACGTCTCAGTGGCCCATGGTACTTCAGTGGTACAAGGGAAAGGTCATTTGAAAGGCACCATTTATGTCTATTCTCTAAAGAGTAGCTCTCCAGCTTATTCGATAGATTAGCCATAATGTATTGTTCCCAATACCAACAATGAAGCACAATCGAGTTATTGTAGCAACGTGACAAAAACAGTATGGCACGTAATCAGGAAAACATGCTGACTGGCACACACGCCGGCATAATTCTAAAGCCACGAGACTTACAACCGACGTGGGATAGCTGTTTTATGTAATTATGCCACGTAACGCGATCAATAAGCTCTTAAATCAATCATTAATTGAATGTGGGAGGCACTCAATATTGCTACATGCAGTGCAAATATGTTGCCTGATTAGCCATCAACCCGATAGAGGTGATAAAGTGATTAAGTTTTGTACTAAAACAGCGATGCAAAAGAGCAGATGTGATGAAAAACAACCGTAAGCTTGTACAATCTGTTGATGGAGTCGCTGTACTATATCAGCTCACTGCATTTCATGTGGTTAAAACCGCGCCAGGCATCCATGGTGTGTAATCAGCCGTCCAGTTGTCCACTTTATCAATAGTGTAAAGACCGTTCCCGAATTTTTAACCCAATTAGGAAGAAATCAAGTGGAGCAAAGTTACATCGAGTGTAAAACAACAAGATTATAGGACGACCAGTCAGGGTCAACGATGAGGCAGGCACATGCCAAGGTTATGACTTACAGGTGAAACTTAAAACATTTGTATTGTTGGTGAGAAATGTTGGTGAGAGCAGCGTTGGGTAAATAGAGATGCGCCCATGATATGGTTAATGTTGAGCCAGATTCGCTTGTTATGCGGTTGTCGTTGGTTTGGTATCCATGCGCCAATGATGCGGCTATTGTTGAGTTCGTAACGATGCATCCGTTAAGCAATTATTGTTGAATAAGTAGCAATGCTTCTTCGTGCGGTTATTGGTGAATTTAGTACGGAAAGGTCCGTAATGCGACTTTGTTGAGTAAGTAACAATGAGTCCGATATTAGGTCATAGATGTGTGAGTATAGAATCGTCCACGATGAGGTATTAGCTTTGTTAGTACCGATGTGTTGGTGATGCGGTTATTGTTGAATAAGTAACAATAATTTTGCATTAGTAAGAATGCGTTTGTGAGGCATCATTTGCTGAGATCATAACGAAGCGTATGTGATGTAGTTACTGTTAGGTAAGTAACAATTTATCAGTGATGTGGCTTTCGTTGAGTAAGTAGCAGTATTTTTGTTATGTTGTTAATAGTGAGCTTGTAAAAACGTGTCTATGGTGTTGTTATTGTTGAGCTATCAACAACGTGACCGTTATGTGAATATTGATGGGTTAGCAACATTGCGTCTTTTATGTGTTGAATGTTCAGTAAGTACCAATCACATAACAGATGAATTGTTACTAGCTCAACAATAACGACACAACGGAGATATTGTAAATAGCTCAACAATAGAAATATAATGGACACGTTGCCACTAACTTAACCAAAACCACATTACGGACACGTTGTTACAAACACAACAATAAACATACAACAGACGCATTGTTACCAACTCAACAATAACACTTCATGGACATGTCGTAACTAGCTGAACAATAAACACATAAAAGATGATTGGTAACGTACTCAACAATGACCACTTAACTGACA